>CM042218.1:5785474-6280474 GCA_023566465.1 Cottus gobio
TTGCTCTGCTGCACAACAGGCTTCATGCGAGCCCATTTGCTGCAGTTGGATGAAGGTCTGGTTTGTATCTCATGACTCAGCGATACCTGAGGCAGTATGCCTTGCATTTAATTCAATACCAAGTCTCAATAACAGAGGACTCCTGTGCTAACTTTAGTCCGTCCCAGATTGATCCCCTTGTCGATTGTGCTACAGGCTCACTGAGGATGACACTGGACTCAATAGCCCCTCTTATGCTGCGTTCACACCAAAGGCGTTGCGAATTTTTTGCGCGAGTAGAATAAATGCAAATTCAATGTACAGACGTGAAGGGATGCGAATGACAAATAACTTGCTTTATTCGCTCGAGTTGAGAAATCACTTTAATCCTGTTTTAGCTGCTCTGCACTGGTTCACTGTAAAATTAAGAATCACATTTAATATCCTTCTCCTCACTTACATGAGTAGTAGCATGGGGGCCAGAGCCTTCAGTTATCAAGCTCCAGCCACTAGATATGCTGCTATAGGCCTAGACTGCTGGGGGATATCTTAGGATACACTGAGCTCCTCTCTCCTCTTCTCTCTCTCCTTCTGGATGACTTCATGTCTTCAATGCACATTACTAACTCCCCTCTGGGCTTTCTCGCCTCTCAGGTTCCTGGAGCCAGTCCTGCCTCCTGCCCTCTGCATTAGGCCTTGCATCCTGGGCCTTGCATCCCGGGCCTTGTATCTTTGGCCTTTGCATCCTGGCCCTTGCATCCTGGGCCTTGCATCCCGGGCCTTGTATCTTTGGCCTTTGCATCCTGGCCCTTGCATCCTGGCCCTTGCATCCTGGGCCTTGCATCCCGGGCCTTGCATCCTGGGCCTTGCATCCCGGGCCTTGCATCCCGGGCCTTGCATCCCGGGCCTTGCATCCCGGGCCTTGCATTCTGGGCCTTGCATCCCGGGCCTTGCATCCCGGGCCTAGCATTCTGGGACTTGCATCCTGGGCCTTGAATTCTGGGCCTTTGCATCCTGCCTCCGGCCCTGCTGATGCCCCTCCTCTCTATCTCTTTCTGACATGGATCGTGGTTACGTATCTTTTATCTTTTAGTAGAGATCACATTGAACGTTAAATGTGTGTCAAACGTGCGTTTATAAGTACAGACTGATTTAAATAGTCTGTACTGCTTTACCTCACAGAGATTATAAAACAATCCACATTTACATGTACACAGAGATGGCTCTTGGCAGGTTAAATCTATAAATATACTGGTATCAGCCTTCAATAACTCATGGAGGCTGATGGGATGATCTGGTCATTCCAGCTCCAGCTCAGTGACTCTGGATGGACGGACAGAGGCCACAGAGAGGCTGCAGAGGGCTCATTACGGATAAAAATAGCCCTCTTTGTTTGTGTGTAGAGATATGACAAAGTACGTTGGACAGAGTTTTTGTTTTACTGTTGCCACACAAACAACCTAAACATGAACACAGCCTAACATATGTGTGCGTGTGTATATATATAAAAAAATTCAAATGCTGTTATGCAAAGTCTTGCTCATCGTTCTGTTAGCAGTGTAAAGGATAAACACGATCATGTTACCAGCAGCTTGATGAGATCGTTACCTGTCATTCCTTCTGACTGCATGCAAACACCTTTCTGGAGGGGAACAGTTCAACTCAAAACACCGGGTAAGCACTGTGTGATCAACATCCTTTCCTCATGTCTGACTTCTTCCCAGGCTCCAAAGGAATCTTGTTCCTGCTTTAAAAAAAAAGAAAAAGGAAAAAAGATACGGGCATGGTTGGTAAACAATAGCCAATAAACCCTCCGGCTTGTTCCTTTGTGCGTAGAAGGGAACACAACCGGTTGACTGAGATGAAACGGGATGACAGGTGTCAGATGAACGAAACGGGAGTCCGGCGGTCTCAGAGAAACTCGATGGCAGCCGGAGAAAGTAACGAGAGAGATAAAAAAAAAACTCTGTCACACAGCGTCAGCATTTAAAACGGCATCCTAAACGGAGAGGGGACGTCATGTGGGAAACGGATGAAACGTGTGATTGGAGTTTGTAAGGCGGTCACAAACGCCGTTTCCAGGAAAAGTTGTTGTCGGTTGTTTTAATGTTTGAATACCACTCGTTTTCACAAGGCTTTAGAAACCTTTAAATGGGAGGGGCTGACTGGGGCGTGCATGCAAAGGACACATTTGTGGATTCAGTAAACACATTTGAAGCCCTGGTTCATGGCAGTAAAAAACAGAACTTTTACCATTGTAATAAATGAATGCAAGGTTTTTTACATCTTTTTGTAATTTTTTGGATAATTTGTGGTCTTTTTCAGTCACTTTGTAGTCTTTTTGTAAGTCTTTGTAGACGTTTTGCATCATTTGTGGTCTTTTTAAGTCACTTTGTGGTCTTTTTATCTCTCTTTATTGACGTTTTGCATTATTTGTGGTCTTTTTAAGTCCCTTTGTGGTCCTTTCATATCGCTTTGTCGACATTTTGTATAATTTGTGGTCTTTTGTATCTCTTTGTAGATGTTTTGCATCACTTTTGTGAGCTTTTAGCATCCCTTTGTGGTCTTATCAGCTGCACTGTCTCTTCGCTGCTGTACTGAGCTGCACTGATCACGGCTCAGTGCTGGGAGTAACAAGCCATTTCCTGTCCTGCAGCCCACTCGAGACGTCTGATTTCCACCTCCAGCCTTCTGCAGATGTTGCACAGCGATGTGAACTGAATCCACCAGGGACTTGAAGGGATATGTATTCATGCATGTCATCGGGATTAGAGCCATTTAATGAGGACCACAGAGTGGATGCATTGTATTAGTGGGAGATGTTCCTTTCCCAGAAAATGAAGTTTAATCACAATTATTTCAGTTATAGAATAATGTCAAGATCCTTATGGATCTGGGTTGTATTTTTATTTCACAAAGTTCAGAATGCTCATAAAGTTGTGCTACCAGGACATTTTGTGCATGTTTTTGTTCTCCTTCGCAGACATTTAGCTCTGGTCAATATCCTGCTAACTGTGTTTGTTGTTGGGCTGTCAGTGGGAGTCATATTTAGGCCCTCCACAATAAAGTGTCAAAGTAGGTTAGAGGCATGATCCTTCTGGTTTTTGGTTTGTGTGCAAACTCAGGAATGAACAGTTTGTGTTTGTTATGAAGATAAAAGCAAGATGTGTTGCTTTGTGTGCACTTCTTCCAAGAGAAAAACGTTGAGAACCTCCAGGTCTACAGGATGCCAAATATGGCTTTTTTTTTATATTTATGTTGCCTTAATTTAACCAAAATATCCTATAGAGTCTAGGTGTGTTTGGCTCCACTCACCCACATGTTTGACAAGGTGTGTGTGGGAACACCCGGCTTTCGTTCTGTTTTGACATTGGTGCTTAGTTTCTGCCCCAAAACAAAAATATTGTCTGTAATTTGAGCTCCGAACACCAGAAAGTCTCTGCACATGTTTAGGTAATCATTGAGTCATATTTTCAACAACAAAAAACCCTGACGTAACATTTTGTTATGGCATTACATATCTTATTCAATGCATCTTTAAGGACTCACTGAACTCTCCAGTAAAACATCTCAAGGCATAATTCATGTTTGGTGATGGGAATAACTTCAGAAAGATGAGAACACCTGTCACATCTGAATGATGTGTTCAGGGTCCCCTTGTCTGCTGATTCAGAGCAATGAGCAGTTAAAAGGTGCATTACACCTTTTATTTCCCCAGAACGTTCTCACAGCTTCTGTTTGGGGATTAATGCCACTCAATTATGTCGCCCAGCTGCATTAAACATTTCCCACAGTCGTAAGATTGTCTTGTCATGAGAGCGAGCCGGGGACAAACAGGTCCATATACACAGACTACTGTATTCGCCTCTGTTTAGACAGAGGAGATATTCAAGTACCCTGTGAACCGCATGAGAGACGGAGCCTCAAATAGCTGTTTTCTTTTAAGAGAAGGATTAAGTGCACAAACAAATAGCTACCGTGTCTATAATTCATGTAACGTCTAAAACCTTTGGAAGTGAAAGGGGAATTCTGAATAAGTCAGGGATCGCTTTCATCCCACAGACCTGTAGGTGAGACCTGGAACTGAGAGCTTAAAAAAAGAAAAGAAAAAGAAGCGAAGAAGCTTAATTGCTGAAAACAAAACATTTACTTCCTCTAAACTGTGAACGTGTCGCTGGGAAAATCTGCAGGGTCGACCGGGCACCGCTGAGGAGGAAACGTGCACTCCAGTGCATTTTGTCCCACGAGCCATTGTTGTGCATTCAGGTTCTCATGCTGCGGCCTCTGGAAATGCAAACTTCAACTTTTAGGGCAAATTAAAATCCACATAGTTTCCCTTTAACTCCTGTTCTTTCCAACCGCACATCTGGGATTTTATTAAACACAAATTGATTGAGGAATATGTAAGTGTTAAACTATAATGGTAAAACAAGGATTTCAAACAAGGGACCTTCCTTAAGATCTGGGGAAATAAATGTCTTATTAAATTAGCAAAAACATTAACTAAGTAATTAAGTTAAATACAACAAAATGTGTTCTTTAGTTTTAGTTTTTAGTTTCCTCTAGTGCTATAAGTGATATAAGAAAAACAAAAATTTACATTGAGACTAAAATGGAAGTACATATATACATAAATGATAAGAGCTAACCAATTATTAACCATTATTTACTAACCTTTGATTATCATCTTGTACATATTTACTTAAAGGAATAGTTTGAACTTTTAGGAAATGCGCTTGCTACTTAAAATTGAGTTACTTTTCACCTGCAAAATTTAAACAAACCTCACTTTTCCTGTATCCCAGGAGTAACTTACCTCCATGGTGAGAAAATATACATTAGCTCATAAATGAATGTGTCATTCAGAGCAAAACAAATATGTATTAATGTGAAGGATAAGTCGAAATGTTTACAGTTTAAACATCCCATGCATTAAAATGAGATGAGCTCAAATCTAATCATACCTTCGAGCACACACATGCTTTACAGAAAGCCACCTACACACACACACACACACACACACACACACACACACACACACACACACACACACACACACACACACACACACACACACACAGACTCATCTAAAAAAGTGAGGTCTCATATAGAGGTATGTGAATTATCTTTCCTCCGAGCTAACCCCCCTCAGGTGCTTCATTGTCCCTCAGAAGCCGTGTTTCCTCGCTCTTTGTGTGGCAGCGAGTCACGAGCTCCCACACACATTACACAGAGGAACACTAATCCTCACCCTTCCTTCCCTCGCCCAAACTACAATTATGGGATTACTCTCACAAACAAGCAACACACACACACACACACACACACACACACACATATATTGGGGCTTGCACTTATTTGGCCGAACTTGAGGAGACATTGAATCTTGGAATAATAAACCGGAGAGCATCAGAGGCTCGGGTAAACAGTTATTTTCCAGAAAATATTTTTTTTCCAGACAAGGATTTACAGTACAGTGGGAAAAAAAGAGTGTGTGTTTTGCAGAGACAGAAAAAGAAATCGGAGTCCCCAATGAGCGAAAGGCAGAAAGTCCCCGTCGGTCCGAGCGGCGACCTTGACCCGGTTAAGTCCATATCACTAACCCCGGCTCACAGACTTGACATGGAGCTATTCCATTCCCATGACTGGGCTGCAGATATTTACCCACAATCCCACAGGGTCATGGAGCCAGTCTGTCCCTGCTGAGCTGCCATACTCTGGCCCTTCACATCACATCTTTATTTTAGATATTTTCGGAAAAAAAATAAATAAAAAAATGTTGTTTTTAATTCTGTGTTTTTTTTTCTTTTTTTGTTTGTTATTTTATTTCTTACTGTAAATGTTGTTCTCTAAGTTTGTGTTTTTTTTGTTCACCAACATTGATCATGCTGTAATGCATTTTATGATCTGTATTGTAATGTTTTTTGCCTGGACCCCTGGAAGAATATGGGGATCCTTAATAAACATAAACAAACATAAACATCTCCCTGATCACGGCTCCCCCGGTGGAGAGAGCAGGTATCACACTCAACGTCTTTCACGGTGGGGACCGCAGGAGGCGAGTCTCACTGTCAAGAAAAGAACATTAAAATGATTTTAAAGTGATTTGTGTGACATATAATGATGCACATGTTTCCCTTATATTTCAAAAGAGGTTAAAACATATTAGGGAAAAAGATGGGAAGAGTCAGAGCTGCTGGTGGGAAGACATCCCTTTTTTATTTATTTTTAATCGTGTGTTTTACGAGGTTTTACAGACAATCACCATCTACACTGGAAGGTTAGCCAATAGTTGGTAAAATTCATGAGTTCCTACACACCTGGCGATGATCGCTCTAGCTTTACTTATTTATTCACCTACTTCGCTGAATTTTGCCGATGTTATCTCTGTTTTCTATAAATGTGTTCACTTCTTTTTACAATGCCGTTTCGGTTGTAAATTGTTACGTTTGTGTTGTTAATACAGTTCTTTAAAAAGTCTCAAAGCTTGCAAACATTAGGTCTGATTCTTACTGTTTGTTAAGAACATTTCACAACCCGGTTTCTGGAAAATTATCCGTACCGATCACGTTTTGTGGGTTAACATAGGTGCTGCCTGGTTGTTTTTAGTTTTCTCTGTGAGTTGAGGTGTAAAAAGGTCAACATTGTGACACTAGAAACCATAAACTGCATCCTGAATCTAGTGTGTGGTTAGAACTTTGATTCATTTAATCAAGACCACCATCTTTCCCCAACCTTAACCAAGTACGCTGAAGTCAAATAAAGAAATCTCTTCATACAAAAATGCACATGGATTTCACAGGAAGGCTTTTGCATTGCAACAGATTTGTCCTCGAGTTACAGCAACGCACCACACCCAGACAGGTTTCAATGGCAGCTCATGTTTTACTCTCTCTTTGCTCCATTTCCTGTCACAATGTTTCAGAAAACATGTGGTAACTTTGGGAATGCCAGAATTGGAGCAAAATGGGCTCTGACTGGGAAAAGGTGACGCACCTAACTGTGTAATGTTAGGTGGTGGCCCTTATTCTGCAGGAAGTGATTCAATGCTGGAGAACGTTGCTGGTGCCCATGGGTGACATCATCGGGCAACTTTTGGCATCGCCGAATGAGTTTTTGTACGGCAGATGTAGACGACTTCAAAACTGCGGCAACATTAATCAATATTTAGTCTTATGATGGAGTCTGTAATGGAGAGAGCACATCCCTGCTCTCGACTGGGAACACAACAGGACTTTCATGGCATGTGAATCAAGTCTATTTTTACGTTTCGCTGGAAGTTTCTTGTTTCAATTTAAAACTGTGGAAAAAAAAGCGGATTAGAGTTGCTAAAATCGCCCCCTGGGATTTAAATAAGCCCGGACCTCTGACACATGGCCCGACCACTGAGTGTGTGTGTGTGTGTGTGTGTGTGTGTGTGTGTGGGAGTGACATTCTGAAATACTGACTGGCAGCTGAGGAGAGGGTGATTGGCGGCGGAGAGTGAATGACATCAAGATGTTGGAGACGGAAACAAAGGTACGAGAGATTATAAGTGAGAAGGAGAACCGCAGTTAGTTTGAAAAGAGGATGAAGTGAACGTGGAATTGCAGACAGAGTCCTTAATAAGGGAAAGGCCACATCGTTCCCAAACTCTGCCTTTCTTTCATGGCGGCACCTCAGGCGAGTCGGCTAACATTTTAAGGAACATATAATCCCCCTGAGAAGCCTTTGCATTCTCATAACACAGCCGCCGATATTACTGTTTTCCATTCAACTTCATGCCCTTTTTTTTGCATGATGGCGGAGACTTCACACGACGCAGAGTGGAATATTTAGTAGACGGAGCACAGAAAGGGGTGGTGTGCCGAGAGAGAGAGAGAGAGAGTAGCTGTAATCTACTCTCTCAGCTGTAATTATCAAACGTTTTAAGGAACAAAGGAATGGCGTTCTCCGGCCTGGGAACAGTGGCTCGGAGGTGTGTCCCACTACGTCTCAGTCCCAACAAGCTAGATGCATTCCTTTGAATGCTATACAGTAGACACAGCAACGGTGAGCAATTAGGGTTAAGTGTCTTGCTCAAGGACACATTGACGTGGACTAGCAGAGCCGGGGATCGAACCACCGATCTTCTGATTGAAAGACAGACCTGCTAACCACTGATCCACAGTCACCCCCAAAATGTCTCTGTAGTTGTGTGTATTGGGCATTACATTTCATTACATTTAGCTCACACTTTTATCCAAAGCGACCTACATTTAAGGTTAAGTGTCTTGCTCAAGGACACTAGTGGAGCCAGGGCTTGAACCACCGATCCTCTGATTGAAGGACGGACCTGCTACCACTGTCGCCCAATTTCAATTCAATGTAAGATATTCGATTACATAATTTGTACGCTGGAAGTGCAGCATGGCAAAAAAGCCATCCCCAGAATACGTCAACCTCCGAGACGAGCGTCCGCCGGCATTCAACAGGAAGTTTCGACGGCACTAATTTCACTGTAGAAGAAGAATGGAAATTTGTATTTTGTGTGTCTCTGATTTCTTCCAAACACAATGGCAACATACGTATGCTATGTGACACAACAACAACACCAAACATGTTCTGACCTAAAGCCCTTACTTTCAGGACAAAAGAAACATCACCATGAACGTAGCAGGGTTAGGAAACATGTCTTTTGAGAGATGTTATGAGGCCCCGGAACAAGACGATCGGATGAAGAAGCACCATGAATCACGTTTATACAAAGAAAGCAGATTGAGAAACGGACTATTGGGAGATACATTGGATGCTGGAGCAGAAAACATTGGTACAACTTTTTCTTTGGGAGTTTAATTCAACCCCTCCCCCTCCCCGATAAACAAAAGGAGGAAGTGGCCCTGTGTGACTGCCTTACAGGGACTTCCTGTTTGTGATTATATGTCCAAAAACAGAACCAGGGTCTCTGGACCTCCCACGACTCTGCTGCTCTGTGGCTCTGAGTGCTGGAGAACCACTGACCCGCTGGCTGTCCGCACATTGTGCTAACGCCGCCCGGCCGCCACAATACGGGGAAGCAGCTGCCGTGGACATAAAAGTGACAAATGTGTGTTGTTAATGGCACAAAGCACACCAGCTTTCATTAGTGCAATTAGCTTAATGGGTCGTAGGAGGGCAGGAAGACGTCTTAACGGTATTTTAATTAGCCGGGTCAGGAGTCCTGACAGATTGACCTGATTCCCATTAGGTGGGAACACTTTGAGAGAGATTAGGATTTGCGCCACGGACAATTTATTTGAATTAAAAGAAGCCAACACACTATAAAACACTACACTGTGATCATCATGCAGCTGGATGCTCCTGCTTGTGATGATGATGCTTCTATTTCTATTTTGTATTCATATCAAGAAAACATTGATGTTCATTTGCGGAAATAAAAAGCATCCGTACGTGACCCTCCCATTGTTATTTTTAGAGACGGGAGCATCCTAATGACTACCAGTTCCCGTCGCTGGTCCACTCCAAACAATTGTATGATTACAGAGTTGTTTCATGTGTGGGTTAAAAAACACTATTGTGCATTGACCTTTAATTACATTTAATTTAGCTGAGGCTTTTATCCAAAGCGACTTACATCCTATACAGTAGACACAGCAACGGTGAGCAATTATGGTTAAGAGTCTTGCTCAAGGACACATCGACATGGACTAGCGGAGCCGGGGATCGAACCACTGATCCCCTGATTGAAAGACAGACCTGCTAACCACTGATCATCTGATTGAAAGACAGACCTGCTAACCACTGATCATCTGATTGAAAGACAGACCTGCTAACCACTGATCCTCTGATTGAAAGACAGACCTGCTAACCACTGATCCTCTGATTGAAAGACAGACCTGCTAACCACTGATCATCTGATTGAAAGACAGACCTGCTAACCACTGATCCTCTGATTGAAAGACAGACCTGCTAACCATTGATCCTCTGATTGAAAGACAGACCTGCTAACCACTGATCCTCTGATTGAAAGACAGACCTGCTAACCACTGATCCACAGTTCAATTACACTGAACAATGGACTGAGTTTATTTGCCACGTTTGCTTCTTTTTCAGGGACTTGGATATTAAAATCAATCGGAAGACCTAATGATCCTCATCCATTGATGAAGAGTGTGAGGATAAGTGACCCTTGTGTTATTTTGTCAAGAATTACCTTTGAATAACTTTATCGGTTCTGCTTTTTAATATCCATTTGCTCCTGAGACTCCCGGCTCCTTCCCTTCACCTCGCCACCGCAGGAAAGCCGGAGCCGACGGCCCTCGCCTTCGTATCCTCAACGTAATCTACAATTCAAGGAGTCGGTAAACCCTCCTCCCTGATAAGAACAATACAGCCACACCAGGATACATTAGTCCGTGTTTGAAACACTCAGGAAATTATACCACAGCAATACAATGGCCCATTTTCCTTCCCTCAGGTATGCTTCAGACCGCCGTGGACTCCGCGCTCGTCTCTGAGCTGGATGTGATTTTCACAATAAATCAAACGCCTGGTGTTGAAGGTATGATCGCTGGGAAAAGGAAATGAGGACAAAAGAGCCGATCACACTTGTGTGGACAATAATGTGATTCATCTATTGGTCACTTTAATCACGTCAACTGGTGCAATGTGAATACTTTTTATTCTGTCTGTATATATAATACTGATATTGTGGATTCTTCACCGTTTTGTATTACTGTTTTACTGTTTATTTATATTTATATTACTTGTTTTTATTTTTATTGTATTTTACTATGTGACTCTCTCTAATAAAGGGTTATCTCATCTTATCTTATCTCTTAAATAAGAGGATATAATGTAATTATTGCATGTTCAGCTGACCTGATATGAATAAAGACTCCACAAGCTATTTTGTTTAATGTAGTTATTG
This sequence comes from Cottus gobio, assembly GCA_023566465.1. Lineage (NCBI taxonomy): Eukaryota > Metazoa > Chordata > Actinopteri > Perciformes > Cottidae > Cottus > Cottus gobio. Next base: position 5,796,342 of record CM042218.1, read on the forward strand.
GAAATGAATCAATGTGTTTACTTTTTCCTCTTAATTGGTTTCAAATTGAACCTTTCCGGGAAACTTTTCGGAAGTTATGTGGGAATTATTCTCGAAAAGATGGACCGAATAAATCGGGACCTTTGATGGTTGCACAGTTAACACCAAAAAAAAACAAAAACATCCATGCGGAGGAGGAAGGAAGCTGAGGGCCTTATACTGAAAGTTAAAAAAAAAAAGATAAATGAAGCTAAACATAAAATCATAAAATCAACAAATAAAACCCAGCAGTGCACACACTGTTCTTTGCCTTTTATAGACCTTTTAGCCAAACGGGGCCCAAACAATCTTGTCCAACTAACGAGCGTCCCTCAGGGGGGTGTGAGGGCACGAGGGTCGAAGCTTTCCTCCTCCGTGAGGCCGGCTACAGGCCTGTGAATGTGTAAGCAGTACACAAGACTGTATAATTAGAAAAAACAAGACCACGGGGCTCTGAAGAGGCTACAAGCGAGTCGCTTGGATCCTTGGAACAGTCGGCGGCGAAGGAATCGGCAAGATGAAGCGTATTGGTAATAAAACACATCTTCCAATGCGGGACGGTTGTTCACACTTCTGCTAATGGCCACATGATCTGCCTGAGTCACTTGAAACCGCTAATTCATCTTGATAATCCCTAAGAGACAGAAACAGACACTTCTAGAGGCCGGTTTTAGTCCTCTGGGAACACAAAGCACATTTTACAGAGATTTACTGCGTGTATTTTTCTTTTTTATGGACACAATGCCATATCAGATTAAAAATGAAACATTTTCATTTATCCACATGGGTTTAGGTGTCAAAGAAGGTCAGAAGGTCAAAAATATATTTTTTTAAGGCCATAAGAAGTAGGGAAATACATGTGTTGTCTAGGTTGGGAAAACACAGATTAAGGCTATTTAATATCGTACTTATTGTCAGAAAATCTCATTAATAAAGCCAACAAGTATATTCACAAAACTGTCTGTGCATCCAAAGCCTGATACAAAGTTCCAGCGCGGGAAACAAAAAGCTGTGAAGACGTATCAGTGAGCCGCCGTGTATCAATCCATCGCAGAAAATATTCCCGAGAAAATGAACCATTAACTGCTGTTTGAGGAACTTTTTCTTAAACTACAGTGAGCGGCTGTTTTAAGAGATACTGAGGGTTATTGAAAAATGAAATTATATATTTTTGACCTGTTAATGAAATTTTTGTTCAGGTCTTTTCTCTGATGAGGGTCAACAGGTGTTCTGCTCCCCAACGTCAACAGAAAGAGTAATTTGTGATGTAATAATTAATTTAACCTCATAAGGTGTTTCCAAAAGGTTTTCAGCGATGCAAAGGGGGCTTTTCTTCCCGTCAGAAAATGAACTAACATATCTTAAAATTAAATATTCTGCAATACCTCATAAACAGTATTGACGAAGCATTCATAAGCTTTGACATTGCAGTTGTCCACAACGGTCCCTCCACCCCTCTGATGGTGGTGGATACCCGTCCGGCCCTTTGCATGACAGTAAGTTACATAAACATGTCCCGACGTGCCCCTTACACAACACATCTGCTGCTGCCGGCTGCCGGCGCCCACCCACACACTCCCTCAAAGGCGCGAACAGAAGATCTTTTATGCAAAGTAATAAAAAAAAAACATTGTACATTCTTGGCAGAAAGCTCATTGAGATACAGTTGAACAAGTTTGTGTTACGTCACCAGTTCAGATAATGCATGAAGATGTATTCCTTTAATTAAATAAAGCAAAGTGCCTGGATAATTCATTCAACTAAGGAACTATTGAGGAAAGTTCAGGTCATTTTTCATGCAAACGTATTTCATACATAAATTTGAGAAGATATTCTCCAAAGGAAACCTTTAATAAAAAGATACAGAAAAAGTGAAACAAGGTTTTGTGATTACAGAATAAATCACTAAATAAACATAATAAATACAGATATAAACTATTAGCCCAGTTCGGATGCTTTTCCTATAACTAAATGGTTTTGTTGCTGAAATGTAACTGTGGTTGTTACAATGGTAACAATGCGGCATAAAATTACACATTTTATAGCATAATACTTGTTACTGAGACCAATTCATTGTTGATTTGCTCTGCTTGTGGGATTTGTTGCTAATAAATAAAATAATTAAAAAGAAGATATCATCTCTATCCCTTTAAAGCTCCACTTTACACAAGTTTTAAATACTTTACTTTAAATAATACAGAACTTGAATAAAACAACCTCTCCCTGAAAACCTCCCGAAGCTGATTTTGTGAGTGGATGGATGGATGGATGGATGGATGGATGGATGGATGGATGGATGGATGGATGAATGAATGGATGGATGGATGGATGGATGGATGGATGGATGGATGGATGGATGGATGGATGGATGGATGGATGGATGGATGGATGAATGGATGGATGGATGGATGGATGGATGGATGGATGGATGAATGGATGGATAGATGGATGGATGGATGGATGGATGGATGGATGGATGGATGGATGGATGGATGGATGGATGGATGGATGAATGGATGGATGGATGGATGGATGGATGGATGAATGGATGGATGGATGGATGGATGGATGGATGGATGGATGGATGGATGGATGGATGGATGGATGAATGGATGGATGGATGGATGGATGAATGGATGGATGGATGGATGGATGGATGGATGGATGGATGGATGGATACTCTATTCATCCCCAAGGGGAAATTTGTTGGTCACAGTAACAGAAACAAAATAAAATAACAGGAATAAACTAAAAATATGCTCAATATATACAACAAAACAGCAGAGTGTGTTAATTAGTAGATTTTAAAGTTGCCGCCATGAGACGAAGGTGTATCAAACCAGTCTTCATCATCAAACTAGTGGTTTTCCGTCATGCATGATAATTAACAACAATATCTTTGTATTCCAGCTGAACTGAAATCCCTCATCGGATGGCTATAATGCCAAAAATCAGGGCGTGAACAGATTGTACCGTACTCGTCTGATTTGATCCGACCCCCGAGCAGCTGTCTCTGTTTTTCAAGGCCGACAAAGTGGAACAGGTCTCTCCATCTGTGCCGCACCGGTCGGCGACCCCCAGGTCAACACAATGAGGAGGAAATCAACACAAATCCTGTTTACTCTGCACCTCACAATGTGATACAATAAACACATTTCCCCCCCTTCTCTTCCCCACAATGAACAGCAGCACAATAGGGAGTTGTTTAAATGAAAGACAGGTTTTTGTAGACGTATGTTTGAGAATGTCTTCAGACCTTGTCGCAGGGATGAGGGGATGTCCTTGTTATGGGTCCTGCTCACCTGGGAGACGAGCAGCAGGGAGAAATAGCCCTTGAGTGAACGTTGAGACCAGCCAATGATCCCGATAGAGATCAGAGTTTAGACTGTGGTCAAAGTTTATGTTTATGTTTATGTGGTAGTAGAAAGTTTACAGGAGTAAGAACTTTATTAAATGCAAAATGTAAAATGTAATCTTGTTTATTTGTAACGCTCATTTCAACAACGAGGCGATTCAAAGTGCTTCACATAAAACTATTAAAAACATCAAAACATGATGCAGAAAACAATCAAGAACATTCATGAAAACATTTAAAAAAAAAAATTAAAAGCAAAAAATACAGAATTGAATAAACGTTGCCATTTAATAAATAAAATGCAGCAGTGAGATGCAGAAATTGATTAATATTCTTGAATATGGTTCAATTAAAGGCAACAGCAAACAGAAGTTGTGTCTTTTGTTTTGCTTCAAACTGCTTATTGTGTAACGTAATGATAATTATGTAGAAACTGTGTGTTACTGTGAGTAAACAAAGCCTTGTAAAACATTCCTTGTAAAATATTATGAAAATTAAGTGTAAACATAATAGTTTTTTCAGGTTTTCCTGTTTTGGAGGATCTAAATTGTAAGTTACCAGATGGTTTGTATAATAAATACACGGATAAATAATAGAATAAAAGTAATCGTTACATATTTAAATGTTTGGTCTAAAGAAACTATCCCCAGTTTAACTCAATTTAATTAAATTTACTTTACAAACATTCCTGTAATAAGCTGTTTGTAACGTATCATGTGATCATTCAAAACAACAACTGAAATCAGGCTTAAGATTAAATAATTAGTGATTAAATAAATTGACTGAAATCTCGACGGGTTAATATCCAAACAGCCAAATCTGATTATGAGATGAGCAGAGTGAGACATTCACATGACAATACTCATACAGTGTCGCCTTAATCTGAGAATAATCCTGATTTAGTGTGTGTGTGAACACACTGATTGACAGGTTCATGGTGACCTCCACCTTCTTCTTCTTCTTCTTCTTCTTCTTCTTCTTCTTCTTCTTCTTCTTCTTCTTCTTCTTCTTCTTCTTCTTCTTCTTCTTCCTCTTCTTCTCCTTTTTCTTCTTCTTCTTCTTCTTCTTCTTCTTCTTCTTCTTCTTCTTCTTCTTCTTCTTCTTCTTCTTCTTCGTCTTCTTCTTCCTCTTCTTCTTCGTCTTCTTCTTCTTCTTCTTCTTCTTCTTCTTTGTCTTCTTCTTCTTCTCCTTTTTCTTCTTCTTCTTCTTCTTCTTCCTCTTCTTCTTCTTCTTCTTCTTTGTCTTCTTCTTCTTCTCCTTTTTCTTCTTCTTCTTCTTCTTCCTCTTCTTCTTCGTCTTCTTCTTTGTCTTCTTCTTCTCCTTTTTCTTCTTCTTCTTCTTCCTCTTCTTCTTCGTCTTCTTCTTCTTCTTCGTCTTCTTCTTCCTCTTCTTCTTCGTCTTCTTCTTCTTCTTCTTCTTCTTCTTCTTCTTCTTCTTCTTCTTCTTCTTCTTCTTCTTCTTCTTCTTCTTCTTCTTCTTCTTCTTCTTCTTCTTCTTCTCCGCTCTCTGGCAGCTGTGTTACCTGTAACCTGGTCCAGTGTTTTGGTATCGCTCTGTGGTTTATTAATTAAATTTAAAAAAAGAAAAGCCCGAGCCTGAGGGTGTTGAAAGAGGCCGTTACAGTTACCAATCCAGAAAAACTGCATTTAAAAGGCCCGTTTGTCAATTATCCTGTACTATAGATTCAATCTGACAGCTCTGTAACCATTACACCACATTGTGTAACCCTACAAACACAGAGCCTATACAAAAAACATCCTTCTGCGTAGGTTTTTCATTTTATTAAATGTGTTATAATATTGAATCAAAGTAAATTGGTAAATATGGCTTTTTCTTTTATAAAAATCATCTGAAAAATGCCCTTTCATGTGTAAAGAAATACATTACTTTACCCTAAAGGCATGTACCTGAATCATCAGTGATCACATGATGTTACAGGCTCAATGGAGATCCCCTGTGTGTGGTGGAGAGGTTCAGATCGTAGTATTAATACACATGTACTGTGTCTGGGTCCAACTTAGTGCCAAAGGAACTTCAGGAAAAGAGGATTTTTCGGTTGATCAGGCTAAAAAAAACACATTAAATCTACTAATTTAATGTTGTAAAAACTAAGTGATAGGATATATAAATGTAATGTTATGTAATATATATACTGTTGTGCTCCATGAATGACAATAAACTCACAGTTCACACATCGATCTCCACCATAAGTTGTTTTACTTGCTGATTCTTCAGGTGAAGTTTGTTCAATTGGATAAACGTTCAAACTTTCCGTTACTTTGAGCACTTTTAGGACTTAAAAAGTGTTGTCGCTGTCCTGTGACTTTATCCTTATCTACCGTGGGTCTGCTGACGAGCACCTGAAACCAGAGTCACAGGTGAAGCTTGAGAGGAGATTGTTTTGTCAACGATCAACTGTTGAGCCCGGCGGTTTCCTCTGTTACGACAGATGAGGAAAAAAGTAATATTTTAAAGGGTTACTCTACTTTTTTATTTTAGTATTGCAGTATTTGGAGGCCTTTTAAATAAGTATCATCCAAATCAAAGCAGCAAAAGTCTCGGATATCGCTCCAAAAACTCCCAAAACACTGAATCCTACACTTCCTGTCATGCATTAGCATATTTACTATGACGAGGAGCATCTTTAACACTCTCCAGTTTGTTAACGTTGAGCTGCTATTTAATTAACTTTTCTATAACATTTCTTCAAACAATATAAAATCAGATTTTTCAAGGACACATTTCACACTTATTTACTCCTGGTCGTCACACGCTTCAGGTTTAGAGGTTATTAAACTCCACATCAACTGCTGACCGCGGTTAGAAAATGTAAAACTATAAATAAACACCGGTCGGCCTTTCCCACCCGTGCATGGCAGCAGCTACCTGTGCGAAGCGGCTCAGGCTGCGTTCACAAACACCTGATGGGAAACTTCTCCCTTTCTGTCGACTCAGGCGGCCTCAGCAGAACCGTACGAGCTGCTGTCAGCATTTCTTTATCGGTGCAGAAGATCCAAACCGCTGCTTCCCAGGCTTCATCGGGTCGAGATGCTCGGATACAAAACAATGAAGCTTCTGGCTAAAGATGCATTTGGACGATTTTAGTTATTTGTTGTTGTCAAGTAACAAAGATGATGTGCTCCAGATGTTTATTAAACAACTGTAACTGTATCTTGTGTGGTGCCTTTACACATTTTTTCTACATTCATTTTTAATTAGTTGATGCTCATCTCAGTGATTTTAGACATTTTGAAACAACGTAAAGTTTTCCGGCATTAACTCATAAACTTAGTTACATGTTTAGATAATTTAAAGTATAAATATGCACTGAAACATTAGAGCTGTAACTTTATTTTCCTTCTTGCTCACTTGGATGAATGTGTAATTTTTGGTTTCTTGACTGATTTTGTTCATGATCTTTCATTCTTCAAATGTTTTTTGATTGAAATATATTTCATGTATCTTTTTGGTATAACTTCAGCATAACCATGTTGGAAAAATATTCAGATATTTCATTTGAGGAAAAAGTGCAAAAAACACTAAGAAAATGTCTTGCATTGAAAATAAATAGTAATGTATCGTATATGGCCCATTTTAGAAATCACATATATATTCTGTATATATAAGTGCATTATAATTAGTGGCAGCAGCTGGTAAAAGTGAAGCCAATTGACTTGAACATAAGTGCAGCACTTGACTCACTTCACATAATGAACCCTTAAGAAGCTAAAGTGTGTTAGCTACTGTCACAGCGGATACTTTAAGTATTTCTTTAAAAGTGAAAGTCCATTTCAACAGGTGGGATGCTAAAGACACTTATAAGGCATATATGACACATTTAGCTTTATTTCAGATTAGTTATAAGTTATAGAGCAAGCAAACTGTTTTACTTACGGTGTAAAAGAACAACCTTCCAGGTGTACATTACTTATTATAGGGACTATAACTTATTTATAGTCTTATTATAGGGACAATAACTTATTTATAGTCTTATTATAGGGACTATAACTTATTTATAGTCTTATTATAGGGACAATAACTTATTTATAGTCTTATTATAGGGACTATAATTTATTTATAGTCTTATTATAGGGACTATAATAAGTAAGATCGGTTTTAATCCTGATTATGCAGATTTGTGCCACATAGAAAATAAAGATTTTTATTTTTACCTTTTTATGGAAGATTAAAAATGCCTCAAGAAAAACAAATGAAGTGAACTTTTAGTTTATGTTACTTAGTTATGTTTGTGCTATACTCCACGATAAGTGTGTGACGAAAACTGCCGGCTCAGACTAATTTCTGTACTTTTAATTCAAATGTGTTAATTAACCAATCAAAGCAGAGGAAAAAAACGCGAGGGAAATGAGAAACAAAAAAAATCTGTGTGTTCATGGAGTTGTAGGGCGTGTGCCTGCCTGGGAACAAGAGTGTGTGCGTGTGTGTGCGTGTGTGTGCGTGTGTGTGTGTGTGTGTGTGTGTGCGTGTGTGTGCGTGTGTGTGCGTGTGTGTGTGTGTATGTGTGTGTGTGTGTGTGTGTGTGTGTGTGTGTGTGTGAGTGTGTGCGTAAAAGAAGAACGCCCCCCCGACGCAGCGGATGGAGAGGCGCGTCCCCTCCAGTCATTTCCAAGCCGGGATCTGAAGCGACAACATCTCGTGCTCGGAGTTGTCAGCCTGCGCTCCTCTTCCTCTCTGTGGATCTACCCCGGGATGAACGTGTGTGTGTGTCCTGTTCAAACTGATTTTTTTATTTTCTTCATCTAACGGAGCGGAAGACACACTATCGGATCTATGAAAAAACCCACGTGGATTTGTACAACCATTTTAAACCAGAAGGAATGCATATTTTCTTTGTGAAACTAACTTTCTTGTTGTCGCTGGTAGCTCTAACACGAGGTGAGTTGCGCGCGCGCGCGCGCGGATTAATCTCCCTCTTCATCAGTAAAGTCAGAAAATGTCTTTTTATGGTTTAATAACTCATTAAAACTCAGAGGAGAGTTTGATTTCTCACTTGTTGCTCTCGCTGCTGTGACTTCTCTTGACTCGTCCTGCAGGTTTCCTCCGTTACTTCACATGGACCCTCTTCACGTGCACTATTCATGCACCTGTTGACGTCATCTTTAAACTGGATCAAGTCATGCTTTTTGACACTGCACTTGTCCAGCAAACACCTTTTTCCCCCTCCCACTAGCATATACACTCATAGCTTTGCAGTTTGCATTCAAAATGTCTATGTGTGTGTGTGTGTGTGTGTGTGTGTGTGTGTGGTTTTATTATTGCAAAGCTGTGGTACTCCCCAAATGGCACATTATCTCTGGGACAGCTGCAGAGGGGAGTTTGCAACTGCCTCTGTTCACCACCAAAAAAAAAACAAAAAAAAAAACTGCTCTTCTAAAGGTGGCAAGAGTCACACCTAGACCTCACATTTATGGAGGGTGCCATGTGCCGTTTGTAACCTCCCCCCCCCCACCCCCCCCCCCACAGGAAAACAAATATTTGCTTCATCAGATAGACCGTGATTTAAACACCGGCTGCTTGAAAAGCTCTTGAAAGTTTTTCCGCAGGTGTATTAAAACTTTCCGTCCGCAGGTCTAAGATGCTCCATGCCCACGGAGTCGTGTTTGAACCAGGGGAGGTGTGAGGCCTCGCCGGACGGCAACGGGGAGTGCAAGTAAGTCAACGTCTGTGTTTCTGCTTCACTTCTGCTGGGGGAATACCTGCGGAGGAGGTGTGGGCGAACGAGGAATTTGACGTGACTCTGACTTTTGGTTGACATGTGAAAAGGAGAGAGAGAGAGGGGGGTGGAGTGGGGGATGGATGGAGGGGGGGGGGGGAGCACCAGTGTTGCTATTTCTAGGAGGCAAATGGTCCGAGAGCTGAGACAGAAATGAGTGGACATTGATGAGGACAGGGGTCACTGGGAGAGAGAGGCAGAGTGTGTGTGTGTGTGTGTGTGTGTGTGTGTGTGTGTGTGTGCGCTCTCCCCGTCTGCGGCCGAACTCTCGCAGCCCCTAAATCTTGCTTTTCTTTTCTTTCACGGAGCGACAGCTGGGGTTGCCAGAAGCTCGGCCGCCATTGTTCTCCGCTGCCATTAATTCTGTGTGACTAATCTGGGTGAGGCTTCCCAGAGAGACCCTCAGACCCTGTCCCCCTACCCCCCACAACCCCTCCTCTCTCCTGGGATTGTGTCCCTTCCTCAATGGCCCTCAGTGCTCTCTCTCTCCCTCTCTCTCTCTCCCTCTCTCTCTCTCCCTCTCTCTCTCATTCCTCTGGACAGATGGCTTTGGGTGTTTGTTTTTTAACCTGCTTAAAAAATGTTGTCCTTTTTTTTTTTTTTTTTTTTGGTGTGTATTCGTAGATGTTGTCGGTCCACATGTAAACCAATAAGCTCCAGCTTTGGCCCCAGAACTCTCCCTTCACTATTGTGTCTTTTCACAACAATGGCCTACTCTGCGCTCGTCTCTATTTCCATCCTGGCGTGAGCAGCAGCAGCCGGTGTCACCTTACGGTCGCAGAGCTCGGCGACCGGGGGCCCTGGTCGGTCGGGCCCCCGGTTTGGGCCCCCGGTTTGGGCCCCCGGTTTGGGCTCCCGGTTTGGGCCCCCGGTCGGGCTCCCGGTTTGGGCCCCCAGTCGGGCCCTCGGTTTGGGCCCCCGGTTTTGGCCCCCGGTTCGGGCCCCTGGTTTGGGCCCCCGGTTTGGGCCCCCGGTTGGGGTCAAGCCTCCCTGAAACTGTGAGACAGCCAGGGCCGCCATCTTGGCCCCCCGCCATGTCTTAATTTGGTCTGGTTGTGTTATTCACCCCCTCCTCCTCCTCATTGGGCAACAAAGCCGTCATTGTGGCCCCTGCCCTGTCCTCCTCCACCAGACTTCGCCAATTAAACGCGGGGATGGACGTCCTCGACATTTTCAAAAGGGTTTGAGCGCCAGGCAAAGTTCTGACGGGCGTTTAACCTGTGAATTGATCGCAAAAATGTATAATTTTTTAAGGTGTATTTTTAAGCAAAAGTAGAGCTTAAATGCCAAATATATTCTCTAGTTACATTTCATTTATCTGAGGCTTTTATCCAAAGAGACTTACATGCTATACAGGTGGGTATTTTTCTTCACATTTTCTCAATTTTAATGATATTTTATAGTGTTACTGTAAAGCAGCTGCAAGTTAACCCACTTTTCTCGATTCCTTTATGATTCCAGTCATGCGCCTGGTCTCCTCTGAAAGGGAACTCTTTGGAGTTCAAGAAGGTAGAAATGTTGGTGCCTCTTCTCTCTGGTTTGGTGTTCGGTTGTGCGTGCATTCCCATTACAACATGTTGTTGTCGTGATTTGAGGTCCTTGAATGATTTACTCTGGAAGACTCGTCAGGCTTTTTGTTGTCCAACGACGAGCCGTTTGCCAGTTGGAGGTTTCAAGTTGCTGCTGTTGTGATGCAACATGTGTGGAAATCATTTTTGTTCTAAAATTGGGACGAATATTGTTCACAAAATCTCTTTTAAAGCGACAATATGTCCTCCTGTTGTAGCTGCACTCTCAATATTACATTTCATTTAGCTGAGGCTTTTATCCAAAGACTTACATGCTATACAGTAGACCGTAGACACAGCAACGGTGAGCAATTAGGGTTAAAAGCCACCGATCTACTGATTGAAAGACAGATCTGCTAACCATTGAGCCACAGTCACCCATATTACTGTTAGGATCCAGCAAAATGCATATAGTTATAGTAGCATCTTTCCTTCGACCCTCCCTGGCCTTTCGACCTCCACGTTTGTTATTAAAGTTATATAACATCTCAAACTCTTACCACAATGACCCCGATGACCTCCCTCGGGTGATCTGGTCAGATAACCCAGGTTCTCTAACGCCACTCCGAGGTAATTGATATATTTTTCATCTTGTGGTCTCCAGCTCGTCTCTTGACGGGAACTCGATGCTCTTGAACTCAAGTGTTGTGTCGAGGTCGAGCAAAGTGTGATTGGACGCTTCAGTTGTATTTAGTCCGACAGCGATGCCTCCTCGACGTGCCATACCATGAATGCCACCTCCCCCCCCCCCTCCCCCCCCCGGCCTTGTGAGATCCCGACTGAAGTTTATCTCCAGAGGGCTCAGAGGAGGCCTCTCATTTAGAGGCTTGGCAGCTGGGAGCGAGCGGCGACAGAGCCATGGCCGATCCAGACCAGGAAAAATAACTCCAAGAATTCCAGTGGCACAATGGGCCAGAATCAAAGCGGCGCTTCTCTCCGGAGATGAGAGACGTCCGGCGAGGACGGACGCCGTCGGGAGATCACAAACTTTCAGCGCCGGGTTTTGAAAAAAATGCATCTGACAGCCCGTTGATCAGCGAGTGGGTTAGAGGTCTCGAGTCGGATCCAGGAACAAGTTAATGCACGAGGCGGGAAGCATGTCACAGAGACCAAGACGTGGGTTTTTGCATCATCAGCAAAAAACGTACATTAGTGCCAGTGTGATCGTCGTTATAGTTTGAGAAACAAAACAATTCAGGTTTTTTCAAGTCTTGCCATAAGCAGCCACACAGGAACTTCAAAGGAAGTTCAAATTTGTCACATTTCAGGATTTTCTCATGTGTCTCTGAATGGATACAAATAGAATAGATAAGTAAACATGGCCATGCATTCATATCCATACTTAACAGCTACAAATACATACCAGATGATACTTGAGGCTAAAATACTCTTTCTGTAGATGCTTCTTTGGTAATCTTGCAAATCACAACCATTGTCTTTGCCGTGTTTTTTACATCGAATTTATATGATTGAGATTTATTAAATATTGTTTCAGATTTTTCCCGTGTTTGCACAAGATATCGAACAGTCTTCATCTCCTCGCTGGTATGTGCCGCTACAGTATGCAACCACTTCAATGAAAGTGAGCCCTTGTTCTGGGGATTCCTTAATGGCACCTCTGTTCAGGCTCTGGTCAGATGACTCTATCTCAACACACACACACACACACACACTACCCCCACCTCCACGCATCCTTTCAGAGTCAGGAAACAGCCTCGCAGTGGCCCGGGGGAAGAAAAGGTGCCGTATCTGATCATATCATCACACAGCGAGAAACACAGAGCGGCAGGCTTTTATATGGCCGCCGCCGCCGCCGGTGTCGGGTTCCCGTTGGCAGGAGGCCGGCCGGTGAGAGGGCCGGTCGTCGGCGTGTTCTGGCTGAATGAGGCGACTCGGTGGTGGGGAACCTCGCCGCAGAGGATTAGTGATATGTGAGCTTCCCTCGTTGGCATATGCCAAGACAAGTCACATAAACTTTGATCTGAGAGGACTGACAGCGTGTGTGTGTGTGTGTGTGTGTGTGTGTGTGTGTGTGTGTGTGTGTGTGTGTGTGAGACAAAGACACTGGGCATACACCACACCACACTTCCTCATTTCTTTTTCTTTTTTTTCCTTCTTCTTCTCTTTCAGCCAGACCACCTGTCTGTAGCGCAGCAGCATCCTCCATAATACCCATGATTACTTGTGGTTTTGCACCAATTCAGCTCCGCACGGGGGACAGATTGACTTTGTCTGCCAGGTGTGCGTTTCGCTTTCAGTCTGACACACACACTTACTCTCTGGGTATTTGGGAGAATGGAGTGTGATGGCTTTGTGTCGTAAAAAGATTGTAAGACTGATAGTAATCATGGGATCCGTTGCTCACAGGATTACTTGATGATAATTATGTATTTTTAGGGGTCTTATCAAATCTATAACTCAAATCCTAAAACGCACACATGAGGCACATATTCTTTAGATTAGATAGTGACTTACACTTTCCAATGTCATAATCTTTGATGTGAATAAGTGTCCTTAAACCTCCAGAACTTGCCTGAGAATCCTCACGTTGTGAAGTCGTCTTCAGTATTACAGTATAATACTGTAATACAGTATAATGCTGTAATACAGTATAATACTATAATACTTCAGTATTACAGTATAATACTGTAATACAGTATAATGCTGTAATACAGTATAATACTATAATACTTCAGTATTACAGTATAATACTGTAATACTTCAGTATTACAGTGATCCAGTGAGAGCTGATGACGGTTTATTCTGCATACTTTTGCTTCTGCGTGGCTCCTTTAACCAAAACTATCTGCTATACACACACATTTATAATACACACATTTGTATTTCCAATAACGTTTTAAAAAACATAATTTGACAACAGCCAACAGTTCCTTTTAGTCGTATAAACGTATACAATCTGGCGGTTGAATCCTGGTCCTGATTTATCGGCGACCGGGCGGATGAAGTCATGTGACACGCCGGCGTCGGCCTCCGACCTCAAAGCCGCCGCCGGGCTCGGCACCAACCTGCGTGTCCGGTTGCACCGTCGGATACACCTTCAGACGCCGTCAAGCCCCAAAGTGGTTCCCAGCCTCGTAAAGGCGGCGGTGGCAGAAGTCATTAGAGCTGCTAAGACTCTCACACATACACACACACACACACACACACACACACACACACACTTACACACACACAGAGTGGTTGGTCCCTGGGGAAGCGGACTCTTTCCCATGGGCGCTCCACAGGGTAAAACAGGGTCTCTAATGAAGGCTGCCAGATGTGGGCCGGCCAGGTGCGATTAGAGAGGAAGGAAAAGATGGATGGATGTAAAGAGAGGGAAAGAGGGGAAGAGGGACAGCGCCTCCCCTGTAATTTCTGCAGCCAGTGGTGGTAACTTTGGTTTCATCTCCACAACAAACAACAACCCAGCTTTTTTCTTCTTCTTTTTAGTGGAAGAGCTATTTTCAGTTCACGAGACTCCGATTTCTGAGATTGAATCTGAGTTGAAGCGTTTCTCGGGTGATTCTCTCCTCCGGCGGTGGCAGAGTTGTCACAGTGGTTAGCTGGGAAGACACAAGAGAGGGCAAAGAGAGAGAGAGAGGGTGGTGTGTAGGAAAGGAGAGGAGGCGAGAGACCCACACACACACACACACACACACACACACACACACACACACACCCTTGGGGCAACACTTTAAAAACAGATCAGACGAGGCTAAAGGGGACTTAAACCAGGCAGAGAACCAAACAGCAAGGAAGTGACGACAGGAGGGGTGGAGGGGGGAGAGAGAGAGAGAGAGAGAGAGAGAGAGAGAGAGAGAGAGAGACATCTGTTTTAAAGGCATTCGCATCTTTTTGAGAAAGCAAAGAGAAAAGCAAAAGAGGTTTTTCCAAAACTATCAAAAATAAATCTTATATTTCCTAAAGAATCCCATTTCTTTTGTCTGACCAATAAAAAAAATTCTTAAATCTGCATATCCTCACATGGATGTCTGAGAACGAAGACTTATCCTTCATATTCGTTGCAGATTAATTTGAGTTGATCAACTAATTGATTAGTTCCCTGTTCATCTTTGTGCACACAGTTCCCTGCATGTTGTGCTTACACCTCTAAATAAAGGGGTTGAGGTCATCTGACCTCAGTGAACACAAGGTATTTACTGTCATTAAATATCTAAATAGGAATAATCCCAAAACAATCGTATTAATGTCATTTCCAGAAATGGAACCAGACACCGATTGTGTCTCCCACAGAGCTTTACACAACAATCGTATAAAAGCACAACCTAATTCCGTAATCTTCTTAAAGAGCATGCAGCGTGGGGTCCGTGCAGCTGCCTGCAGTGTTTGTTGTTGGTAAACATGCACACATGTGCAGCCCGCATGCATCATGCGTGCACGGCCTCCGCGGGCCCCGCGACCTCCGAAAAAAAAAAAAAAGAAGATGGCAGATGGCAGATTGCCCCCTCCCCCCCCTCCGAGGAAAAGCCCCTTCAGAGCCGCCGCCGCCGCCGCCTGGCCGGGGGTCAGATGTCACCACAACATCTGCTGCGGGCTCGAGCCGCCGGCATGCATCCCATCAGTGTCCCCCGGACCTGTTGCCACGGCAATAGAAGAAGAAAACAGGGGGAGGGGCCCAAGAAGTGAGCGCAGAGGAGGACAATGAAGGTTCTCCCGGTATCGGGCCTCGCCGACACCCGGGGTAACGCCACCGCTACCCGACACCTGATATTTGCTCGGCCTCTGATTTACGCCCCTCGTGTCATGTCTCCTTTATTTACCTTTCCAGCCGCCCGGGTTTACCTGCTGCTGTTGAGATTACGGCTTTCTCTTGTTGAAGCAGCTGCTTTCCCCCCCCCCCCGTTAGTTTTGAACGCGGCCAAGACGCCATAAAAGAGTCGTTGAGTATCTTTTGTCTCACACACACACACACACACACACACACACACACACACACACACCTATCTCTGAGTCCGGGCTCTTCTTGAGGCCGTTAACGCCTGCTGCCCGTAAAAAAAAAGAAGGCTGATTTCCTGCTGAGCGTGCATTTGACGGGCTCTCGCCAAGTCAAAGAGCAAACGGCGAGCATTCCTCGCCCGGCGTGTGCGACGGCCGGCTAACGACGAGCGCCCACGTGCACGAGGCGAGCGTCCACGTGCACGAGGCGAGCGCCCTCGCCTCCTGTTTGTCTTTCGGGCCTCGGTGCGAGACGCCGTGGGCGGACGCCAGGTGTCTTTTTTTTGCGGGTTGAGGACGAGCTCGTTGGAGTAAACAGCCCAAATTCCATCTGAACTGGCAACACCCCTTTTTTCTTGTCTTTCTCCCATTTGGAAACCCAACCAAACCAGTTCCAGCTTCCTTTCTCTCCCGGCTCCTTTGTTTGTGCCTCGCTGCATGTGTGTGTCTTCTTTCTTTTGCGTCGCAGAGCGATAAAAACGTGGGTAACTTGAACGCACGTTTTAGGGGAAGTGAGCAGCAGTCGGGCGAGACTTAAATAAAGTAAATAAATCCTAAAGAAGCTGCTCAGAGGGGAGCGAGCGTACGGCTTTGAACACAGGAAGTGGGACCAATAATGGGAAATAAATTCAGGGATGAGCCATTAATAAAGAAAGACGATTAAGAGCAAGATTCTTTCTTTTTTTTCTTTTGGAGACAGAGAGGAGGGAAAAGAGAGGAAAGAGGAGGTGTAGCAGCTGAATACGCCCGGCCTGTGGTCAACCCTGAATGGGGAGGAAAAACAATGGGCCCACTCATCCTTCGCTCTCCCTCTCCTCCTCGCTCGCTCTTCATTTCTCTGCTAAGCAGTGAGGGGAAAGAGGGGAGGAGGGAGGAGGAGGGAGGTGGGATTCCAACACTGTAAAAAATGTCCGACCCAGCAGCTTGATTCTTGAAATATATTTAATTGAATATCAAACGGGAACCACACGCTAATAAAATAAAGTCCTATACTGACTCATTTTAGACTCCCGTCTCCGTCTGGGCTCGAGGGCGGTCGTGGGATGGGGTGCCATGCAGGGGAAGGAGTCAGAGCGGTGGGAGATGGGAGGTGGAGGAGGGTGGAGGGTGGGGTGCAGCAGCTGCCGTCTCCTCATTAACATGCGCACCTGCTCCCCGCGGCCTTTTTTTTTTCTTCCAGTGAGCTCGTGTGGCGCCTCACGACCTCAGCACCCGCCACCGCTGGGACTGGACTGGACTGGCCATCTAGCAGCCAGACCCACCCCCCCCCCCCCCCCCAACACACACACACACACACACACTCGAAATGATGTAGAAGAATTTGTATTTTTCATGTCCTGATATGTCCGTCTTATCGGATTAAATCAGAAAGTGGAACAGAGTCACAGTCTCTCTAGTAAAGTTGCCAATAGTTCAGTTTCAACATGTTTTTCATTTTAAAATAGATTTTTTATTGTGAGTAAAAGACAATATGTGACAGTTTTGAGCCAAATTTCATGTAAAATAGTGACTCTGATACACTTCAATTAAGGAGCTGAAAGGCCAATTATACATACATACACATATATAAATATATATATTTATACTGTTTCAGGTGTTTTTGATGAACTTTTTCCTTGTTTTCATTAACCCGTTAATAACCAACCTATGTTTAGCCCTCTTGCTCGAAAATTGCATCCCCAAATTAAAAAGGGTGTATCTCTGCAACCACTATTTGAATAATGTTGGTGTTATAATAAAGGAATACAATGGGAGATTTTGTTCAAATATGTAATTATCAGTCTATATTTTACTGGTTAAGAGCAAATGAATATGGCACACAGCCATAAAATGACCTATTACTGAATAATTAACGTATTAAAGACAAACAGGGCTGAGGTTTTATATTTATTGGCCCGTACCAGGTTTGACTCCGGGCCGCTTGTTTAACCTTCACGCTCCGGTGGTCCTCGGGGCCGGGCGGCATCGAGCTCACGTCCCCGCTCCGCTCTGCGCGGTGACATGCCACCACCGCTGCTGCTGTTTGTGCAGCGGGCAGCGTAGCATGTGATGTTTTCTTTCCCTCACCGCAGTCCGAAGGCCGCCTAATCCCCTGAGAGGGAGACCCTGTCCAAACACACACACACACACACACACACTGGACCCCCCTGGGAATGTTTGGGGACCCCTCTGGGCCGACAGACTTGCTGGCTCTGGTCAGGTATTTGAGAGTGACAGCCGGTTTTCACTGTCGTGGGAAAACGGCGCTTTGATGTTTGCCGCACGACGTTGTTTCAAAAAGAAGCGACGCGGATTTTCCCGACATTCCCCGTGTGTGACTTTTCCCTCCGTGCAGGAATTCATCCTCCCCAAATCTTGCCGCCACCGTCTCTCCTCTTCCTTTTCATCCTCTTCCCATCTCCGGGGAGGGAGGAATAACGAGCGGCGAGGCCGGGTGGGGGTGGTGGGGGGCAAAGGTGCTTTGAAGTCTCCGTCGTGTTGGCTCGCGGCTCAAACGCCGTGGGTTAGATGCCGCCTTGTCCTCTGGGGATGAATGAGTGCTGACAAAAGGGTCAAAGCGAGCTCATTTCAGAGCCGAGGGATGCTGAGCGCTGCCGCCACGGCTGACTTTCTGGAAAGGACGGATTAGAGGCAAGAATTTTAAATACTGCAGATATTTTACTTCGGGGAGGGGTATTGAGTCGCCGGCCCCCCGGCCACCCAGCGTTGTTGACGGCAAGCGTTGCATCTCTGCAAGCGGATGAATACGGGGCCGTGGCGGTGGGGCGGGGCTACTGAGGCGGTGGCTTTTGGTGTCCAATGGCGCTGCAAACAGGGTTATTGGACCTCAGTGGAGAACTCTGTATGGAAACTGTCATGTGATGACGCTTCTAGTCCCAATGCATTGTTCTTTGATACGATATTTTCTGATTTATAACATTGTTTTGCCCATTTTTGACAATCGAGCATGCAAACTTATACTTGTGTTTAGACACTTAAGCTAGGTGCTTGCTGAACTGTTCCTTTAATCAGATATTCACAGATTAAAGCCCCACAGTCGTGTTCCTGAGACAACATTTAATAATAAACTAGGGTTCATCATGTAAAGGAGCTGGAACCAGGAAGTGTTTTCACATAATACATGACACAAACGTATTAATCGGATATTGTAATTGTTTGCAGGATCATGCAATTGTGAATGTACGAAGGGTGTGTGTGTGTGTGTGTGTGTGTGTGTGTGTGAGAATAACTCCACACTGTGTAGGTTTGAGTGTGTGTGTGTGTGTGTGTGTGGCCCCTCTTTGTTGAGCCCTGCGTATCCTCAGGGGTCTCCCTTCAACTCCTCTCATTGTAATTATAAATGTGTGAATGTGTTACAGTGATCTGCAGCAGCCCTCTCTCTCTCTCTCTCCTCTCTCTCTCTCGCTTTCTCTCCTCTCTCTCCTCTCTCCCTTCCTCTCTCTCTCCCTCTCTCTCTTGAACTGGTTAGCTGGGGTCCGAGCTGCGTTTATGACCCCCCCTCCCTCCCTCTCTCTCTCTCTCTCTCCATCTCTCCCTCTCTCCTCCCTCTCTCCCTCTGTCTCTCTCTCCCTCTCCTCTCTCTCTCCCTCTGTCTCTCTCTCCCTCTCTATCTCTCTCTCCCCCTCACCCTCTCTCCCCTCCCTCCCTCTCTCTCTCTCTCTCTCCATCTCTCCCTCTCTCCTCCCTCTCTCCCTCTCCTCTCTCTCTCCCTCTGTCTCTCTCTCCCTCTCCTCTCTCTCTCCCTCTGTCTCTCTCTCCCTCTCCTCTCTCTCTCCCTCTGTCTCTCTCTCCCTCTCTATCTCTCTCTCCCCCTCACCCTCTCTCCCCTCCCTCCCTCTCTCTCTCTCTCCCTCTCTCCCCTCTCCCTCTCCTTTCCTCTCACTCCCTCTCTCTCTCTCTCTCTCTCTCTCTCTCTCGAACTGGTTCTCTGGGGTCCGAGCAGCGTTTATGACCCCCTCCCTCCTCCCTCCCCCCCTCCTCTCCCCCCCTCCTCCCCCCTCGGTTCATCCCACTCTGCTTTACGACCTGAACCACATTGTTGGTGAAGGGAAGACAACATAAGACGAATGTCCCGTTTAAAGAGCTCCTCACGTTGTAAAAAGAGAAATGTTGTTTAAGAGAAGAGGACAGTTGTGTGTTTGTTACCAAACAGCTGATTTATAAACACAGTAGTAAAGAAAAGTGTCGTCTCACCCGTGAACTCTTCCATCCGAGCTCAGCCGAACATGATTGGACGGATGAAGACAGTGTTTGGGAATTCCCTTTGACCAATCCCACTCTTTGTGATGCTAATTTCAAATGAAGAAAGAATGGACATTTATTAGTAGAAGAAGTTGTTTTTTTATTAGATCATTTGGAAATTGTTTGTATTCATGATAAAACGCTGATTCTTCATGATCTTTTTGTTTCATAAATAATGACTTCAATGGGGGCCCACAGTCAGACTTTAGTTAGTTAGCAAGCATGAGAAAGAAAATGTTGTTTATAAATAATTTTTTTTAATTATAAAATAGGTTTTTGTGGGATCAAGTTATTTGAGTTTTAGAAACATTAAAACTGGAAATATAATGTCAATTATTCCAATGAATATAATGATGAAATATGAGAATTCCAATGTATCTGGAAATGGCAAATAAAAAATCCTTGAACCTCGAGCTGAGATTAAAGCTCCACGTCAGCAGACAGTCCTTTACCTGCCTCCTGGCCTCACCTGTCGAGGGCTTCGTGGACGCCGTTGCTGACCTCGTGTGTCCTCAGGTGCCGGGACGGCTTCGCGGGAAGCCGGTGCCAGGTCCGCGACCCGTGCACGACCTCGCCGTGCATGAACGGCGGCTCGTGCCGGGCGGTGTCCAAGGGGAACACGGTGGACTTCAACTGCACCTGCAGGCCGGGCTTCACCGACCGCCGCTGCCTCACGCCCGTCAGCAACGTCTGCGTCGGCTCGCCGTGTCGCAACGGAGGCACCTGCGAGCCGGAGAGCCTCAGGGCGTACAAGTGCCGCTGCCCACCTGGATGGTCAGGTAACACGAGCATGAAAATGTGTGTTTAGATATGCAAATAAGGCATTCTCTCATTAAATATGTGCTAATTTACACACATTTCCAGAACATTAATCTGAACATTGGATAAAGCCAGGTTCAAGAGAGGATTTTGGATATCTTTTTGTATCACTTCATACATCTAAGGTCTATTTTCACCATTTTTTAATAATAATAATATTTTTATTTTGTATTTTTTTAATCTTTTTTTAAATTTTTTTATTAAGACACTTTTTTTTTTTAGGAATAAAGTAACACATAAATCAGGCTATGAATAAAGCCCTCTGTAAAAACCTTAAAAATAATTAATCAGAATTAAACTGTAAAGTTTGGTGTGTGTAAGTGCTACTGAAGTGGAGTTTTCTGGCTCACAGTCTGAGAAAAATAGACTCAAATAGACACGTTATGGATGCAAAGCAGCTCAAAGTCTCAAACCTTGTCTTTGCCTGAGGTGCCTCCTCTCAAACCCTAACCCTCCTCGCCCTCAGGTAAACTGTGCCAACAAGCCGACCCCTGCGCCTCCAACCCGTGCTCCTACGGCGGCCAGTGCTCCGCCTTCGAGTCGCACTACATCTGCACCTGCACGCCCTTCTTCTCCGGCAAGACCTGCAAACAGGACGTCAACGAGTGCGACGCCGGCCAGTCGCCCTGCCTGCACGGCGGGGTGTGCGTCAACGAGGTCGGCAGCTACCAGTGCCAGTGCCCGCCGGAGTTCACGGGGCGGCACTGCGAGAGCCGCTACCTCCCCTGCAGCCCGTCGCCCTGCCACAACGGAGGCACCTGCATCCAGAAGGGGGAGACCAGCTACGAGTGCTCCTGTGTGCCAGGTAGGGAGGACACGTTTATGAATGTGAGATGATGAAACGATGACGTGATCGGGGTTTGAAATGCTGCACGTGTGGGGAATTGTTTGCAGATCGGATTTAAGGCCTTGTTTTTATCCGTCGAACGCTGAGTCCATAACAAGCTGTTCCTTGAAACATCTTCCTGGAAAAATGAGCCTTGAAAACAACTAAATATAAACTCAAGATGAACTTTGGAGTAGTAGTGAAACAAGCATCATGGAGCAACGTTTATGAATAATTTATTTATAAGAGGGTGACAAGGGAGGCAAGGCAAGTTTATTTGTAGAGCACATTTCAACAACAAGGAAATTCAAAGGGCTTCACATAAAACTATTAAAAAGCATTAAAACACAATGCAAAATAATACAAGATTTAAAAACAATTAAGAACATTTAAAACATTAAAAAAAACAGTTAAAAAGCAAAAAATAAATAAATACAGAATTGAATAAAAGTTGCAGTGCAGTTTAAGATATAAAATGCAGAATCTGGTTTAATTAAAGGCAACAATTAGGCAATTTAGGATTTTATTAGGATCACTGTTACATCTAACAACGAAGAAATCAACATACAAAACAACAGATAAAAGAAGGAAAAAGAATAGACGAGTAAATAACAGTAAAATTTAGTAATACATAGTGATACATACGAGGATCCAGTGTTTTTTGAAGCTATCTTTGTTCTGGGTTTTTAAAATATGATCTGGAAGGGAGCTCCCTTCAGCCATAGCTCTACATGTTACTGTGCGTTGTTTTGATTGTTGGATTATTGTGTAGTTACCTCTGGTGTGTGTGTCTGGTGGGGTTTGTGTGCACATCAGAGCTGAGTGTGAGCTGTCGGGGGTTTGTAATGTATTCATGTTGTTTATGAAAGAAAGAAGTGATGCTTTCAACCTCACATCAACTCACCGAGACAATAGATTCAAGACATGCAATCAGTCGCTACGACCCAAATATGTGGTCGGAATCGGGAGGACGGCTTCCTCCGTGGCACCCTCGGGTGCTTCCTCTCTTGAGGCGAAACATCGATCAGATGGACACGATCCTCTAGAAGTCGGGTCGACGCTCAGGTTGAATGTAAAGTTTCTGCCTGCTAGTTGCTGCTCTCAGGGATGATGTCATTTAGGGCGGGGGAGGGGGGGTGGGGGTGTGTTCCTGCCTGTGTGTGTGTGTGTCTTTGCGTACATACGTGTGTGTTTCTGTGAACAAGGCAGAGCAGGAAGACGTCGGGGCTTATCGTAAAGGAAATGGTCAAAGGACAACATCCTTTTTTCACATAGCAGAGTGGAGCAAAGCCTGCTGGGACTTTTAGTCGTGCCCGCCACCTCCTCGCCGCCGCACAGAATAACTCCGCCTTGTTTTTATCCGTCGAACGCTGAGTCCATAACAAGCTGTTCCTTGAAACATCTTCCTGGAAAAATGAGCCTTGAAAACAACTAAATATAAACTCAAGATGAACTTTGGAGTAGTAGTGAAACAAACATCATGGAGCAACGTTTATGAATATTTTATTTATTAGAGGGTGACAAGGGAGGCAAGGCAAGTTTATTTGTAGAGCACATTTCAACAACAAGGTGATTCAAAGGGCTTCACATAAAACTATTAAAACATAATGCAGAAGAAAACAAGATTTAAAAACAATTAAGAACATTCATTAAAACTAGGGATGCACCGATACCGATACCGGTATCGGTATCGGTGGTCGATACTGCGTTAAATACTC
The DNA here is from genome assembly GCA_023566465.1 of Cottus gobio. NCBI lineage: Eukaryota > Metazoa > Chordata > Actinopteri > Perciformes > Cottidae > Cottus > Cottus gobio. The sequence continues at coordinate 5,819,578 of CM042218.1, forward strand.
GTACTCGCATCGGTTTCAATGGCCGATACCAAGAACCGATACTCACTCAACAGTATTTCACTACAACAAACTGGTCGCGCTTTGTGGAGAAGCAACCCCGTGGCGGAGCCGGAGACACTCTTCTCTGTCTCAACTGTCTCAACAGTCTCAACTTCTGAGCAGCCAATCACGCTATCCAAGTTGTTTTGCCGTCCAATCAGATGGCCAGTTTGTCTCAACAGCAGAATCTGGAGCCGCCATCTTGGATCCTCGCTACGCAGCGCTCACTTCTTTCAATAGACAGGAGAAAAGTGAGACGCGAGTACAATACAAGACTTTATCGATATTGTGCTTATTAACCGGTGTTGCATACGTGTGTATGACATATTAGTGCTCATATTAGTGCTCTTGTTAGTGGCTGACAGCCCCGGAGTTACTTGTAATCAGTCCGTCCCAACGCGACGCAAATGTTTCGCGCGACCAGATTACATGTAAAGTCTATGCACAGACGCGTGTGGTTGCGACAGACGCAAATTTACGCCGGCGGCACGTTAGACGCGAGAGTTGAAATTTTCCATATTTAATACATCTATAATTGAGAAGCTCTGCGCGTCATCACCGCCGTCCTGCCGGTTTGAATCAAACGGCTGCTGATCCACCTGAAGCAGCGCTGGCAGCGGCCTCATTCAGACGCTGTTGTGCGGCTACGGATGATATTATTGTAGCCGAGTGTCTGTTGTGTGTCTATATTTGTAATTCTAATAAAATGAAAACACGCTGCAGGGTAACTTGAACCACTTTTTTATCTCCTTCACACACGTATATCCCACAATTCCACTCCTCTTTTCCTTTCCGTTTCTCCCTCCACAATAAAAGCACCGGAAACATAACTTGGAACACAGCTTCCTATATAATTGCTCATCCCTAATATTATCGCTTACATTATGAACCCGGACACGGGGCGTTTTATGGTCCGACATTAGAGGGACTTCCACAAGAAGTTTAAAGCTTGGGATAGCCTTCTGTTAATTTTGTACTATAGGCTTGACATAATCTGCAGAGGATAAAATAAAATCTGCCTCCAAATTAATTGCACTTTCATGGAGACCAAATCTAAGAAGTATCGGTATCGGTACTCGGTATCGGCAAGTACACAAATAAAAATATCGGTATCGTATCGGTTTGTAAAAAATGGTATCGTTGCATCCCTAATTAAAACATTAAAAAACTGTTAAAAAGCAAAAAAATACAGAATTGAATAAAAGGAGTGGATTATGACTCGAACACCCTACGACCTTCGACCCCACAGAAAAATCGTGACCCACAAGATTTCCCCGAAAAAACGTCTACGAAAAATTCAGAAATATCAGTTTTCTAATAAAATTATTCACATGTTGTAATCACATTTTCAGATGACAGTCAGTTTATTTACAATTAATGTTTCGGAAAACCTTGTGAAGTTTTTTTTTGTGAAGACTTCTGGCAATGCAAGTGATGACTTGGTCTGGTTTTGGTTAATATTTGGTCCACATGTCGTGACCCACAAGATTTTCCCGAAAAATGTCTAAGAAAAATTCAGAAATACCAGTTTTCTAATAAAATTATTCACATTTTGTAACTACATTTTCAGATGACACTCAGTTTATTAACTGTTTGCCTTAAATTCAGAAGAAAACAATTAATTGAGTTTGTGAAGACTTCTGGCGATGCATGTGATGACTTGGCCTGGTTTTGGTACATATTTGGTCCGCCATGCCACATGCACGGGCCTCTTGTGTAACTGTACAGCCGAGTGGATGTTATTACACAGCGAGGTCACCACAGACCTCAAGAGGTTACAGCTGCCTTCTTTCTTTGGGAGGAAAAAGACAGTTGGCCACATTTAACCGTGGAGTTAGTTTCACTCTCTTGTTGCAGGAGAAATGAGAAACTGGAAATCTGAAGCTCAAGTTTCACACTTTGTTTCAGGTTTTACAGGGAAAACCTGCAACCATAACATCGATGACTGTCCGGGTCACGAGTGCAAGAATGGAGGGACTTGTGTAGACGGAGTCAACACCTACAACTGCCAGTGTAAACCAGAGTTCACAGGTTTGTAAAGCGATGGTCCTGGAAAACCTGGAAAAGTCATGGAATTTGGTATTTCCAGGCCTGGAAAAGTCCTTGAAAAAAAATTCACAAAAGTTTAGTAAAAGTCATGTAAATGTGTTGTATTCATGCGTTCATTTACGCTGAGTTTGAAATAATGAATATGCTTTTAAAAGAAAGACTCAAAATATAAGCAGGCATACGCTGAGTATATCTATAAATGTTTATTCTTTTAATCAAACTATTGTCTCTCATTCATTTGTGTCCTTTAAGGAATACTGTATGCTTTGGAATCCTCATTGTTAGTTTAAATACTACATTTTATCACTTTTTCATGGACACACCCAGATTTCACTAAACGTTTGGTCATGGGAATTTGGTTTAAAGTCCTGGAAAAATCCTGGGAATTTGGTTTAAAATCCTGGAAAAGTCATGGAATTTGGTTTAAAGTCCTGGAAAAATCCTGGGAATTTGGTTTAAAATCCTGGAAAAGTCATGGAAATTTGGTTTAAAGTCCTGGAAAATTTCCGGAAAAGTCCTGGAACTCCATTGGTCAACATGTGTATGAACCCTGTTATTATCAAAGTAACTTTATATCATGAAGCCAGTCGGTAAAAGGAGTGTTTTGGGATGCAAACCCGCCTTTAATCCCCCGCCTGCTGCTCCTCCCCGCAGGCCAGCTCTGTACGGAGGACGTTGACGAGTGCCAGCTGATGCCCAACGCCTGCCAGAATGGCGGCACGTGCCACAACACCTACGGCAGCTACCAGTGCGTGTGCGTGAACGGCTGGACCGGAGACGACTGCAGCGAGAACATCGACGACTGTGCCAGTGCCGCGTGCCACCAAGGGTCAACGTGCCACGACCGCGTGGCTTCTTTCTACTGCCAATGCCCGCTTGGCCGCACAGGTGACTACGCGTTTATTTTGATTTACAGGAAACGGTTTCTTGATGCTCAACAGGAAATGTTTTATTTATGGTATGCGACTCTCTGATAAGCTTAAAGTTCCAGTGAAACAGAAGTGAGAGCGTTTTTTAACTTGAGAGCCGAGAAACGGATTTAAATCAAATCCTTTGCTTCTGATTGGACAGCTAAAAAGTGGGCGGGGTTAGAATTTAGCCTGGCTCGTTCTGGACACGCCTCCCTTCACTAAAAGTTGCAAAGTGATGGAGGAATGTCATGATATTGGTTGAAATTTGGGCAGTACTAGTTTGTGTAAGCAGACTTCATATTTTAGAATTTTTAAATATTTTTGCTAATTTTGCTAATTAAAATATATATAAAAAAAATGTTCTTCATTTTCGCCACATTTTATTAAATGGGTGCACAATATGACTAAAAGGGTTATTAATAAGGCATTTTTCATTTATTCTCGTTTTTAACATCAAGTTAAAACCAAAGGCTGTAAAAGGCTGTGAAAGGGACATTTATAATTTATAGAGGCTGATGTGTGGTTTCCGTGGTTCTGGTGGTTCTGGTGGTTCTGGTGTCCTGAACTGCCCTCGCTAGTTCACATGTGCTAGTTTATTTTGTTGCAGTGACCTGATGCCACGTTATATTCTCACAGCTATTTGTAGAAGCCAATGTGATGACGTCCTTCACGTCTTTTCAACCTAAATTAGCGCTGCTTCACAGTAAAACACCTTCTTCCATGTGTACTTACAGTAGTACATCATTTGAATACTTCTTCTCTGTGTCCTGTGCACCAGGACTGCTGTGCCAGCTGGACGACGCCTGCATCAGCAACCCGTGTCAGAAGGGCTCCAACTGTGACACCAACCCCGTCAGCGGGAGCCACTTCTGCACCTGCCCGTCCGGGTACATCGGCGCCTCCTGCGATCAGGACGTGGACGAGTGCTCACTGGGTAAAGGTCACACCCCCTGACCTTCAAACTCTCGGCCTGTTGCGTAGTTTCCACCAAACCAATGTCAGGAAAGCACTTCGGCCCCACACGTGCATCGCTGCCCTGTTTTTCCATATCACTGTGGCCGTAATCGCAGTAAATGGGCGACTGTGGGTCAGTGGTTAGCAGATCTGTCTTTCAATCAGAGGGTCGATGTGTCCTTGAGCAAGACACTTAACTCTAATTGCTCACCGTTGCTGTGTATAGCATGTAAGTCGCTTTGGATAAAAGCGTCAGCTAAATGAAATGTAATGTGCGACTGTGGATCAGTGGTTAGAAGGTCTGTTTTTCAATCAGAGGATCAGTGGTTAGCAGGTCTGTCTTTCAATCAGAGGATCAGTGGTTAGCAGGTCTGTCTTTCAATCAGAGGATGGGCGGTTCGATCCCCGGCTCCGGTAGTCGATGTCGATGTGTCCTTGATCAAGACACTTAACCCTAATTGCTCACCGTTGCTGTGTCTACTGTCTACTGTATAGCATGTAAGTCACTTTGGATAAAAGCGTCAGTTTAATGTAATATCCCGTAAAACTTTAATTTGGTGATTTGCAGGACAAGAAAAAAAAGTGCAAAAGTCTATGTTGAAAAGATTTTTTCGGCATTCCAGTGATAAGCTAAACAATGGAGTTTGGAATAAATGGATAGAGAAACAACAGCTGCACATTAAGGCTCCAACGCATCTAAAAAACCTTCACTTTTAATGTAAATGTAATGTAAATAACAAATGTCTTTGGCTTCACTAAACCACCTAAATAATCTCAATTTGCGGAGCTAAAGGTATTCATCTGTTCCAACAGGGTCCAACCCCTGCGAGCATGCGGGGAAGTGCATCAACACCAAGGGCTCGTTCCAGTGCAAGTGCCAGCGGGGCTACGTGGGGCCGCGCTGCGAGCTGGACATCAACGAGTGCATGGCCAACCCGTGCATGAACGAGGCCACCTGCCTGGACCAGATAGGAGACTTCCACTGCATCTGCATGCCCGGTAAGTACATCACAGCGGCATTAGAGTTGCAATATACGATTATGCACAAAAACTAGATGCACTGTGTTTTGTGTTTGTAGCGAAACGATAATTTGCAACACCTGTCCACAGGAGGCTTTTTTAAAGGAAAGAAGTAAATGCAATAAAATAGAAAACAATAAAAAATAAATAAAAAACAGAGCAAGAAGGGGTTGTAAGGTAGACTCAGGGGTTGGACTGGCTCCTAAAGTCACATTAGCACATTTGTCAGGAATCAAAATCATTTGATCCACTCAGAAAGAGATTTTGTTTTTAATTATTTTTTTTATTTTATATTATTCATAATTTAAAATCGTTGTCCGTCAGATAAAATGAGCCATCTGAAAATGTTACTTTGGGCTCTTTTTTTTGCAATTTTCATGCAACTGTATCAACTAAATGATTGATCCATCAATCTTGAAAATAGAAAACAATTACTTAATTTAATTGATGAGTAAATAACCGGCAATTATTTTGAAGGCTGCTTTTCTTTGTCTAGTGGGAGACTTCAGGTCTTTATTAAAACAATTGGATGACGTCACCTTAAACTTAACATACATTTCTGACTATGATTAATCGAGAAGATAATTGCAGTCCTACGTGTATCATTTAAAGGTATTTTAGCAGTATGTATATATATATATATATTCACAGCAGTGTGAAAATGCCTCTCTAACCGATCCATCTCCCTCCCGTCCTCCCTTGCTAATTGGCCAGGTTACGAGGGGGAGTTCTGCGAGATCGATACGGACGAGTGCGCCCACAGCCCCTGCCTGAACAACGGCAACTGTATCGACAAGATCAACGCCTTCCACTGCCAGTGCCCCACAGGTGAGGCTGCCGCTGAGGGGGGGGAGGGAGGGGGGAGGGAGGGGGGGGGCCAGGGGGCACAGAGGTCGATCTCTCTCTCTCTCTCTACCTTACTGTCTTTCTCTAGCTTCACACACACACACACATTCACACAAACACCTTTTCTGGACGGGCACTAATCCCAGCCCTGAGGCGGGCTTTCGCAGGCCCGGGCAGCCCGGAACGAACGGAGGAGAGGGGGGAGGAGGGAGGAGGAGGGGGGAGAATCTATAGGGAAAAGCTTGAGGAAGTTTGAACTTTCGAAACAAGTTTTTTTTTTTATCCCTTTTACAAAGTCTGATGAGTTTGCAGAGAGCTAATAATAGCTGGTATTAAAATAAAATGGCATTTTCACCGCTGTAATGGAGAATGAGGTCGTCGTTTGGTCTATTTTGATGGCAGCTAGTGGCCGGCCCAATGGGCAGAAATGCCATTGGAGTTACACTATTTGGACAAAAGGTATTGATGTTTTGTTCCGGGGGGGAAGGAATGCAACTATTGAATCCAGGATGGAGAGGCGAGAAGAAAGCAAAGGAACAATCCTCAAATGTTTTTTGTTTTTTTGCATTCTTTCATCGGGATCATTGAGGTGGAAGTGATTTTTTTTTTCTTTTTTTTTCCATTCGTTCTTTTCGGTGGGGAAAGAAAAATAGAGAAGCTCTGAGTCGGGCGGATCAAAGGCGGCCTGGGTGTAGCGAGGCAGGATTCCTCCTGTTGAGAGGAAAAAGAAAAGGAAGAAAGAGAGACACCCCAACAAGGAAGCTTTAGAATTGATGGAGGAGGTACAAGAGTGAACACAGGAGCTTAACGCCTAAGAAAACCCGAGTGTGACAGTGAGCGAGGGCTGTGTGAGGAAGCAGCAGAAAGTGGTGGTGGTGAAAGTGTTGTTTTGGGCGGGTAGATGGAGGGGTGAGGGGGGGGGGGAGGGGGGGGGGCACAGACCGTTATGCTGAAGCAGGAAGGGAGGGGCAAATAAAGGAGAAGGGGTCTTAACCGTCCTGCTTGAGATGTAAATTTGTCCCCGTTTTGAGCCAGGCCCGAGGCGAGGGTCCCCTCTTATTATTTCTGTACATGGAATAGCCATGGAAACCCCGCTGGGAGCCATTGAAATGTCTGATTCCTGCAGTCTGGGGATAAATCCCTCTTTGGCGGCTGAGGTGCATGGTGTGTGTGTGTGTGTGTGTGTGTGTGTGTGTGTGTGTGTGTGTATGTGTGTGTGTGTGTGTGTGTGTGTGTGTGTGTGTGTGAGTGTGTGCATGTGTGTGTGTGTGTGCGTGCCCCTGGGCATGCTTACATTTCTGCTCCAGCCTTTGTGTGTGTGTGTGTGTGTGTGTGTGTGCATCTGAAGACATTCTGTAGCTGAGCTGTGAAGAAATGTAACTTTTGCATCACATCTTAGCATCAAATAAATCAAATAATCATCAAATAAACATCAAATAAAAATAACACAGGGTTTGAATAATGGTTAATACATATTTTATCAGTTTTAAGGCATTAGGTTGTGTTAATTTGATAGTTGATTTTATTATTTATTCACTATTTATTAGTTATTACTTATAAACCCTTTATAGACAGAATGTGGCAGTGTTTCCCCTTAGCTGGTGTTCATCTTTTCTCCTTGCTGTAATAATTCATATTTTATAAGTTATAAGTGCTGTTAATCAATAATAGTTTACCTTATTAATAGCTTAAAAGTGATCTATAAAGCATTAGTAAGAAATGTGTCCATTAATAAACCTGTTACTGGCAAATTTGTATTCTTTTTTTATAAGCAGCTTATTCTTTTTCTGAGCGTGTGATGCTCTCCAGCCACAGTTTGTATGTGTGTGCATCATGTGTGTGCATCTGTGTAACTCCACACACACACACAGTGTAAGCCCGTCTCCACTGAGTCTGCAGTCCTCAGTTGACGCTCCCAGCGAGGTCCACTGGGAGAAATCAGCCTCGCAAATATTTCCTCTCCGGATTAGCTGCCACTGAGTCCGTCTTTTTAGCTTCAACCACCTGTGTGTTCCCGCTTTGGTGTGGTGGAGGAAGAGGAGGGGGGGTCAAAACGTTATCTCTTCATCCATCAGACAACATCCTCGTCTTCTTTGGACTGTACCATCATGTGACCAGAAGAGAGAAATGCCCGTAATGAGAAGAACTCATCTCTTCAGAAGAAGAGAAAAAAGCTGCCGGTTGATTCTGAATGACGAGGAGTTTGAATAGCGGAGGGTCAAAGGTCAAGCTGGTTCTTTTTAGAGGCGGGCATGGAGCAGAGGGGAGGGGGGAGGGAGGGGGGTTCAGGAGGGGTGAGAGCAAGACAGGAGAATGCACATTGTGATGGAAAGGTTTTTTGGGGGGGACAAAGGAGGCAACGGGCTCAGTTTGGCGTTGCGTTGAGCAGACAGGCCGTCCTTTGTCTCCCCGCCCCTCGGTCAGGAGGCCTCGCAACTTTCATTCTTCCCCCATCTCTTACCCCCCCACCCCCCCACACCCCCCAGCTTTGAACAAATCGGTTCCCCCAAGTCTCCCAGTCCCCCTCCCCCCTTTTGGAGTCGCGATGAAAAGAAGTGAAAGGGGGGAAAAAATCGAGAGTTTGTAGTGTTGCGCTGTTGTTAATTAACATGCAGATGTCTGATTCGCTGAGAGCTCTTATGGCCCGGGCTCAGGATTATGAGTGGGGCAGGTTTTTTTAAATGGTGAGAACACAGTAGCGACGTCTGAACACACACACACACACACACACACACACACACTCTCCCCCTCATGCCCTCATGCACACACTAACACCCTCTTGTTGTTTCTGCAGGCTTCACTGGGAACCTTTGCCAGATCGACATCGACGAGTGTGCCAGCACGCCCTGCAAAAATGGCGCCAAGTGCACAGACGGACCCAACAACTACACCTGCGAGTGCACCGAAGGTATACAACTTCAAAAATAGAAGAAAAAAAGAAGTAGAAAGTAAAAAAATAAAGAGAGGGAAAGTTTAAAACTAGTAAAATTCACCCTTTTGAAGAAAAAAAATCTAAATATATATTTTTTCCCCAGGTTACTCTGGGAGGCACTGCGAGACGGACATCAACGAGTGTTACTCCGACCCGTGCCACTACGGCACCTGCATCGACGGCCTGGCCTCCTTCAGCTGCCACTGCAACCCCGGGTACACGGGCCGGGTGTGCGAGACCAACATCAACGAGTGCCTGAGCCAGCCGTGCAGAAACGGGGGCACCTGCCAGGACCGGGAGAACGCCTACGTCTGCAGCTGCCCCAAGGGCACCACCGGTAACACACACACACACACACACACACACACACACACACACACACACACACACACACACACACACACACACACACTGTTCTGAAGCCAATGGGAGGGTTTGCCGGTGGAGACCTCATTTTAGGTCCCCACAGTGACACGAGTCCCCATGGGTCTGTGTGCACTCAGGTCAAAGTCCCCACTGGAATAGAAGTACAAGAACACACACACACACACAGAGAGATGCAAACATGACATGCTTCTGAAGTTTGAGGAATACTGAAAGCAATTTTCCCGACAGGAATCAACTGCGAGATCAACATTGACGACTGCAAGAGCAACCCCTGTGACTACGGGACCTGCATCGACAAGATCAACGGCTACGAGTGCGCCTGCGAGCCCGGCTACACGGGTAGGAAACCCGTTCACGGAGAGTCTGTCACCTTACCGCTCAGTCTTGAAACATGTGGCTGCTTCATGGCCGAGGATCCGGCTCAAACTCTAAAGATTAGGAACTTTTACTGGCTTCCCGAAAAGGGAGTGTGAAGTTGGGAATAAGCATATTTTGTTAGCCAAGTTAGCTATTTTGCTGCCTTTTCCTCTAAGAGGTGCAATGGCCGTGAGGTGCAATGGCAACATATGGCCGGAGGAGAGAGCGAGGGGTCTTGACGGGGAGGGGGACAGATGGCGAGCGAGGGAGCACGCTCCTCCGAGGCTCGGCCGGTGTCACTTTCCGGCTCCACCCATAGTCCCCAACCGGCTGCTGTTAGGACACTGCAAGCTGCCCTCACATACAAAGGAGAGGACACACACACACACACACTCTCTCTCTCTCTCTTTGGCACACACGGTCACCTGGGATTTGAGCGGGAGAAAAGATTCCCTGAAAGATTCCCTGAAAGTTGAGCTTTTAAAAGCTTGGAAGCCGGTCCCTGCTTTAAAGCTAAATGGGCTGCTTTATGCTATGCGCGGCACCAGGCTGAATGGCTGCAGCGCTTCAAGTTGCCGACAAAAGAGGGACTTAAAACCCCCTCATGTTTCTGGAAATTGATACATTCGCAGGCGAGATATAGACTTCAGTGTGTAGCGGCTTTGGCGTTGTGTATTTAAGACAATACTCCACACAAAGGCATCCAAAGGTGGATGTTATTGGGGTTTCAAAAGCCATCACTTCACTGTCTGCACAGCAATAAAGACGTGATAGGATTAGATCATTGAAAAGAAAGGATGAGAAGATCAATTCCCAGGAACCCGGATGAACTTTACCACTGTTGGAACTTTCTTAGTTGGTGGCACCAGCACATGATTTAGATCAGAACCTCCCCGTCCACCAGCCTCCTCTGAAGTGCATTTCACAGGGTTCATACATTCATGGAAAACCTGGAAAAGTCATGGAATTTTAGAAATGGGTATTTCCAGGCCTGGAAAAGTCCTTGAAAAAAAAAAATCACAAAAGTTTTGGAAAAGTCATGTAAATGTGTTATATTCATGTGTTCATGTTGTTCATTTACGCTGAGTTTGAAATAATGAATATGCTTTTAAAAGAAAGACTCAAAATATAAGCAGGCATACGCTGAGTATATCTATAAATGTTTATTCTTTTAATCAAACTATTGTCTCTCATTCATTTGTGTCCTTTAAGGAATACTGTATGCTTTGGAATCCTCATTGTTAGTTTAAATACTACATTTTATCACTTTTTCATGGACACACCCAGATTTCACTAAATGTTTGGTCATGGGAATTTGGTTTAAAGTCCTGGAAAAGTCCTGGAAATTTGGTTTAAAGTCATGGAAAAATCCTGGAAAAGTCATGGTAATTTGGTTTAAAGTCATGGAAAAATCCTGGAAAAGTAATGGAAATTTGGTTTAAAATCCTGGAAAAGTCATGGAAATTTGGTTTAAAGTCATGGAAAAATCCTGGAAAAGTCATGGAAATTTGGTTTAAAGTCATGGAAAAAGCCTGGAAAAGTCATGGAAATTTGGTTTAAAGTCCTGGAAAAGTCCTGGAAATAAATCCATTGGTCAACATGTGAATGAACCCTGGTTTTACCAAGTCGGAGAACAGCTGCTGTAACCTCACGCTTTCCTCTCCTGCCCTCCAGGCACCATGTGTAACATCAACATCGACGAGTGTGCCATCAACCCCTGCCACAACGGGGGCACCTGCATCGACGGCATCAACGGCTTCACCTGCGCGTGTCCGGACGGCTACCAGGACGCCACCTGCTTCTCCCAGGTCAACGAGTGCCTCAGCAACCCCTGCATCCACGGCCACTGCGAGGACAAGATCAACGGGTGAGGCGAGCCCACCGATTGGCCGGAGACAGTCCGATCTGAGTGCATCTCCACTCGGACGCTCATCACCGAGCTTCCTCTCTCTCTCCTCCACAGCTACAACTGCCTGTGTGATTCTGGCTGGAGCGGGAAGAACTGCGACATCAACAACAACGAGTGTGAGTCCAACCCCTGCATGAATGGAGGCACCTGCAAGGACATGACCAGCGGATACGTCTGCACCTGTCGCATGGGCTTCACCGGTCAGTATGGGTGTGGATGAGTGTGTGTGTGTGTGTGTGTGTTTTTGGCTTATGTGTCATCCAAACTTACAGTAACTTCCAGGCCTCTTGACTGTTGACCTTACACTTAAAACTGAAGTGTGTGTGTGTGTGTGTGTGTGTGTGTGTGTGTGATAAAAACGTCCGCTCTCACCCCAGGACCAAACTGCCAGACCAACATCAACGAATGTGCGTCCAACCCCTGCCTGAACCAGGGGACGTGCATCGACGACGTCGCCGGCTACAAGTGCAACTGCATCCTGCCTTACACGGGTATGAAAGTATTGGAGGTATTCCTTGTTGGGATGTTTCCACACCCTGTGTGCTTTTGCGTTATTGGGGCGGAGGGGAAAAATGTGCGGCGGGTGACATATCTGTTGAGTAAAGTTCAACGGCAAGACTTCCTCGGGGCTCAAAGACACCGAGCCTCTGACTCGAATCCCCGATAAGAGAGCTGGAAAAATATTTCATGTCATCCGACTTATTATTTGACAAAACAGATAATGATGGGAAGGCCGAGGGCAAATTGTCTTGTATTTGTCGAGTCGTCTTTTCGGAAAAATCCACAGGACTTTGAATAATAAAAGGCCTTTGCTTGTGCCGGGGTGGGAACGGGGGGCGCTTGACACATTTCCTGTTTGCCTGCTTCCTGTCTCACAGAACAGCAAATGGCTTCACAATAGCCGGAAAGCGGAGCCGGCTTCCTGTACGAGCCATGTGTTATGGAAACAGATAGGGAAATGTCTCCGCAGGCCTCCAGCACTGACAGAACCTGGCTAGAATCTAGTGATAGTACTGATTGAAAGATGATTCTGTGTCCATTTGGGTTGGGTTATCTCCAAGTTCAAGACTCCTACATGATATCACACACTGGAAGCTAATGTTTGACACATTAAACATGGTATTTGTTGTATTAAAAGCTGTGTGTGTGTGTGTGTGTGTTGCAGGAGAGAACTGTGAAACCTTGATGGCGCCCTGCAGCTCCAAACCCTGCAAGTATGGAGGAGTGTGTCAGGAGTCGGAGGACTTTCAGAGCTTCTCCTGCGTCTGTCCTGAAGGATGGCAAGGTGAGCGTTGATGCATGCATGCATGGGTGCATGCATGAATGTGCTGCAGGAACTGCACTGCAGAAACCTCACAGTTCTGATATGTATTCCCAAAAGAGAAAAAGCACAATTTTATCTAGTCCTGCAAAAATGCCAGAATATGTGAATCACATTTTTAAAGGGTTTTTGGTGTGCGTGACACTCCCTTTTCTCTTTTTTACAAACTTTCACAATTTGTCTGGGATTGTCCAGTTAAACTGCCGTGCAAAAGATTTGTACTTTTCTCTTGAGTATTTAAATAAAATCAAAAATACACAGTCTCTGGAAAAATATTGTGTTCATAGATCCAATAAGCAACTAACAAATAGAAAAAATGAATTGTATACTATAGAATAACATGTATTAGAAGCAAAACAATACAATATAATATATATAATATATAATATTCTGATTCTGACTCTGATTCTGACCCATTTACAATAAGCAAGATAAATATAAAAAAGACATTAAAAAGAAGGAAAAAAATGAAAAAGTAGTCCGATATATACAGTATATTAATGGTGCATATTCATACAGACTCATTCTCCCTCCTGGGAATCACATCTGTTATCACATCTTATCCGGTTACCCACGTGTGCTTGTTTTGTGCCACCATCAAAGAAAAAGGGTGACATTTACTTACTTTGTCTTCCTCTTTCCGCCCCTCCAAGGCCAAACATGTGAGGTGGACATCAAAGAGTGTGTGAAGAACCCGTGTCGCAACGGAGCGACCTGCCAGAACACGCTGGGCAGTTACCACTGCGCCTGCAAGCCGGGCTTCAGCGGACGCAACTGTGAAAGCAACATCGACGACTGCAAGCCCAGTGCGTTGTCCCGCCTCCCTCCCGTCTACTTAACCGATGTTCTGCAGACTCGTCGTGCACCCGATGGCGAATCCCTGCAAATGCACGCACTGAGCCTCCCCCTTTTTTCGCCCTCTTCCCTCCCTTCCCACAGACCCCTGCAGCAACGGCGGCCTCTGTAAGGACGAGGTGAACGGCTTCCTGTGCACCTGCCTCGCCGGCTTCCGGGGCACCAAGTGCGAGGAGGACATCAACGAGTGCGAGAGCAACCCGTGCAAGAACGGAGCCAACTGCACCGACTGCGTCAACAGCTACACCTGCACCTGCCCGCCCGGCTTCAGCGGGATCCACTGTGAAAACAACACCCCCGACTGCACCGAGAGGTACCGTGTTCAAACCCCAGCCTGGTGGCTGTGTGTGCTTACACAGATTCAGGGTTCATGCGCCCATGGAAAACCTGGAAACGTCATGGAATTTGGTATTTGGTATCTCCAGGTCTGGAAAAGTCCTTGTTTGGTGGCATCAGCACATGATTTAGATCAGAACCTCCCCGTCCACCAGCCTCCTCTTAAGTGCATTTCACAGGGTTCATACGCTCATGGAAAACCTGGAAAAGTCATGGAATTATTAAAATGGTTATTTCCAGGCCTGGAAAAGTCCTTGAAAAAAATAAAACCCCAAAAGATTTGGAAAATTCATGTAAATGTGTTATATTCATGTGTTCATGTGGTTCATTTACGCTGAGTTTGAAATAATGAATATGCTTTTAAAAGAAAGACTCAAAATATAAGCAGGCATACGCTGAGTATATCTATAAATGTTAATTCTTTTAATCAAACTATTGTCTCTCATTCATTTGTGTCCTTTAAGGAATACTGTATGCTTTGGAATCCTCATTGTTAGTTTAAATACTACATTTTATCACTTTTTCATGGACACATTGAGATTTCACAATATTTTCGGTCATGGAAATTTGGTTTAAAGTCCTGGACCTCCATTGGTTAACATGTGTATGAACCCTGCAGATTGGTGGGTAAAGGGCATCTGCTCAGATCAGCAGGTTCACTTTCATCCACTTGTTAATGCAGACCCCATTTTCCTGTCCACCACTGCCCCCTCTGGTGGAGAAATGCATGCACACCAGCTGACTTCAACATCCTTAATATGTTTAAGCTGTCCCATGAACAGGAGGTTTAGTTTCCCTCAGCATCATCAATGCAGCTTGAATATGAAGTATCTGGAAAAAAACACATTTCTGTATAAATCAGACGTGAATAAGCCGGCGGTGTCAGGTAACAAGAGATGTATGGATTTCCTCTCTTCCTCTACTAATTCTGATCTCTTCTCTTTTTTTCCTGCAGCTCCTGCTTTAACGGCGGCTCCTGCATGGACGGCATCAACACCTTCACGTGTTTGTGTCCGCCGGGCTTCACTGGCAGCTACTGCCAGCACGACATCAACGAGTGCGACTCCAAGCCCTGCCTGAACGGCGGCACCTGCCACGACAGCTACGGCACCTACAAGTGCACCTGCCCGCACGGATACACCGGCCTCAACTGCCAGGTGGGTGGAGCCATATGATGCATTGTTTTCCTCTTACCTGCTGTTTATCGATCTAGTTTGTTCTGGTGGAGTTGCCTAGTTTTGGACATATATGTCCATCTGCATTTATTTAGAATATATTGTACGAAGAATAAAAATATGTGAAACATTTTTGTTATTAAGTTCCAACATGAAACTGCTCACAACAATGTGTGTGGAAAATCTTGAGTAACCAGGTTATGATTACTGGAAACGTACTTTTTGTCGAGTGAAGGCAGATATCTTAAATATTAGGCAACTCACACAAAAACAATATACAAGTAAAAAAGTATTTTTTGATGTCGGGGTGAACTGTCCCTTTAAGAATATGTTTTTTTTTTGCTTGTCTAGATATTCCAGTAAACTTTAATTTGCCGCTTTAAAGGTCAAAACTGGATTGAATTTGGTTTAAAAGTGAATGTTTTTTAGATGCTTTGGATACTTAATGTAAAGCTGTTGTTTCTCTATCCATGTATTCCAAACTCCATTGTTTAGCTTATCACTGAAATGCCAAAAAAATCTTTTCAACATAGACTTTTGCACTTTTCTTTGTCCTGCAAATCAACAAATTAAAGTTTTATGGGATATTACATTAAATTTAGCTGAGGCTTTTATCCAAAGCGACTTACATGCTATACAGTGGACCCAGCAACGGTGAGCAATAGGGTTAAGTGTCTTGCTCAAGGACACATCAACATTGACTACCGGAGCTGGGGATTGAACCACCGATCCTCTGATTGAAAGACAGATCTGCTAACCACTGAGCCACAGTCGCACATTACATTTCATTTAGCTGAGGCTTTTATCCAAAGTGACTTACATGCTATACAGTAGACCAGGGGTGCCCACACTTTTTTGGCTTGCGAGCTACTTTTAAATTGACCTAGTCAAAAAGATCTACATTAATAATGCTAAAAAAGATCTACATTAATAATGCTAAATATCTATCTATATAGATATATATCTATATAGATATATAATAAATAGCATTATTAATGTATAAATATACAGAGTATACTTTATATTTACAATATTGGCGTACCTTGCATAACTGCATAAACCTTTATGACACAATATAATTCTGTACATTTTTGGTCATTACATTTTACTCTGATGACTTGCACTGAATAGAAACAGCCAGGGTTATGCTGCGTTCACACTGAATGCGGCACGTATTATTCGCGAGTAGATTACATGCAAAGTCAATGCACAGACGCGAATGACGCGAATAACTTGGCCGAAAGATTTGCGTAGTGAAAGCCAATCAGCGTTGAGAAGCGCCGCATCATCACTGCTGTCCTGCCGGTGCTGAATCAAACTGCTGCTGGTCCGCCTGAAGCAGCGCTGGAAGCAGCCGTCATTCAGACGCTGTTGTGCGGCTACAGATGATATTATGGACACGGGGCGTCTGATGGTCCGACGTTTGAGGGATTTCCACAATAACTATAAAGCAGAACTAGTGGTTAGTTCAATGGTGGATGGCGGAAACGGTACCGCTTTTACGGAGATAAGCCACGGAGATATCCCTGCCCCCTTTCAGCCGCGAGTAAAGCGAATGGCGCAAATTAACCACATAAAGTTGAATAAACTCACGGGAGTAGCGAAGCGCAAATAATGCATTCAAGCGTCCGACCATGCGGGCGCACCGTCCGTGGTGATGGACATTGATTTACACAAATGCCGTAGGGAGGATTTTTTTTTTTTTTTTTTTTTTAATGGCATGCGATCTACCCGCACTACCCTGGCGATCGACTGGTCGATCGCGATCGACGTATTGGGCACCCCTGCAGTAGACAGTAGACACAACAACGGTGAGCAATTAGGGTTAAGTGTCTTGCTCAAGGACACATCAACATGGACTAGCGGAGTGATTGAAAGACAGATCTGCTTACCGCCGATCCACAGTCGCCATATTGAAATGTGTGAAAGTAAATTACGGAGTAAATAAATGTGTGTTGCCGCCTCCCAGAACTTGGTCCGCTGGTGCGACTCGTCGCCCTGTAAGAACCGGGGCACCTGCTGGCAGAGGGGAACCACCTACAGCTGCGAGTGCGAGACGGGCTGGACGGGACTCTACTGCGACGTCCCGAGCGTCTCCTGCGAGGTGGCGGCCAAACAGAGAGGTGAGATGGGAGTTAAAAATCCCAATATCCTATATGGAGTGTGAATTGGTTTGATGGTGAAAATGAAACGCCCCCCCCGTCCCGCCCTCTCTGCGTAGGAGTCGACGTGGTCCATCTGTGTCGTAACTCGGGTCAGTGTCTGGACGCAGGAAACGTCCACTACTGCCACTGCCAGGTCGGGTACACCGGGAGCTACTGTGAGGAGCAGGTGGACGAGTGCACCCCGAACCCCTGCCAGAACGGAGCCACCTGTACGGACTTCCTGGGTGGATACACCTGCAAGGTAACGGCGCCAAAGGAAGCTGAGAGCTGTGTCTCTCATTCATAAGGAATACTGTATGCTTTGGAATCCTCATTGTTAGTTTAAATACTACATTTTATCACTTTTTCATGGATACATTGAGATTTCACAATATATTTGGTCATGGAAAAGTCCTGGAAATCCATTGGGAACTAAAGGCACTAAAGGAAGCTGAGCATCTAGTTGTACTGAAGCATCAATGCCGAAATCATGTCACGGCAAACTTTTATCAAAATGCATCTGGTCTAAATAGAATTTAAACATATATATATTATTTTACCTTTTTATAACAACTTGCAGAAAGTAAATGAATCATAATTTTGTCTTGTGGCATTTCAAGAGTCTCATCTTTAACTTATTTAACTTTATTAAATTTGCACCTTGATTTACTTTTTATATATATATATATATATATATATATATATATATATATGTATATATATATACATATTATATATATATATTTATTTATATATATATATATAAATATTATATATATATTATATTATATATATAAATATATATATTTATATATATAAATGTATTTATATTTATATATATACATATTATATATGTATATATATTATATTATATATATAAATATATATATTTATATATATAAATGTATTTATATTTATATATATACATATTATATATGTATATATATTATATATATAAATATATATATATATATATGTCAAACTTCAAATGTTCAAATGCCTGTCAGCTGAAACAACACTAGGCGGTCCTAATGAAGAGCCCTGCTTATAAATAGAAGACTAACAGCTTGGTTATGTTAATCTCCTCTGGAATGAAGGATCTGCTGGCCTTGGCAGGATAGAGGCCAGAAAACTGCCAGTTAAACAAAAAAAAACATCCATTTCATGTCGGACATTGATTAAACTTTCCCCTCTCTTCTCCCTCTGCCTTCCTCCTCCTCTTCCTCCTTCTTCTTCTTCTTCTCTCTCAGTGCATGCCAGGATATGTGGGGACCAACTGCTCCGACGAGATCAATGAATGTTTCTCCCAGCCGTGCCAGAACGGGGGCACCTGCATTGACCTGATCAATACCTACAAATGCTCCTGTCCCCGGGGAAGCCAAGGTCAGCGGACCCCACGCACACTCCTCCGCACCGCTCCTCCTCTCCATCCTCTCCTCCTTGTCTCCACGCTTCATTAATTAGGGCTTAACAGCAGCCAGGGCATGTCTGCAAAACTCCTCCTCCCGTCTTGCCTCCACCCTTCCCTCCACTTGTCAAATAGGCAAATTGATTTTTGTTTTTCCTCTCACACCAGCGGAGTTGGGTGTATCCCCCAAAATATAAAAGCCGACACGTTGTCGGAGACAGAAGAAACAAAAAATGTCAAAGGTTTTGACACCAAGTTAAAGGGAAACTCACCTAAAAGTATATTTTTCAGATCCATGAGATTTAAGACTCATTTTAAAAAATAAATATGATATTTTACAGATTTAGGCTCGTTTTCTATCAATATTTAACAGAAATGGTTCCTCCCTATGCCATGTGCTGCTTCTGATTTAAACTAAAGCATGTAAATGTTACGAAAGTGAGACACCATTTACACCATTTAAAAAAGCAATTTTTTTTACATTCATTTTTATATAAATTCGACTTAACGCTTAATAGACCCTAATTCAATGCAACCATGAGACATTTTGTATTTTTAAGGGTATTATAAAGCAGTAAAAATGGATATTTTTTCAGATCCATGAGATTTAAGACTCATTTAAAAAAATATATATATATATATTTTACAGATTTAGGCTCGTTTTCTGTCAATATTTAGCAGAAATGGTTCCTCAATTGAATTGAATTGAAAATTGAATTGAATTGAATTGAAAATTGAATTGAATTGAATTGAATATCCTGCTTCTGATTTAAACTAAAGCATGTAAATGTTATGAAAGTGAGACCCATTGACACCATTTTACATTTTTTCATGCCATTTCTTAATATTTTTACATAAATTCTCCTTCGACTTGACCCTTAATTCAATGCAGCCATGAGACATTTTGTATTTTTAAGGGTATTATGAGGCAGTTTTCCCCCACACTGTTGTTTCTGTTGCTATACATCAGTTATGTATAGATCCCTCTTCCTAATCTTAACTACTGAAACTGACGTCTCTTCCCCTGCCACCCCCCAGGTGTGCACTGTGAGATCAACCTGGACGACTGCAACCCGTTCACCGACCCGGTCACCAAGGAGCCCAAGTGCTTCAACAAAGGGAAGTGCGTGGACCGCGTCGGAGGCTACCACTGCATCTGCTCGGCGGGATACGTAGGGGAGCGCTGCGAGGGCGACATCAACGAGTGTCTCTCCAACCCATGTGACCCGCGGGGCACGCACAGCTGCATCCAGCTCACCAACAACTACCGCTGCGACTGTCGCACCGGCTACACGGGTGAGCAGACGTTTGACGGGTTTAATGGACAGAGAGGATGAGTTGCAGCCCTAAAGTCAGGATGTTTTTTTACCATAATATCTCAACATCAATGTGATTTAACGTGCTTTGTCTCCTCTGCAGGTCAACGCTGTGACACGGTGTTTGATGGATGCAAAGGGAAACCGTGTCGTAATGGAGGGACCTGCGCTGTGGCCAGTAACACGCCGCATGGCTTCATCTGCAAATGTCCTCCTGTGAGTACCATCGCACAAACAACTACAAAGAGACACAAAACAACTACAATGAGACACACAGCAACTACAATGAGACGCAAAACAACAACAAAGAGACGCAAAACAACTACAAAGAGACGCAAAACAACTACAAAGAGACACACAGCAACTACAAAGAGATGCCAAACAACTACAAAGAGACACAAAATAACTACAATGAGACGCAAAACAACTACAAAGAGACGCACAGCAACTACAATGAGACACACAGCAACTACAATGAGACGCAAAACAACTACAAAGAGACACACATTAACTACAAAGAGATGCAAAATAACTACAAAGAGACCAACAGCAACTACAATGATATGCCAAACAACTACAAAGAGGCACACAGCAACTACACAGACACACACACACAGATCTTTGTCCCCTGATCAATACAAAGACACACACACACTTGACCCACCCGCGTTCATTTTTTAATAGTCAGAAAAAACTCAGATACATTCGAGGTGAAAATGAAGTATCTACTCAAATAAAATTGTTAATCCTGATCCTAATTGAATTTTTTTCTTGTCCAGGGCTTCACAGGCTCTACGTGTGAATATGACGCCCAGGCATGCGGCAGCCTCAACTGCCGCAACGGGGGCACCTGCATCTCGGGCCACAAGAGCCCCAAGTGCCTGTGCACGCCGTCGTTCACGGGGCCCGAGTGCCAGTATCCCACCGACAGCCCCTGCAACTCCAACCCCTGCTACAACGGCGGCATGTGCGAGTACACCTCTGAGGCGCCGTTCTACCACTGCGTCTGCCCCACCAACTTCAACGGCCTCCGCTGCCACATCCTGGACTACAGCTTCCAGGGCGGCTTCGGCCACGACATCCCGCCGCCGTCCGAGGTGGAGGTGCCCTGCGACATCCCGCTGTGCGAGGAGGCGAAACACAACAAGTACTGCGACGTGCTCTGCAACAACCACGCGTGCGGCTGGGACAACGGCGACTGCTCGCTCAACTTCGACGACCCGTGGAAGAACTGCTCGGCCTCGCTGCAGTGCTGGAGGTACTTCAACGACGGGAAGTGCGACTCGCAGTGTGACAACGCCGGCTGCCTCTACGACGGCTTCGACTGCCAGAACCTGGAGGGACAGTGCAAGTGAGTGTTAGAGTTAAATTAATTTATAACGGAGTCAGCTGAGGTGGGTCGGGCATCTAATTAGGACAGGCATGTCCGACTGGTAGGAGGCCCAGGGGAAGACCCAGGACACGCTGGAGGGGTTATATCTCCCAGCTGGCCTGGGAACGCCTCGGGATCCCCCCAGAATGAGTGAGAGAGGGGCCTGGGTCAGCCTGGACCTGCTGACCCGACCCCAGATAAGCATGATCAAACCTCATATGTATCCTTTCCCCCCCCCCCTCAGCCCTCTGTATGATCAATACTGCAAGGACCACTACGCCGACAACCACTGCGACCAGGGCTGCAACAACGCCGAGTGCCGGTGGGACGGCCTGGACTGCGCCGACAACATGCCCGAGAAGCTGGCCATGGGCCAGCTGGTCCTGGTGGTCCACATCACCCCAGAGCAGCTCCTCAACAACTCCTTCGGCTTCCTGCGCGAGCTGAGCCGCGTCCTCCGAACCAACGTGGTGTTCACGAGGGACGCCAAGGGCGAGATGATGGTGTTCCCGTACTACGGGAACGAACACGAGCTGAAGAAGTACAACGTGAAGCGCTCGGTGGATTCCTGGGCCGAGGTGCCCGGCAAGGTCCTGAATGTGGTGAGGAGGAGCGTGAGCGGCGTGGCAGGCGGCGGCAGGAGAATGAAGAGGGAACTGGATCACCTGCAGATCAAAGGGTGAGCAATTATATTCATATAACTTTAGTTCATTTTCTTTATGATTCATGGTACAGAACTGGCTTCATCGTTGACCTGTGTGTGTCTTCTCGCTGCAGTTCTGTCGTCCACTTGGAGGTGGACAACCGGCAGTGCTTCCAGCAGTCCACCGAGTGTTTCCAGAGCACCAATGACGCCGCGGCGTTCCTCGGGGCGTTGGCCTCCAGCGGAAAACTGGATGTTCCCTACACCATCGAAGCAGTTTTTAGTAAGTACATCACATACAAGCCTGCGTGAACCAAAGAAAACGTTTAACCCTAGAACACTAATGAGCCATTGTGTTTAAGTTATTTTCATTGTGTTGCTTTTGTCTGAGCTGTGTGGGTCCTTGTGTAGCTTCATGCTGCTCACTGATGTTACTGAAGGTGGGCGTGTCTTTATCAAATGTGGGCGTGTCTTTATTGAAGGTGGGAGTGACTCTATTGAAGGTGGGCGTGTCTTTATTAAAGGTGGGCGTGTCTTTATTGAAGGCGGGCGTGTCTTTATTGAAGGTGGGCGTGTCTCTCTGCTCCAATCCCTGGTTGTTTCAACCTTCACGTGTTACGTTAGTGATAGAGGGTGAAAACATTCCGGATGGTTTTCCCATTGAAGGAGACTTTTCCTTCACAGGACAAGGCTCAAAGAACAACTTCATAGCTCCATTATTTATGTTTTTAATCAGGTTTTATTGATGAATCCCTAATTTGTCCCCTGATTTTGAGCCTTTTTTCAGGGTCCCCCCATGATACCTGTATGTAAAACACAAGTGAAAGCTTCGCGTAATGATTAGTTGTGACGGAACATAAACGTGATCCACTGGTAAGGCCTTCCTCCAATGTTACCCCCCCAACACACACACACACACACACACACTGGATAAGACACGTGCTCTTCCACGCACACTCAAACTGAAAGTATCCGCCGCGCCCTCTGGTCGGGTCCTAACCCTACCGCTCTTTGATTGTGTATTTGTTATGCAGCGGTGAACAAATGCAATTGTGAATCTCATGGCCTAAACAATCAATCCTTCTCTGTGAGTGTAAATCCACTGGCTTCAGGCTCCAAAATGGTTAATTGCTGCAAATCAACTCATCCAACCCCCTACTCGCACAATATAACACTCTCGGTCTGTCTCTCTTCCCTTCACAGACATGTACACATATACGTCCACGGATAGCACACTCTCTCTCACACACACACACACACACACACACACACACACACACACACGCGCGCAGTGTGAGGGGCTGCTGCAACCTTCACCTCGCTGAATGTAATACCAGGACTTAATGCATCTCTAAGGGTTTAGGTTGGGGGAGTTTATCATTTCAAAATCGTTAGTGGAAGAAAAAAAAAAAAGAGAAGGGGAAAAATTGATCGGGAGTGTGCTAGAAGTTGGGAGTCTTTGTTATCTTGAAAATCCTAATAAATCCTTCGTCTTTACAGCTTAAAGCGCGTGCAGTAATTTGAAGTTCATTAATCCCCCTCCTTTTTTTTCTCTTAAAGAAGAAATGGTAAAGTTGTCTCTTGGTACCCTGGGTTGAAAAGGGAGAGAGGAGGTGGTGGTGTTCCCCCCCACACCCCCGCCCCCCTTTTTCTTTTATCACGCCCCATCCCCTTTTTTTTTTTTGATGAAAAGTGGTTAGCAATTCTGATTATTACTGAATAGATAGTAGAAGCTAGCTTCACGAGCGGTGAGGATATCGTCAGTCACTTTCTTGCGCTCGCTGCTGCTCGCGGTGCGTTCAGGAGCGCGAAGAAGACCCCGGGCGTCCTGGTCCGTCCTCTGGCGGCCCCCCTCCCCCCCCAGCGTCCGTTCCCTCCCGGCCCGCCTTGACCATGCTGTTCCCTTTCCCCCCAGGCGAAGCGGACCCCAAGCCTTCGCAGGACCTCTACCCGATCTACCTGGTCCTGGGCGGCATCGGGATGCTGGCCTTCATCGGAGTCGGGATGGTGGCTGCCCGAAAGCGCCGCCACGAGCACGGGCGCCTGTGGCTCCCCGAGGGCTTCAAGACCACGGAGACCAGCAAGAAGAAGAGACGCGAGCCCGTCGGGGAGGATTCGGTGGGATTAAAGTAAGTTTTCCGTTTATTCCCGCCGCCATCGGGCACCCGTTCCTCTGCGGGTCAGGTGAAGCGCTTGTGGTGATCAGACAAATTTGGGAAAAGGGGGATTTTGCTTGGATCATTAATGATAATGATACAGCAGGTTTAGGTGTGCGTTAATTGACCTGTTAGGGCAAAGGGGTGGGGTATGGATTTAATCAATGCTTTTGTTTTTCGGCATCGCCGCACCATTAATGGTGAGCGGCTCGGAAGAGATGGACGCAGCCGAGTACGTGGATTTTTACCGGGTTTTCTGCTCCATCACAGGCCACTGAAAAACGCCTCGGACATTTCACTCATGGATGACAACCAGAACGAGTGGGGGGAAGACGAGCCCTCGGATGCAAAGCGCTTCAGGGTAAGGAAAAGGGAAATATTTCACACC
The DNA here is from genome assembly GCA_023566465.1 of Cottus gobio. Lineage (NCBI taxonomy): Eukaryota > Metazoa > Chordata > Actinopteri > Perciformes > Cottidae > Cottus > Cottus gobio. The sequence goes on from CM042218.1 coordinate 5,844,096, forward strand.
AACGGAGCTTTTACGGATTTTTTTATTAATTTTTTATTTTAAAAGTATCAATTTCTTACAAATACCAATTCACGAATTTTGAAATTTCCCATATGGGATTGGAAACTGACCTAAATTGTGAAAAAGATGTTTTAATAATTTTGTCAATGATAAACTTAAGTTGAAATGTTACTTTTGGATTTTTTTAAAATAATTTTGTCAAGGATAAACTTAAGTTAAAATGCTTTTTTTTTTGTTACTTTTGGATTTCTTTAAATAATTCAACCCTCATGCTCGATGTGAATCGGCTAACGGCTCGCCGTCCCTGTTTTAGCAGTTTGACGAGCAGGCGATCCTGGAGGTGGGCGACCAGACGGACCACCGCCAGTGGACGCAGCAGCACCTGGACGCCGCTGACCTGCGCATCCCCTCCATCGCTCCCACGCCGCCTCAGGGCGAGATTGAGAACGACTGCATGGATGTCAACGTCCGGGGACCAGGTGGGTGTCTGAAGACTCACTTTCTCTTAATATTTATGAAAATCATAATGAGTTCTGTGTTTTAACGCATGTGGACGTGGACCTGATTTTGGTTCATTTTCTTTTTGGATTACTCGGTTCTTATTCCATGATTATATTAAAGATGAAATGTTATCGTTTTATATGTCAGATAAGCTTTAATGAGGAGGGAAAATATGTATGGAACAGTTTATGGAAGAAATTGTTATATTTTCAAGACAAGTAAAGGTATAGAAAAAAATCTGTATTTTCACGTCACAAAATTAGCTCTATAATTTCTGATTTCACTGTAATTTTTGCCTTTTTGTGTGGGCTTCAAAATATTTCAAACAATTTTGAAAAAGAAAAGCTCTTAACTTTTGTGTGAGGTCACAACTTCTTTTTATGGGGTCACAAGCTTAAAAAGGATTTAGCCGAATGACTCGTAACTTTTCGAATGAAGATTTCTAGTGGTGTGTGTGTGTGTGCGCGCCTGTGTGTGTGTGTGTGCACGCGCTCGTGTCTGGATTGATTCACATTTCTAGTGTGTGCGTTGTTGTGTGTGTGTGTGTGTGTGTGTGTAATCGGGCATGTAGGAGTAGCTAAAGCCCCGTGTCCTCAGGGTAAAGGATCTTCTTCAAAGCAGCCGGCTGGAAGCCAGGAGCCTGGGGGAAAACACTGATTCCTGATCAGATTAATCATTTGACCAGTTATGGGCCTCTGTTTTTTTCTTCTTCTTTCTATTCCACATTACAAAAACCAATGAGGACATCAAATGCAAAAACCCAATTTTGTAGTAAGTGCCAAATTCCCTCGAGGAAAGCCATGAGAAATCAAAGCAACAGGGTTAACGACTTGAGCGCACGCTGTTTCCCCCTCGTCGTGGTTCGATGAGCTCGAATCGACCAAATCTGCGAGATCTGGGGCTTGCTATCCTTTTGAAGAGGAGAAAACCCATTCAAGTCGACTGACTGAGCTGCCTCTCACAGCTAGATATTAATGCTTCGCTTTTTCGCAGCCGCCTAGCTTTAGCGAGCCCCGGCCTCTATCCCCCCGGCTTCGCTTTCCCTTCTGAAGCCTCTCCGGTGCCGCGGGCCTTGATCAGAATCCGTTATCGAAGGGAGAGAGCGCCGCGATGATTCAACTCGGGCAAAAGTGTCAAATCCACATTCGATTTGTTTGTTGCCGTGTTTTTGATCTGCCTGCTGCTTTGAAGTGCTCCTGCTGAGTCCGTTGCCTACAAGCAGCTTCTTCTTCCAACGCCCTCTCGCCCTCTCTGTCCAGACGGATTCACGCCGCTGATGATCGCGTCCTGCAGCGGCGGCGGGTTGGAGACGGGCAACAGCGAGGAAGAGGAGGACGCCTCCGCCAACGTGATCAACGACTTCATCTACCAGGGCGCGAACCTCCACAACCAGACGGACCGCACGGGCGAAACCGCCCTCCACCTGGCCGCCCGCTACGCCCGCTCTGACGCCGCCAAGCGGCTGCTGGAAGCCAGCGCCGACGCCAACGTCCAGGACAACATGGGCCGGACGCCGCTGCATGCCGCGGTGGCCGCTGACGCCCAGGGGGTGTTCCAGGTGAGCTGTTACATTACATCTTGCTCAAGGACACATCGACATGGACTAGCGGGGCCGGGGATCGAACCACCGATCATCTGATTGAAAGACAGACCTGCTAACCACCGATCCTCTGATTGAAAGACAGACCTGCTAACCACCGATCCTCTGATTGAAAGACAGACCTGCTAACCACTGATCCTCTGATTGAAAGACAGACCTGCTAACCACTGATCCTCTGATTGAAAGACAGATCTGCTAACCACTGATCCTCTGATTGAAAGACAGACCTGCTAACCACTGAGCCACAGTCGCCCATAGTTCTAGTGGTAAAATTAAATTAAAGATGAATTGATCTGTCAGTCAAACGTAAGTTAAGTCATGTATCTAGAAAAGGTGAAAAAACATTAGCTGCATATTTGTTTTTGCTGCTTTTCTTTGTTTTATATTTCTGTTAATTGAATATAATTGTTAGTCAGACGTCAGATTCTCTGGGAAATTGTGATTTTTACTATTTTCTGACAATTTCTGGACTAAACTAATAGTTCAGTTTAGAGTTAAGTATACTTGCCAAATAATCTGTATTCTATTGTAAACGAGAGGTTTCAGGTACTTAACATTACTTACAGGCTAAATTGTACATTTATTTGGATATTTACATCAACCTTTGAAGTATGACATTTTGATTAATGGATCCATGTTCCTGCTCAAAAGTTTAAAACATGTCTTGTGTCTCTGTAGATTCTGATAAGGAACCGCGCCACCGACCTGGACGCCCGCATGCATGATGGCACTACGCCCCTGATCCTGGCTGCCAGGCTGGCAGTGGAGGGCATGGTGGAGGAGCTCATCAACTGCCACGCTGACGTCAACGCAATCGATGATTTTGGTAAGGTTCCTCTGTTTTATGCCACTTGTACGAGCCCAGAAAATTGGCAGGTGAAGGGTAGGGTGCATGGGTTAGCAGGTGAAGGGTAGAGAGCAGGGGTTAGCAGGTGAAGGGTAGGTTAGCAGGGGTTAGCAGGTGAAGGGTAGGGAGCAGGGGTTAGCAGGTGAAGGGTAGAGAGCAGGGGTTAGCAGGTGAAGGGTAGGGAGCAGGGGTTAGCAGGTGAAGGGTAGGTTAGCAGGGGTTAGCAGGTGAAGGGTAGGGAGCAGGGGTTAGCAGGTGAAGGGTAGAGAGCAGGGGTTAGCAGGTGAAGGGTAGGGAGCAGGGGTTAGCAGGTGAAGGTTAGCAGGGGTTAGCAGGTGAAGGGTAGGTTAGCAGGGGTTAGCAGGTGAAGGGTAGGGAGCAGGGGTTAGCAGGTGAAGGGTAGGGAGCAGGGGTTAGCAGGTGAAGGGTAGAGAGCAGGGGTTAACAGGTGAAGGGTAGGGAGCGGGGGTTAGCAGGTGAAGGGTAGGGAGCAGGGGTTAGCAGGTGAAGGGTAGGGAGCAGGGGTTAGCAGATGAAGGGTAGGGAGCAGGGGTTAGCAGGTGAAGGGTAGGGAGCGGGGGTTAGCAGGTGAAGGGTAGAGAGCAGGGGTTAGCAGGTGAAGGGTAGGGTGCAGGGGTTAGCAGGTGAAGGGTAGAGAGCAGGGGTTAGCAGATGAAGGGTAGGGAGCAGGGGTTAGCAGGTGAAGGGTAGAGATCAGGGGTTAGCAGGTGAAGGGTAGGGTGCAGGGGTTAGCAGGTGAAGGGTAGGGAGCAGGGGTTAACAGGTGAAGGGTAGGGAGCAGGGGTTAGCAGGTGAAGGGTAGGGAGCAGGGGTTAGCAGGTGAAGGGTAGGGTGCAGGGGTTAGCAGGTGAAGGGTAGGGAGCAGGGGTTAGCAGGTGAAGGGTAGGGAGCAGGGGTTAGCAGGTGAAGGGTAGGGAGCAGGGGTTAGCAGGTGAAGGGTAGGGAGCAGGGGTTAGCAGGTGAAGGGTAGGGAGCAGGGGTTAGCAGATGAAGGGTAGGGAGCAGGGGTTAGCAGGTGAAGGGTAGGGAGCGGGGGTTAGCAGGTGAAGGGTAGAGAGCAGGGGTTAGCAGGTGAAGGGTAGGGTGCAGGGGTTAGCAGGTGAAGGGTAGAGAGCAGGGGTTAGCAGATGAAGGGTAGGGAGCAGGGGTTAGCAGGTGAAGGGTAGGGTGCAGGGGTTAGCAGGTGAAGGGTAGGGAGCAGGGGTTAACAGGTGAAGGGTAGGGAGCAGGGGTTAGCAGGTGAAGGGTAGGGAGCAGGGGTTAGCAGGTGAAGGGTAGGGTGCAGGGGTTAGCAGGTGAAGGGTAGGGAGCAGGGGTTAGCAGGTGAAGGGTAGGGAGCAGGGGTTAGCAGGTGAAGGGTAGGGAGCAGGGGTTAGCAGGTGAAGGGTAGGGAGCAGGGGTTAGCAGGTGAAGGGTAGGGTGCAGGGGTTAGCAGGTGAATGGTAGGGAGCAGGGGTTAGCAGGTGAAGGGTAGGGAGCAGGGGTTAGCAGATGAAGGGTAGGGAGCAGGGGTTAGCAGGTGAAGGCAAGTTAAAGACCCTCAAATGCATCAGAAGAACACTCAAGATCTAATAACCCTGTTTTTGTTTCTGAAGGTAAATCAGCCCTGCATTGGGCCGCTGCGGTGAACAACGTGGAGGCTGTAATCGTGCTTCTCAAGAACAGCGCCAACAAGGACATGCAGAACAACAAGGTAACGAAAAGCCAGCAGTCCCTTCCTGCTCTTATCTCTGACAATCATCGCTCCGAAAATAAATAAAAAACATTCCTCGGCCGCCTGCGATTCTCTTAACGTGACGTCTGCTTTCTGTCTGCCTCAGGAGGAAACTCCTCTATTCTTGGCTGCCAGGGAAGGAAGCTACGAGACGGCCAAGGTCTTACTGGACCACTTTGCCAACCGAGAAATCACCGACCACATGGACCGGCTACCCAGAGACATTGCGCAGGAGCGGATGCACCACGACATCGTGCGGCTGATGGACGACTACAACCTGGTACGGAGTCCCCACATGCACGGGGGGTCACTCGGCACCACCTTATCGCCCCCTCTCTGCTCGCCCAACGGCTACCTGGGCGGCATGAAGCAGCCCCACCCTCACGGCCAGGGCAAGAAGGCCCGCAAGCCCAGCGCCAAGGGCATCGGCTGCAAGGAGGGCAAAGACATGAAGGTGAAGAAGAAGAATTCGCAGGACGGGAAGCCCGGGAACCTCCTGGACGGCTCCGGTGTGCTGTCGCCAGTTGACTCGTTGGAGTCTCCGCACGGCTACGTCTCCGACGTGGCCTCGCCGCCCATGATGACCTCGCCTTTCCAGCAGTCGCCGTCTGTATCCCTGAACCACCTGCAGGGCATGTCCGATCCACACCTGTCCGTAAACCACCTGGTGATGCCCAACAAGCAGGAGCTGGCTCGGATGCAGTTCGACCCGCTGCCTCCGCGTCTCACCCACCTGCCCGTGTCCGGCTCCGGCGGCCAGGGCGCCATAAACGGCCAGTGTGATTGGCTGTCCAGGATGCACGGCAGCATGAGCCAGCCGGGCCAGTTCAACCCCATGAGGGGAGGGCAGCACGGGATGATGGCGTCCCTCCACAACGGCCACCCCGCCGGCCTGTCGCAGATGATGACCTACCAGGGGATCCAGAGCACCAGGCTGGGTCCGCAGCCCCACATCATGCAGCAGCAGCAGGCTCAGCAGATGCAGCAGATGCAGAACCTGCAGCAGCTGCAGCAGCAGCAGCAGCAGCAGAGCATCCAGCTGCAGCACCAGAACTCAAACACCACCAACAGCCAGAGCTTCATCAGCGGGGAGCTCGGTTCCCCGGAGCTCCAGCAGGGCACCGGCAACTCCAGCATGCCCATCCACACCATCCTGCCGCAGGAGACCCAGATTATGCCCACCTCCATCAACCAGTCGATGCCCAGCACCCAGTTCCTCACCCCACCCTCCCAGCACAGCTATTCAGGCCCCATGGACAACACCCCGAACCATCAGGTCCAGGTGCCCGATCACCCCTTTCTGACCCCGTCACCCGGCTCCCCCGACCAGTGGTCGAGTTCGTCCCCTCATTCCAACATGTCCGACTGGTCAGAGGGCATCTCGAGTCCCCCGACGAGCATGCAGGCTCAGATCGCTCATCTACCTGAACAGTTCAAATAAAAAAGCTTGTATGTTTACGCCCAGACGAGCTGCTGTATATTTTTTTATAAAAAAAGGCACTCTTTGTGGAGAAGGAAAAGAAAGGAAAAGGGGCAAAACACACACGATTTAATAGGACATTTTTATATGCTTTTATACTAACAGCGACACCTGCGTTTCATCCATTCTTTTTATTTATTAATGCCTTATTTATACGCATTGCCTGCTTATGGAAATTTCTGGGATCCATGGTGCTGGGTCAAACGGAGGACAGGGAAAGTCCTTTAGAGAGACTCTTTTCTTTTAGCATTTCTTTTTCTGCAGTGAAGCCGCAGCATACACACTGGGTATTTATTTCCTGAAAGACTTTTAAGTCTTTGCCTTTTCTTTCATATGATTTCTTAATCTTTGTTTATATTTGTGTTCTTTTTTTTTGGTTTGTTTATAACAACTCTTGTGATTATGGGGCATTTTATATAGCGCATTTTAAGTTCCAGTGTTATTTCAATGTGCGTGGGGAAATATTCTAGTCGGGTCGATGATAAACAAGTTGTGAATGTTAATTTTCATGCGCAGGCCCTTTTATGTTTTCACACTTTCCCCCTTTTCTTTTTAATATCATGTGATTCTTAGTTACACTCTACAGTTGTGTACATTTCTTGAATCTACGGACCGGCGTTATGTTGTGCCTCTAGATTTGACTGCATTCATATGTAGAGATGTGGTGGAGATGTGATATGTTGTACAGTATACAGCCATCTTGGAGATTGGCAGGTTAAGACAGGCTTGAGTATCTGTTGGTGTTTGAGAACTGGCCCGTTGGCCACAGCGTATGTTGTTGTTCAGAGGGAACAGGAAACGTTTTCCCCTCTCCCTCCTATTAGTTTGAGCCTATGGCTGTGTTCTTCTTTTTGTAAATATGGTATGCATTTCACTTGTAAGCAGGATTTTGTTTAAGAAATCTGATGTCTTAAGCATGCAATTTTGATAGGTCCCGCACCAGTCAACCGCCTCTAAAATGTCAAACAGAACAGAATATATATTTTATATTTTACTGTCCCTTATGCATAAATAAATTTGAACTATATACAAATAAATACGATATATTATTAGGAGACATTTTTCTCAGAAAAAGCTTAATAAAAACACATAAATATTGAGGTTTTATAAATTCATATTTATTCACTGTTCTGTAATGCATACAAATCAACTGAGGCAACCATTTGTGCATATTATAAAATGTTTTTGTTACACTTTGGTTAAATGGAAAAACTGTTGGCTAAGTTCTCAGTTGTGTCCGCAAAAATACTTTGTGAGACACTTCCTGTAGTTTGCAAAATGTTATGATTTAAGAAAAACATTAGGTTGTAGTGAATTGTATATCTGCAATATGTTTCCTTTCTCTTACACAGTTATAATTTGCAAGAAATGTATTTCTCGTTTTCATTTTTATTTCTTGTAAATATGTTTCTTGGTATAATAAATGGCACTTGACTCTTGTGTCTTGAACTTAAGATAACTGTCTTTTCTTTCTTTAAATGACCGTAAAAGATCTCTAAAGATCAATACATTATACACACTGTGAAACTAGAGGTTAGCTGAATAATTATAGATCTATAATATAGATCTAGTACCAAAACCACAGTGTAAACATATGCCTCTGATAGTTATGGGCAAGAATTGATAGCTTTTTGAATAAAAAATAAATAAAAAATAGCGACCTTTCTCTGTAGCACTTTATTTAATCTTTTTTAGTGCGCTGAGGGGGCGAAATATTAAACGTAGTGTGTCTCCCTCTAGTGGTGGTTATATTTATAACAATGGACTGACCGCTGTGCCTCTGCAGCTTAAACAGGTCAAATCAAAACTAGACAAAGCAATATTTGCATGACTTATTGTGATAGCTGGATTAATTTACTAGTGCTTTGTACTTTTCAAAGATAGAATACTTTTTTTATTAATATATAGGCTCAAAACTGACCTAATGAAGGTGTGTGAATTATATTTGGACAAAGGGCCGTTCTTCAATTTTTGGCCTCAAAATGTGGTAATAATAATAATAATATTTCAATTTTCAAGCCACTCAAAGAATTATCCACAACAAAGCCTTCATTCTTTTCTTGCAGAGGGGACAATCCTCTGGCTCCATCGTCCCAGTTGGTCAGACCAAACAAGCCATTTGAAGAGGTCCTTTGAGGTATTTAGGGAAATTATGAGAGGATTTTTAAAAACATTTCTTAATCGATTATTGGGAAAATGTACTCATTATATTAATTGATGATGGTCTTTATTGTGGCATTTTCTATTGTTCTTTAGTGGTGAATATTGGCAAACAAATGTTCAATTAAATTAGCACAAAACAGGTGAATCAGTGAGCCTGGACCTTGTGGGGCCCCTGGAGGTCCGGGGCTCCTAGAGGTCTCGGGGGGGCGATGGGGGACCCACCCCTCGCTCACCACAGGCTAAGGCGAAGTTCGTCGTTCGCCTCATCGCGAGAGCGTTTCCTTAAAGTTGTCCGTGAGTTCGCTCAGAGCCGTGACTCAAAAAAAAAGGACTCCAGCTCCCATGATGCACCTCGCTCGCGAGCGCCGTCGAAGTTCAAAGTTCAAACATTACAGTAAAAATAGGGTGCTCGCTGGCCGGCCGCTCGTGTGTTCGCTGAGGGGGGATATCAGACAACTCGGTGGGGGTCACCGAACTCTCTCGTCGGTTGCCACCGCAGCGAAACCCCGGCAGAGGAAACCGAAGATGGCCCTCCGCTAACCCGCGCCTCGTGTTGCCCTGTTTAGTCGCTGGATTTACACAACGACGGCTAGCTAACGTTAGCAACTGCCGCTAGCTAACGTCACTGGACTGGTACTCTCTCTACCCTGTCTTCTCGCTGCTCTCTCCCGCTGCGGCTATGTTCGTCCAGGAGGAGAAGATATTCGCCGGGAAAGTGTTGAAAATACACATCTGCACCATGGACGGCGCGGAGTGGCTGGAGGAGGTCACGGAAGACACCACTGTGGAGAAACTGAAGGAGAAGTGCTTGAAACATGTAGGTTTTTTTTTTTTTTTAGGAAGGGGAGGAGGGGTTGTTTGTGTCTTCTTTTTTTTGCCCTGTCACTCCTGTGCCCGGGGTGGTGGCAGTCAGTAAACAGTCAGTGTCGGTGTCACTGGCTTTGTATTTATAGTAACTGGGTAGACCTGGCTATTTATAATTTAGCAGGTTGGCTGCACCTCTCAAGCTAGCTAAGCTAGCTAGCTAGCTAGCTCGCTCGCAGTCCACTGTGCCCCTTGTCTGCTCCCAGTGGCATCTCGCTTTACTGGCTGTCTATTATTACACGTCCTCACCTCGCTTCTCCTTCTATGGCCCATAGCATAACCTCAAGGGTTTGTGTCTCCTGACAACCTGGAGCAATGGACACGGCCATTGTGTCCAATGACACCAGCATATGGGCACAAGTTAACTTTATTATGAGATTACTTTTGGGAACTATGCTTTACAACTATTCGTTTTGTTGTTATTTAATCTGCCCTTTTTGTAGGTTCGGTTTCTGAAATAACAAATTGATTTATTTGTCTGTAAACATCAGAAAATGATAAATTAAAAACAACAATGACATGAGTGGATATGCAAACACTCACAGTGGAGTTTTGTTTTTGCTTTGTTTGAAGTGATTATCAAAATGATTGCGAATTAATATTAAGTCAACTGATTTGTCAATTTGTTGTTTCAGCTCTAGTTGATTGATATGAAATAAATTGACGACGATCTGGATTATCGGTTAATCACTTAATTAATTCAATTAATTGTTAAGCACACTCCATACCATATTTCTTTAATAGGATAATTTGCTGTTTGTCAGCTTTGTGTATTGCAAATTAAATACTTGAAAGTTTTGCGCTGTTGGTCAAATATGAAAATGTCACTGTTTTCTGCAAATATCTTGATTTTTTTAATATTGGAAATGTGTATATATAACTGGCAGAGTAAGCAATAATGAAAACAATCAATCCCTACTGTTTATCTCTGAGACGCTTTGTGTTCTGCTCGGTTCACAGTATGTTCACGGAAGTCTAGAAGACCCCAAAACACTTACCCACCATAAACTCATACATGCTGCTACAGAACGAGTCCTCACAGACACCAAAACTGTCGCAGACGAAAATCTAAAAGATAAAGGTACGTTGCTACCTATTTGACAAGATGTGGGACGCCCCCCCCCCCCCCCCTGTTTTTCACGATCTGACCGTGTTTCATGTATCTCGTAGAAGTTTTGCTGCTCATAAAGAAAAGACCGCCACCGACCCCTCCAAAGATGGCGGATGTTAGTTCAGATGAAAAGGTACGCATAATGGTTGAATTCTGCACCTGAAATGTGGCTTCTTTATTATTGCCTGCTTTTAATTATTTCCCCTTTTTTGTTGTTTCTTCCTGGTTGACTCAGAAGAAACAAGATAACAAGGCACCGGACAAAGATGCAATCCTCAAAGCCACCGGCAACCTGTCCACGCGCCACACCGACCGCACTGTTACCCAGCACAACATCAGAGATGTGAGGTTCTGGGTGGAAAGGGTTTAGCTTGGTCGCAAACTCGGTGGTGTCGCAAAGATGTTATTGATTTTTTGTTTTGTTTGTGTGTTTGTGTTGTTCCAGTTTCAGACTGAGCTAAGAAAAATCCTGGTTTCTCTCATCGAAGTCGCCCAGAAGCTTCTTGCCTTGAACCCAGATGCTGTTGAACTTTTCAAAAAAGCAAATGGTAAAACTTACACTCCCTTAAAACTATTGCCAAGTCAGGAAAATTAGGATGGGGGAGAAGACACTTTTTACTAAAACAGGGCTTAATGTGGGTGTAGATGACCTCAGCACACATTGAGGCGTGGTCAAGTCCTGGAGTTATCTAGAGTATTACAATACATATTATATTTTGAAGCTCTGACAAATCGAGGTATGAAATGTTTTATGTTCTCCATGTGATGAAGCAACCTGCCTTTAAAGTATTTAAAAACCATATTTTGATATGTTTTGTTGCTGGAAATCCTGATGTTTATTGTGGTAGACATTTCACACGTTGCTCAATGGATAGCTACAGTTGTCTCTCTTTGTGTTTCTGCATCTTGCAGCGATGTTAGATGAAGATGAAGAGGACCGGGTGGATGAAACGGCCCTTCAGCAGCTCACTGAGATGGGTTTCCCTGAGAGCAGAGCCATCAAAGCTCTTAGATTGAACCAGTAAGTCTCGGTTAAATAACAAGACACTCCCAACTGAAGATGTGCCAAACTATTTTAAAAATGTCTCCGTGTTTATCTAGAAAATAAACCTGTTTTTCCTCATCTTATCCTTTTCTTTCTGCAGCATGTCGGTCACCCAGGCGATGGAGTGGCTTATCGAGCATGTGGATGACCCCTCTGTAGACACACCCATACCCGGCCACGACTTGTCCGGGGCAGCAGGGGCCACGGCTGCTGCCCCGCCCGGCCCCTCGGCGCCGGCCCCCGGTCCCAACCTCCTCCGCAGCCTCTCTAGCCAGTCGAGCACAGAAGAGAGCGTCAGGCAGGACGAGCTCACAGAGATCTTCAAGAGGATCCGCAGGAAACGGGAGTTCAGGCCGGACTCAAGAGTGGGTGGCTTTAGCTTTTGTTTAGTACTTTGTTACTTACTTTTAGATCGCTCTCCTCCGAGCTTTCCATTACTCTGTATTTTGTAGGGAGATGCTACTTATCTTTCTTGATCCTACAGATGCAAGACTGACTCTTTTCAGCTCAAAATCTTGAATTTATTTACCAGATATGCAGATGTGATAACTGTGAAGGTGTTATTTGCTACTGCTCAGTCTGTTACTGCACCATCTAATGTACAGTAGACGTACAGGAGCAGGACTGCTGAATAAAGGCAGCCTATTGGATACAGAATATTGAAATCTGCACTCATGGATAGACTGTGTTAGTGGCTTTAGTTATAGGGTTTGTAGATCCCTTTGATTGTATTCAGTGTTCTCATTTCCCTGGTTTTTAAAGCTTAATGTACATCTGTTTTCCAAGTGCTCCCCAGTATCTCCAAAAAATAGCAAAGTGATTTAAGTACCATCTTCAAACAAGACACTTTCACAAATTACTATTTGAATGGTTTCAATACCCAGCACCAGAGTTTTTTTCCCAAGACAAGACTGTGTATGTGGACTTTATGAGACTGAAAATGTCTTTTTCCTGGTTTTCCGCAGGCTGTCATTGCATTGATGGAGATGGGGTTTGATGAGAAAGAGGTGGTCGATGCTCTGAGGGTGAATAACAACCAACAGGATGCTGCGGTAGGTTCACACACACTCAACACTGTTATGGTGTGTTCACACCGAACGCGACGCGAAATTTCGCGTCGCGTTACTCGCGTGAGTTTACTCGCTCGACTTTATTGGTGTGTTCACACCGAACGCGACGCGAAATTCGAGTGAGTTTACTCGCGTGAGTTTACTCGCTCGACTTTATGTGGTTAATTTCCGTCAACGCAAATTCGCTTTAACGCGGGCGGGGCTTATCTCCGTGGCTTATCTCCGTAAAAACAGTACCGTTTCCGCCATCCACCATTAAACTAACCACTAGTTCTGCTTTAACCTTCTTGTGGAAGTCCCTCTAATGTCGGACCATCAAACGCCCCCGTGTCCGGGTTCATAATATCATCCGTAGCCGCACAACAGCGTCTGAATGAGGCCGCTGCCAGCGATACTTCTGGTGGATCAGCAACTGTTTGATTCAAACCGGCAGGACGGCGGTGATGACGCGCAGAGCTTCTCAACGCTGATTGGCTTTCGCGACGCGAATTTTCGCCCGAGTTGAAAAATTTCAACTCACGCGAATTTCGCGTCAAACGCGCCGCGCCAAACGCGCCGCGCCAAACGCGTCTAACGCGCCGCCCGGCGAAATTTCGCGTCTGTCGCAACCAAACGCGTCTGTGCATTGACTTTACATGTAATCTGGTCGCGCGAAAAATTCGCGTCGCGTTCGGTGTGAACACACCATTAGCGTGCAGATTTGAGAATCGGCTTCTTCTTTCTTGCCAGCTGACTGTTGTTGTTGTTGTTGTTCTCGGCGAGCTTTATGATTGTAGCCGTTTACGCCGGCCATGTGGCCGTAACGCTAAAACCAAAACTTGTTTTCAAGGACATAAATTTAAGAATAATAGTCTATGATATGATCATGATTTTGTTGTTGATCCTAGACTCAGACCTCTATAAAGATAATTATGGATTTTCAAAAACTTTTTGTCTTAATATTTTTCTTTCTTTTCCCCCCTGCAGTGCGAGTGGCTGCTGGGAGACAGGAAACCTTCCCCAGAAGATCTGGACAAAGGCATCGACACCAACAGCCCGCTGTTCCAAGCCATTCTGGAGAACCCAGTGGTCCAGTTGGGTCTAACCAATCCCAAGACCCTGCTAGGTAGAGTAGAGTCAAATTGAGTGGAAATGGAAATGCAATTAATTGGAAAATGATATCAAAAACTATCTTTATATTTGCCTTTTGTTGTTGTGTGGTAGTGGTTTCCGAGCTGATGCAGGTTGGGTAGACCAACAAAAGCAACTTGTTTATTAGTAAATGAGTTTTACAGAATTTAGGGTGCTTTTGAACTGCAGTCCAGTTTATTTTGAAGGAAAATAACTAAACATTGTTGCATTTTGGTTCTGGTCTGGTTTCTGTTTACGTTGACCTTTTTAAGTAACTGATCATGAGCGTAATTAGTCGAGACTTTTATTTTATAAATGGTGACGATCAGAGAAAAAAAGAACTTGGAACTCCGACTTTCAGTGAATGAAAGTTGGAATATTATTCATGTTAACACTTTATTATCCCAACATATTGTGTTTGGACTTTTGAATAGCTCCATCTGTCTTCTTATTAGCGTCTCTTGTGTTTGTCGCAGCGTTTGAAGACATGCTGGAGAATCCTCTGAACAGCACCCAGTGGATGAACGACCCCGAGACCGGCCCCGTCATGCTCCAAATATCCAGAATCTTCCAGACCCTCAATCGCACATAGAGCTTCCTGGTGACCCCCCGTGTGACAGGCAGCTTGTGTGTGTGTGTGTGTGTGTGTGTGTGTGTGTTCGACCATATTGGTGTGTGTGTGGATGTGTGTGTGTGTGTCCGAGTGTGGCAGAGACACAAGTATTGTTTTTTTCCTTGTAAAGACAACGCTGGAGGAGTCTAAGTATGAATTAAGATGTTACACATATAACTATTTATAACAGTACAGTAAAAACACTTATACAAAACAAATTAACATAAACATTATTACAGTAATAATAAAAAAAGAGATTTAGTATGTTGTTTTTACATTTTAAACGAGAACAGTTTATAGTCATGACAGACATGATTTATTTTATATAATTTCTCCATGTGCAGAAATGACATCAGACATCAATTTAATGTTTACACTTCAAAGAGAACTGTTTTTGTATGTTTTGCAATATTTAAATATCAATTACAGTTTTGTCTGTCTCTTTAAATTGTTACATTTCATCTGTGGTGAACGTGTTTAAAACCTCGTCAGCTTCAGTTTTGTTTTTCTCCCCCGTTCGTCTTTTTTATTTGTTTTATTTCATCATTTTAATCAAAGTAACCGCTTGTGATGGATACAAAGCGGAGAACATTTGTCCTTGAGCTTCTTCAAGAATATTTATTTGACTTATCTTGCCTTTTTCTTTTCTTTTTTTTATAGACGAAAGCTGTACACTAAACTGTTTGTGTCTTAGTCATGTTTTTACAAGAAAAACGATATATTAGGCCTGTGTGTTTATCGTCAATGTGCTCTTGAATGTCCTATTTTAATGTCGCGCTCATCTAGCACTTGGTCACCTCTACGGATATCACTCACTGCAGCACTTACGAAGTTAAAAGAAGGGTTCCTGTCTCAAATTGCTGTGGTGGGATGTTAAAATGAAGCTGAGCCTAATCAAAAAAAAGGGGGGTTTGCCTTTTTTTGTCACCTTGGAAATCGAACGACGGAGAAAGCGTGCGATCATGCACGCGAGGAAATAACAGAATTTGAGACACAACCAGTGTCTTTTGGTCTTTTTTTGGTTTACTTTTTTTTCTTTTTCTTTAGAGAGCAGTGAACATTTATGCTGTCAAACCAAAATGTCACTCTATAATCTGCCTTGTCATTAGTTTTACCCATTGAACCCCCTCCCACCCCCCCTCCACCCCTGTATTTCTGTGCAATAGCAAGGGACTTCTGTTGACCTGTAAAGAAATCTATTTGTTTTGAGTGTTCGAGACGTGTGGACTGCAATGGGTAGCGTGTTCTACAAATATTAGCCTTTGCATCGAGTACTTCAGATCTCCAGCTACGAGAAAGGCGAGGTCGGCCTCACCCGACGGTCGAAAAAAAACAATACGGAGGGCGGTGTGTTTTGCCAAGCTTTTTTTGAGTGTTTTTATTCGATATTTAAAAATGTGGTATTGATGTGACTTTCTGCTCAGGGAGGCTGAGATTGTTTTTCTAAACTGACGGCAAACCTCTGCTCACCCCCCCCTTCCCCCTTCTAGTTTGGCATCTGAAAAATGGCTTTAACCAATCTGTCTCCAACTTCATGAACAAGAGCACTACAAGACATGGTTTTGTAATTGCAATATTTGGGGAAAAAAATGTCAATGTTTTTAGAGAGAAGTGTCTGTTTGAACTATGTATTATTACATTATTTATACCAAAGCCAAACTAGCAACTTGTCCATTATTTATAACTTTTTTTTTTTTTTTTTTTTTTTTAAGCAAACCTCGGAGCTAAATCTACAAATGTGAAGAAAAATTAAATGATTCAAATGTCGTTTTTACAAACCATTGACGAAACATGCTTCTGGACTTTTCGGCCTCGCCGTGCTCGAAAGTAGAACGAAGAAGGATTTCCTCACGTCTCTGGACCTTCGTCTTCACCACCTCCATGCTTCTGCATACACGACTCTCCCGTAACATCTTGGGAACAAACACTGGGAGATTGTACGTTTTAAAGGGGGGAGGAGGAGAAGGACCATGTGGAAATTCAAAGCAGACATCTTTTCAAAACGGTCAACAGGAATGGGGGGGGAAAGAACAAAATCCACTTTATAGCTGAGGACACTGACGGATTGAGTCACGGGGTTTTTGTTTTCACTCGGCTTTCACACAGGACTGTCCCCGATTAACAACCTATGCAATATACTCACGGTCTGCTCGTTCAGACAGCCTCACGGCTACTGGCATTTAAATCACTATTGCATTAAAGGTGTTTTTTGTGGCTGTATATTTGGGGGGATTCTGTGTTTTTCTTTGAACAAAACCACCGGCAGGAAAGCTCCACTGTTCAGGCGCCGTGTTTCAAAGTGTAGGACTGATCTGTTTGACTTGTCGCTCTCTAAATGTCAGACGGGTGTATTGATGATATTACACAGGGCATTTTGACATGTGATCTGAAAAGCACAGCGAGTGTGGGAAGTGTTCAAAAAGAGACTTTAGTTTTTTGTTTTTTTACAAAGCCAGTTTGACAAATCTACAGTTTATACAACATTCGATACTCTCTGTCCTCACAGACTCGGATGAGGAGAAAAAATCTCCTTAAATGGTTACAGAAAAATGTCCGTTGTCCCCACAGCCGGGTTCTGCTCCCGGGTCGAAGCTTCCTTGAGCTCGACACAGAAGGCGATCTGATCCTTGTTCTGTTCTTCCCGTCTCGTCTTGCTCTCTGACTGCTATTCTTTGAACCCATCTACCTTTTACTGAAGCTTAGTGATGGTAAGCTGATTCTCGGAGGCGGTGTAAGTTTTCCTCGATGGCGTCTCTTGAGGATCATCTGATCAAAGCTCTTCTTCAGCGATCCGCCTCTTTTTTAGAGCCAGAGAGACTTTTTTTCTGAGATCCTCTTCTCTTGGACCTGGATTCTGCTTCCCAGTGGCCTCCTCAAAGTCCTCAAGTTCACCCCGTGGCCTTTGGTTGTCAGGTTGTTGGTTCCCTTCCTCTCTGAGGTCTTTCTCCTGCAGTGAGGAGACCAGGTTGTCCATCGGCTTCAATGTCCCTTTTTGAAGGTTCTGGGTTTGGATGTCATCTTCTTTTTTCCAGACTTTCCTCCTGCTGCTCAATGACGAGGTCCTTCAGGGCCTCGATCTGGGCTCAATTCACCACATCTGCTGTTTCCTTTTCGTGCTGATAAGAGGACGCCTCCGGATGACTCTGGGGCTTCTCCATCAACGTAAGGCTTTCCCACCGTGCAGCTCCTGCTTTGAGGTCTAAGTCTGATATTGGACAATAAAGCATGATTATTAGAAGTCTTTACAAATGAAAAGGTCAATACAACAATAAGTAGGTTTTGAATGATGGGTGAGTCAACAGATAGATTTATTTTATGAAATTAAGAGGTTGGCAATATCCCTTATCAACAAGTTGTTTTATTCCCCATGTACCAGCGCTATAATCGGTGGTAGTCATTGATGGGCTGAATTTCTTAATGTAATACACGTGCTTGCACACATTGACTATCTTAAGTAAAAGTTAAGTTTTCAATAGGCATAATTATCTTTTAATTTATTTTTCAATAATATGTCTTTGACTATAGGTTGCTGCAGTTCAATGGGCCTTCTTGTGACCTGTGTATTTTGCGTCTCCTGCCTGTGTATGCCTGCTGCGAACCAAAATGATCTTTTATGGTGATAGTTAAATGATTACATGATTGATTTGTGATAAATATATTTGGATAGGACATACCTTTATAAATTGTATGGCATGTACATTGTAGGCCATACAAAAGATTATTATTTCAAGAACATACCATCACATTAGTGGCTTGTCAAACAAACAATTATTTTCTTTACAGCATACAAATTAGTGTTGGCACTGTGATGCTTCAAATTGTGATACTAAATTCCACCACTAGATGGCAATATTCGCAAATGCAACAACGACAACACAGGACCACGACAACAAAAACGTGGCCATATATTGTGATAAATTCCTACAAGTAAATAAATAATAAAGGAAGGGACAACATGAACATGCTGATGGATTTAATCAAAACAAAACAACAAAAAAAGTAAGATTCTAATGGAGGTAAGATTTAGAACAAACATTGCGCAAAGTCATTGTTTTAGCTTTAACACAACACATTATATATAATTAGGAGAGGGAGTTGGCCTACTGTTGGTCTATTATTGACAGTTGGTTATTACCACTTCTCTGGAAGGTAATCACGCATGCGCAGTCGCTGCTTTTACGAAGGCTGGGACGGTAATTACGTTTCTATGGGCAGAGCGCGAACACACCAGCGGTTCTCGCTGCAAAGCCGGAGCCAGTTGCATGTGTGTTTTTGTTCTGTGAGCTAAAATGAGGCGTCTAACACAGAGATAAGATTTATTTGTATTTTTTATCGGAACAGCACTCTGAACGTCGGGCCCTCCCTCTTTTTCTTTCCTCCCCACCTGGCTTTTCGTTCGAGCCGAAAGCCTGCCGTGGAGCGGTCGTCACGCAGGCCGCGAATCGGGTCCTGTTTCTGGGAGGAGACCACCCAGACTCGCCTCCCTGCTTAGCATTATTAGCTGGCTACGATGCGCCGCTGCTGCCGGTGTATTTCCCACACGGCAGGCCACTGCACAGCGAGGCAGACCCGTGGATAAGTGTTCACCCCTTACGGAACCGAAGGGTGCCTTGGAGACACGCCACACCTTTCAAGGTAACGTCTTCCCAGCCCGCCAGCGTCATCCGAGGGGCCACGAGCTAACGGTTAGCCGGTTAGACGTTAGGAGCCGTTAGCCGCTCCACGTTAGCTCACCTCACGTGAAGCGAGTGTGTACTTTGTCACCTAACGGCTCTTTCATTGTGTTGACGTGACCACCGCAACACAACGTGTACTAATGTGTGTAGCTGCCGTTAATGTAGTTTAATAGCTGTCACCTAGCTTGTTTCACCATGCCAGCATCGGGCCGTTAGTGTCACATTATGACGTAGCGGTGAGGTAACGTCCAGGTAATTTAACATTAACTTCACCGAGGAGGATCACTGAAGTTGTCTGGTAGAAATAGGAGTTTTAATAGCATGTATTTGTGAGCAGGTGTATGCACTTGTTTTTCCTCCTCGTTATAATTAATGCTGCGTGGGACTCATTCATACTGTTTTGGTGACGTTAAGTCATTGTAATTATCAATAATTTACGTCCAGCAAAAAAAAAAAGTGGCCACTTTAATAGTGCAAAGGTACTGTACAGTTGAAAGTGAAAGTGCCCTGAGTTTCATTTAACTTTAAACACTGATTGGAAACACAAGTCTGCTAGACTAACTGCAGACGCTGTGTCATGCAAATACTACTGTAAGGCAGCAAATACTACTATAAGGCAGCAAATACTACTGTAAGGCAGCAAATACTACTATAATGGTGTGTTCACACCGAACGCGACGCGAAATTTCGCGTCGCGTTACTCGCGTGAGTTTACTCGCTCGACTTTATTGGTGTGTTCACACCGAACGCGACGCGACGAGTGAGTTTACTCGCTCGACTTTATGTGGTTAATTTCCGTCAACGCAAATTCGCTTTAACGCGGGCGGGGCTTATCTCCGTAAAAACAGTACCGTTTCCGCCATCCACCATTAAACTAACCACTAGTTCTGCTTTAAACGTCTTGTGGAAGTCCCTCTAATGTCGGACCATCAAACGCCCCCGTGTCCGGGTTCATAATATTATCCGTAGCCGCACAACAGCGTCTGAATGACGGCCGCTGCCAGCGCTGCTTCAGGTGGATCAGCAGCCGTTTGATTCAAACCGGCAGGACGGCGGTGATGACGCGCAGAGCTTCTCAACGCTGATTGGCTTTCGCGACGCGAATTTTCGCCCGAGTTGGAAAATTTCAACTCACGCGAATTTCGCGTCAAACGCGCCGCGCCAAACGCGCCGCGCCAAACGCGTCTAACGCGCCGCCCGGCGAAATTTCGCGTCTGTCGCAACCAAACGCGTCTGTGCATTGACTTTACATGTAATCTGGTCGCGCGAAAAATTCGCGTCGCGTTCGGTGTGAACACACCATTAGGCGGCAGATACTACTGTAAGGCAGCAGATACTACTGTAAGGCAGTAAATACTACTGTAAGGCAGCAGATACTACTGTAAGGCAGCAGATACTACTGTAGGGCAGTAGAGTACTTATTCAAAACAAAGTAGTATGCTTCAAAGGAGAACCGACTAAAAACAAAACAAAACAAAGGCACAACCCAAATGTATCAAGATAGTGATGAGAGACCAAGCACATATGATTCACTGAGACAGCAAATACAACCTTATGTTGTTGTGAGTTTTGCTATATTGTAGTATTTGAGGATGTATTTGAGGACGTGATAGCTTTAGCAACTACCTGTAAGGTCTTACTGGCCCAAATGTGCTTTCTCAACAAGTGTCTTTGGTTCAAGCAGCTAATGTGATCATTTACTGGGTGTAGGAAAAAGTTTACTTTGCTGTCGTGGACTAGTACATACTTACTAGTACGCAACATAAAAAAAGGCCTAGGTTTATTTAAGTATCAAGCACTGCAAACACATGGTCTCCTCTCTGTCATCAGGCCTTCAACATAATGAATGTGATCATGCCAGCGAGGAGGATGCTACTTTGGTACTTATCTCTCAACAACCAGATATAAGCCTAATTGACTACTTAAAGGAGGATTAACAGCGGCACCCAAAACAGCACTTTTCTTTATAATCAGCAAACACCAGATGAGGATTTTTATTTTGTTACATATTGAAGAAAACCATCTAATACAGCATCCAGACACTCGTACTAACCAGTGAGATTATGATTTACTATGTTGTGGATTGGTTAATGTCCTGTTATTGAACTGTTCCTCTCAGTATAATTCTGACCATAAAATCATATTTGTTTTTGTCTTTAAGGATGGATGTTGATTTGTGTGCTGGTGGGGGCAGTACCAGGAGAAAAGTGGATTTGGCTGGGTTTGCAGAAGGCACGATGGACGTCGTACCACTGGAGATGTACGACTCGGCCAGGGCAAAAATAGCTGCCAACCTTCGGTGGCTGTTTGCCAAAGCCTATGGCATTGGTGAGTAATTAAAGTGACATTCACGCTTCGCAAAGGCTGACTATGTTTTTCTTTTTGGGATTTACATTTGCCTATACTGTATGACTCAGTATTTATCTGCCAAATGGCTATCTGTTAAATCTTTAACATTACAGATTTAACAGGTAGCCATTTGGCAGATATATATACTGAGGCATATTTGTGACAACCTAGAAATTGCTCTCTCCGCACCATGTTTTCCTCTCATAGCTATTTCAGATGTTATTGTTGAAACAATGTGTTTACTCTTATCCACATACTGCCATCAGCAGATTGTTGAAAGCGTCAGTGGCGAAACAGTGACAGGAAAACGGGGAGAAATATTTATGTATGTGTGCACTTGAGCCAACAGTAATACCCCCATGACACTTGGCAACCGAAGCCTCCCTCTCTGACTCAACAGATCCTTTCATTCTTGTCGGTTAGCCAGTGAGATTGAACCCAAATCAGGCTGAGTGACAGCCACTGAGGATTAGGCTATATTTGTTAGACCGGACTCAGAGCATGGAAAATACTGATCTGCGCCGCCAGTCACTCACACTCCCTGTTAAGATGGTATCAGCATTAGTAACTGAGCATTTAGGCCACATTGTCCTGTCTCGTTTGTCCTCGCAACAGTCCAGCGTTGAATACATTTCAGGACTTGGATGAGTAGGACAACCCATAATACTTAAGGACCAATGTTCTAGCCATTATGTAGATATTATTTTCCTCTTACAAGCACTTTTCCTTGTTCTACTAGCAGTTAACACCATCATCAGGCTCTCTAGTTGGGGAAAAATATGAAATCCTTAGTGAAATAGTGAGCATAGCTTGTGAGGTTCCAGTTAAAACACTCCCTGAGACTCCCGCCCTTCATATCTCCAGACACTTAAGTGTTGTCATATTTGAAAACACTATGAATTATGATATGCTGTGCAGTCCATTGTTTCTTTGTGCATACTTATATGTTGACCATGAGGGAGGGGAAAAACTGTCATGAGAATGTTGGCCTAATTTTTCTTGGAGAGCCTTTGTTCACATAACACATGTTTAACCTCTAAACTCAGACATTTGAAAAGTTTACCAGATTAACATCACAGAATGGCGCTTTTGATTTTACTGCAGGGCCGCTGTTTACCTTTTGGTTTGTTACACTGTCTTTTCCTCATCAGATAAGTTGAGTTAAGTCAGCCGTAGCTATCTGATGCACATGGCCCATTGTTTGCTGCTTTGCATGTCTGTTGCATCAGCGTAGTCTCCGGTCAAATCCTCTGTCGTACACGCTTTCTTTTCTATTCTGCTGTCTCTCATACATCTGTGGTCATTACACAGATTTTTGAATGCCGCTGAAGCATTTATATTACACAACTGTCGTTAAGCTTGGAGTTTAGTAAGCTACTGCCTCTTTAGCCCAATTAGTTTGTCTTCTTTTAGCCTCACAGTTTGCTCTAACCTCTATCTGCTTTAAGGTATTTTATAGGCTCATACCAAAGCTTGTAGGCATTTGATTGCTCAGTTAACGGTCTGTCTTCATAGGCCCCCGGCAAAGCAACGCCGGCCCAAAAAAACGTAAGCATATCAACGATGTATCGCAAATAAACTCGGGCGGAGAGAATGTTCAGTCACAAAAGAAATGCATTAGCTCCAAAGCTTTAGCTGCCCAGAGTGAGGCAACTCTCAGGTGCGGCTGCAATTATCTTCCTCTCCTGGGAACTAAGTATGCTCGGCCCATTTGTTTTTCACCTCATATGGTGTCTCCTATGTAGCTAATGCTGCACAGTTGTTTGCTTGGCTCGTGCAATGACTGACAGGGACGTGGTTTCCCTTTTTTACAATAAGCGGGGCCCATCTCGTGATGGTGGGGGTGCATTCAGGTGCATCTGGTATGTATTCATCAGCGTGCGTTCCCTGTTGAGTCTTTGATCCTGCATGTCTTATGTTTGTATACGTCATGCTCTCCTGTCCCACTGCCCTCCTCATGTAACTCAGCTGCTCCCGGCCTGACAGACAGCCAGAGCCAGCCAGAGTGAGCCCATTTCACGGTGGTCGGCCCTCACGCTGCCCTGCTTGTCTCTGCTTGTGCCGGTCGTGTTGCGGCGCTGATGAATCATGGCTGACTGACTCTGCTGTTGCACATCCTGGGTGTTGCTGCCAAAACCCCGTCCTTGATGCTCCGCCCCTTCCTAGTTAGTAGTGGCTCCTGGTGGCAGGAGGGTCCAGGGGAGGGTGGCTGGCTGCCACACAACATCAGTGTCTGAGTAATGAAGTCAAACGTGAAGTCTCGCCCCAGCCAGACCCCTTTGTTTTCAGTCACAATCATTCCCACTGTTTAAATCTGTTTACATACTCCGACGCGGCTCGTAAGGAACGGCCCACACTGCTGCTGGGTATGTTCATAATAGATTTATGCTGTTACATATGTATTATATGTATAATGACATCCTTATTTGCGCCATGTGGAATACAGAAACCAGGATGTGATCTGAGTATTAGCAGCTACTGCATGCTTTCATCACAAATCTTCATAGTTGCTTTGACAAGGGGACTCGGTGCATCAAACCAAAGGCTCAGAGTTACTGTTACAAATAGAAATGGTCGGGACATCCCTGCTTTCTAAGCAGGTGACAAGACTGTGATGATCACAGGCAGATCCTAAAACAATGTCTGAAGAGAGAAGAGCAACGTTTATGTTTTTGTTTTCGTGATTCCTCCCAAGCAAAGGCTGAATGCGTAGGAAACTAGGAAACCTCCCCATGATGTTCAAGTGATCTTATCCAACACTGGTTCTGAGTAAAACATTTTTCAGGACGGCCTCCTTTTAGTTGATTGGTCGTTTTGTTGGTAGGTGACTATATTGTATGTATTGTATTTATTTTAATGCTTTTGTCATGCCGGATGACTTATTTCTTATGAGCACTTATCCGGTTAACACAAGATTCAAAGTGCTGCTTTTGTGCAATTATTTGTTGATTAAATCAAATAATTGTTGAGTGTTAGTCGACCAATACATTCTTTGGTTGAGGACAAGCCCCGTCATAGTGTAATATTCTTCTGCATATTTTATACATCCTTACGCCGTTCAGCATCTGTGCTTTATATAGTTTAGTGTGTACAAAACCAGCTGGAATAAGCTGCCTTCCTTCCTGTTTTTTTTAAAGTAATTGCTGACGAGTGGCTCCCTTTATCTCCCCATTCACAGCAGGCACTAAGAACACATCACACACACACATGCAGCGTGTGCTGTGTTACTGTAGCTAAAGCACAGTTCAAAACATTCAACAGACTGCGTTTTTTTTCTTCTTGTCGTGCAAGATTTTGGGCAGGTTTCATGCATCGTTTTGGACCTATTTTAGGCCCCTGTGTAGTTTACGATGCAGTATAAGTTTGGTTTGTGCATGCCTGAAGTCCAGCGCTCCGTCCCTCGCCCTTATATGGCTGTGATTTCTGGTTTAGAGAGCGACTTCACATCCAACGCAACAGACTCTCTGGTGGTAGGTCATTGTTTTCTCTTAGTTTTAGTGGATCCAGTACTGTTGGTGCTGGCAGAGCCCACCGTGTCACCTGAGAGGCCTGCTTCCTAGCAAGGATCCGCTTCCCAAAAGTTCTCCTGAAGTCATGCCCTGTGATACAAATGGTCATGTTTGCTCCAAGTAAACTGAAGCCTGCATACAGAACAAATATCACATAGGAAGTTGTCACATTCCTGTAGCCTTGTTGACACTGTAGACGTTAGATGGGTGTAGGCGGAGGCAAATATGTTACAAACACCTTTATATTCTTGCAACAGTATCTTATTACATTGTTATCTCACCAGCAAACCCATGTGAATGTCTTTGAATCCAGGTCACAATTTGAACGTTAAACTGCACATATTACTTCAGGAGCACATGGCAACGCCTCACGCTTCACCTGAGCACTCTCTCCGTTGCAGACCATATCCCAGAGGACTTACGGGACCCGTTCTACACAGACCAGTACGACCAGGAACACATCAAGCCGCCCGTCATCCACCTGTTGCTGTCCTGCGAGCTGTACTGCCGCGTCTGCACCCTCATCCTCAAGACGGAGCAGACAGCGTCGCTTCAGTCCCACCTCTCTGTCATTCAGTCCCTGTCCAGAAAGGGCATCTACGTGGTGGAAAGTGACGACACGCCGGTCACAGACGAGGACCTGGCCTGCGTGCCCATCAAAATGGTGAGTGGGGCGACCCCAGGTTGGGATGGACCTGGAAAATGATGCAGTTACCAAATTGCTTAAATTTAAATGGTGTGTTGTTTTAGCTCAGTGCAAGAAGCTACAGCTTTTATCTGGATCCAGAAGCACAGTCGATCTCCACCACTAGGAAGCTTCGCTCTACTGTGTCCAAAAACCAAAACATTGTGTGTAGGCACGACATTCCAGTTGCGCACACCTTGTTTTGCTTGACGTAGCGGAGCAGTCTCAAGAGGATCTGGCCGCTTCCTTATCATCTCTTTATTCAGATTAAGAAGTGGAATTTGATCGTTACTCTCGTCGTGTGAGGAATTTAATGGGCTGTGATTACGGCAATTTATTTTTGGTTTTTGGTCAGACTATTAATATATTTGTCCATATTGTTCTGGCTCCTATTCATATTCAGTATTAATAATATTTGCTTAAAACTACAAAAATACGCCAACCTTTTCAGCTATAGTTTCTTTAGAATTAATTCCTGCTCTAATATCTTCTAATAACACTTAAATCTCATGAAATACTTACCATACTTATATTATGATACAATGCGAAGAACATCCAGTAAAATTGGGGCATTGATTTAACTGCCATGTTAGTGAGCATCATCTTTACTGGAGTTTTCAGAAATGGAACAAGCTGCTTCTTCTATCTGGTTCATGGAAAAATACAAATCCTTATAAAAAATGTGCCTGTGCCTTCTCAGAACCGGCATTTTAATCACCACCGTTAAGAGGGTTAGTCTTAACTTCTTTGAATGGATTTCATTGTTGCTGATATTTTTCTCACCTGCATTTTACGGCAATCTGTTAAGAGCATTTACTGAATGCTGGCACTTGAAACTCATTCCCTTTTTGTTCTTGAATTCCCAGTTTAAATGCCTTTTCATCCAGCCTTGCTTCCCTGCCTGGTGGCTTGGTTCTACTGACTCACCAAACGGGTGTAGTGCTTATAATAATTTCACAGATCACCTGTCAAACAAGGCAGAGGGTTAAATGTCCCGGTGTGTGTGACCTGCGTCCTGTACGACGTCACCATCTGAGTCAACAGTGTAGTGAATAAAGTACAGAGCCCCCCCTCCCTCCTCATGCCCTCCAGCAATGAGATCCAAGACCACTTCACTCCGGACAGAAGGAACGCCAACCAGCTCAGTCGCTCTCAGACATTTTACGCCCCTTTTTTGTTACCATGGAAACCAACAATGGTGCCGAGCAGGCCTGGTCTCTGCAGGCCGCGGCTGGTTAGGGATGTGCGTCTGCTTTTCCTGCAACACAATGATCCACACAGCCAGACAAAGCCCTGTGAGGGGATGAAACCCCTGGTGTGTGTGTGTGTGTGTGTGTGTGTGTGTGTGTGTGTGTGTGTGTGTGTGTGTGTGTGTGTGTGTGTGTGTGTGTGTGTGTGTGTGTGTGTGTGTGTGTGTGTGTGTGTGTGTGTGTGTGTGTGTGTGTGTGTGTGTGTGTGTGTGTGTGTGTGTGTGTGTGTGTGTGTGTGTGTGTGTGTGTGTGTGTGTGTGTGTGTGTGTGTGTGTGTGTGTGTGTGTGTGTGTGTGTGTGTGTGTGTAACATCTTCTATACCTGCAGACACTGCACCGTGTCTGACTCTTGTTGGGGCAACAGCTGGACTTGTAAGACCTAGAGAAGCTAGCCGCCCTCTTGAGTCCACTTAAGTGTGTGTGTGTTACACAGAGACAGCTCAGGGCAACAGCAGCCCTCTCCATGGGGCTCCACGCTGTACTGATGAATGGCAGAGTGTGTGTGTTGGGAGAGAACAAAAGATTTAACAGCACTTCATGCTGTTATATTTGTTTATTTATTGAGCACTACTTATTGACATTTGGATGGTAAATTGTACTACACCTTTTTTTTTTTAAGTTGTGCAAATTAGCAGTTTAAAGCAACAATAATTTATATGATACATTTTATGACTTGATGATTAAATTGCTTTTGAAAATTGAAACAAAAAAAGCTCAGCAAAACAGGAGCTACTGTGTGATTGAATCAAATGAGTGAGCACAATCTGAGCAGCCTCTAGCTTCCTTGTCTTTATCCTTTCTTCATATGCTAACTGTCCCCTGTCTCATATCTTAATCTAGGTGTGTCTCTAATTTCTCTTGATAAAGCAATAGGTTGCACAGAGCACTGAATAAAACAATGTTTGTGTTTGCTCTATAGTGGAATCAGGTGCTGCATAACCGTGATGTTGTTGATGAGTAGCCCTTCAGCAATAGACGTTTACATAGAATGAGATTCAGAAAAAGAGGCCGACTACTAAAATTGTGTTTTTCCAGCTGGGACAATGATTTATTTGTGTGTTAATTCCCTCCCTGTCTTTTTAAGAAGGATTTTTATTTATTTATTTACGGGCAGGAACCAGGTGTTCGGCCTCTTGCAGTGGGGATGTACCCCAGCTGGGCCTCTTGATTTCATCATGATATAGAGAATGGGTTTAAGGGCTGCACCCATTGTGCTAAATGAGAGGTGTCATCTTTGATTAAACCGTGACAGGTTATTTAACCCACCACAACAGTGTGGAAACCACAGGATTGTTTTACTAGAGTTCAGCTTCCTGATCCATTAATCTCATTAATTCGGCCACACTCAGTAGTGACTGTTTTTATTACACAGTATGACTTTCAAATGACTGTCTCACCTTTTTATGAGAAGAGAAGCACACTAAATACACTTTCCCTGTTTTAGCATGGTTCTCATTTGCTGGAATTACAAAGTAATCATGCACATTAGATTTGGGTGAGGTGATGTCACAATATTTAAGAGAGAACTAGAATTACTTTATTTTGACGGTGTTTGTCAGCTTTTTCAAGCGATCGATCAGCAAATCCTGCAGGATAAGTCAAGTGTTTGTTTTTTTTATGTTTTTTTTATTGCACTCACTGAGGTCTGGCCAGTATTTATTTGCACCTGTAAAACTTAAAATGATTGTTCTCCATTTTGAAAGAGTTTTAGTTTTACTGTTTTGAGTCTTGTTATTAACTTGAGTGCTGTGTGAGGTGTTTGTTTGGATTGGAAGTTCGAAGATGTGATGAAGGCTGGTATGGTTATTTTAAACCATTTCTTAATATACGTATTGTGATGCATACCATTGTCATGGTATAAATAACATGTACCGTGATCATATTCCACACTAATAATCTCAATATGTGTATTGTGTTTTTTAGGTAAATCTGCATTAGATAGCAATTTCAGCTTCTTTGCTGCTATCTTTAATATTAATTGTATTGGAAACCAGGAAAAATCCAATGACATTGATTTGTCCTCTGTTTCTCCCCCAGAGTTCTCACATGCCAATGATTGACGCCCTCATGATGGCGTACACAGTGGAGATGATCAGCATCGAGAAGGTCGTGGCTTCTGTCAAGCGCTTCTCTACCTTCAGTGCCTCCAAGGAGCTGCCCTTTGACCTGGAGGACGCCATGGTCTTCTGGATCAACAAGGTACACACACACACACACACACACACACAAGGTGCACTCAGAGCAGATCTGCGCCGGGTGTGTCTGCCACGACTACTGCTGTGTTGTGTGAATGAATACAACCCACAATTGGGTAACCCCTCATCTACACACTAATGGGATGTAAGGCGTCCTAAACACACTTCATTCAAACAAAACAAAAAACATCAATCAGCTAGAAGTCGTTCTATAAGACACCATAGAAGAAGAAGCCATAACTGGACAACTGAATATAACACACAGAGGTGCACGCACATAATGATCCTGGCAGAGATCATGAAAGAAACACAGCAACTGTGACTCAGACAGAGCGGTCCTCTGCTAGTCGGAGAATCAGCGGTTCCTTTCCAGGTTCAAGATACTGAACCCCCTGTTGGCATGTAGTGGTTAGAGGACTAGAAAGTAGAAAGCCGCCATATAAATGCCAGTTAATTTTCCATATTTACAAACTTTTGACAGCAGCAGCGTTCCATACTTCTTCCAGTCCGGCCTTCTTACTCCGTAATTGTCAATCTGATTATGACCCTGGGGTATGAGTTGGGTTCACGCTGACATTATAGCGACAGTGGCCCTCTTGTTTTCTTCAGGCCTGCATGTCACTGCCGCTCGGAGAGGAGTGTTGATCCGGTACACACACACACACACACACACACACACACACACACACACACACACACACACAAGGCTCATGATGCTCATCTTTCAATGAGTTGAAGGCCTGAGGCGGCAAAAGCCGTCAGGCAGTGTGTCCATTAATCACCATTATGTCCCACACATCACTGCTGGGAGAAAGAAAGTGTGCCATTTATTTTTTTTGGTAGTATAAAGGATCGTCATTTTGATTAATCTATTAATTGTTGAGCCTATAAAATGTGTCCCTCAACATGGACGCATCAAATAACACCACCAGTAAATTGTTGTAAAATCCAAAGAATGTGTGCTATGAGGAAGAG
The DNA here is from genome assembly GCA_023566465.1 of Cottus gobio. Taxonomy (NCBI): domain Eukaryota; kingdom Metazoa; phylum Chordata; class Actinopteri; order Perciformes; family Cottidae; genus Cottus; species Cottus gobio. Next base: position 5,873,873 of record CM042218.1, read on the forward strand.
CTGTGCTCTCTGTGCTCTCTCCTGGCATGTCAGAAACATGCCTCAAGGAAGAAAAAGTAAAAAAACACAGTTAAAACAAGTAAGATAACCTTTCAAAATAAGATTAAGAGCAGAGGCATAATCTCATGACTGACCTGTTGCATGTACACATATCTGCACTATCCAGGTTCCTGCAGAGCATGTACACACATTCTTCAATCATCTGGGTTATCTGGTTCCTTTGAGTAAGCTGTTTTTTTTGTTGACTACATGTAAACACACATTATTTCTTCTGCAGGTGAACACGAAGATGAGGGAGATTACAGAAAGGGAGCTCAAAGTCAAGCACCACCCCCTGGAATCCCCCAGCCACCAAAAGGTAAAGCCACTAACAGTGTCTTGCAGTGGGATCTTCTACAGGACCAACAACAACAACAACAACAAATAGCTAAAATGACCAACACATTTCTGCCAGTAGCTTCATATTTTTGTCGTTTGGAAACATTGCTCCAGGTATCATCGCCACAAAATCCTTTGCTTCAAGACCAGATCCTTAGTTTGGATGAGGAAGGTTTCATCCTGCAGGCTTTCTGGAGTTGTTCTTCTCACCTTTTCTCTTGTTTACACCGGAAGCAGATCCGATCCTCCTGTCTCCTCTGACCTGTTAACCTCTCTGCTCCTCATCTGTCCCTCCCTCCCTCCCCTCTCTTGTCCCTGCAAACTGGATAGTCTCCCTCCAAATGGTATTGGAAGCTAGTCCCTGTAAGTTGGTTGCCAGCTCTCCCCCATAACCCCATGTTCTCTCCCCTCTCTCCCCCTTGCACGCGTGGTACTGTGTTGATGTGCACACACACTCCACCATGGCTCATCCAATCTCATTCTGTGCTGCTTGTAGCCAGCGTCGGCAAAGGGGGAGAAAGCCGACCGTTATTTTATTTATTTTTTTGCCTCGTGGTTGAACATGTCACCCAGGTGTAAGGTCACTCTGGCCTTTTGTGACGTGATCAAGATATTCCTCCAGCTACGCAATGTGTGCTGCCTCATTTCAAGCTCCGTACGCCATGTGGATCCGCTGTGCAAACCCATGCCTCCCTTTGCTTTGCAGTCCCATCCCCGGCCACCTTCCTCTCACTGATCTGCTTTGTCATCCCCCCTCCGGTCTCTCTCTCTCTCTCTGCTGCTCTCACACACTTGTTTCCTCTGAGTGCACACGCTCTGACAGTATCTCTGCTCTCTTGTGTGTGTGTGTGTGTGTGTGTGTGTGTGTGTGTGTGTGTGTCAGCCTGATGTCATGCACGAGCTGGCCCACTGCATGCTGGGGCCAGAGGAGCTCCTAGAAGCGGTACAGTGTTCCCTCTTTGTCAGGAGGAGGTCCTTTTTTATGTAGTGTAGTTCCTGAGTTTGGTTGGTAGTTTCACCTGTGTCTTGTGATAAGCTGCCTGAGTTTAGTCTGTCTCATTGTGTGGATCGGCCTCTCGATACACTGAACAAATGTTGAAAGTTTAGGATAAGTATTTATCTTTTTAGCTGCGTTGTGCTGTAATCCTCTTAAATCGTGCAAAGTCGTCTCGTAGCTTCTGTGCTAGCCATCTATGATTAGTTTGTGTTTTAAAATAAAGCTTTGATCTCTTTATTCAAGGGTTCCTCACAAATATGTTTTTCAAAGAATGAACTAGTGAGTGCTCCCTGGTGAACAAACTATCTTTGTTATGGTGGCACTCTTTCTCAACTCCCTCAGACCTAGTTGGATATTTCTGTACTGTTTTCAACCAACATGCACACTGTTATTGAAAACATTTGACTGGGCTCCTCCGCTAGCCGCCTTCCCCTTGAGGCCTGAGGAAGGCTGACCGTCCACCCCACTGCTCCTCCACCTCCATCTCCTCACAGTTAACCATGTCTTTGGGGTTCTCCCTGAACTGCTTGATCACCAACAGCAAGCGAATGACACTAAACCTGCTGTTGATCAGTGGAAGAGGAGTACCATCTTATGTTATGTGTCGGCAAATCCAACCTTTCTTTCTTTGAGACTCCGGGGAGAACCTCGATCTAGTGAAAACAAAAGCGAAACATCCGTCATCACTATATGCCGTGACTAGTTCAGATGTGAATCTCTCAACCCAAAGAGATTGCCACTTGTGACACTAGTCACTGCATTTAGGATGTTTCATGTGGTGTCCTTCATTGTTGGTACCATGGTGGTGTTTAGTCGTTGCTTTTCCTTCCCTCTCATAAACCCTCGTCCTCGCCCCCTGGTGGTTAGGTGCGGTACCGCCGGGAGCACGCTTCAGGCCGCCAGCTGCCCTTCTTCCCCCTGCTGGAGGACCTGATGAGGGATGTGTGTGACGGAGCCGCCCTGCTCACTGTGGTCAACTACTATTGCCCCGACCTCATGAAGCTGGAGGGTGAGCATGCATCTTAATTAGCAGTCGCCCTCAAAGAGGTCCTCTGTAAACGGCATCGAGCCTTCAATGCTAACGTGTTGAATTTAATATCCATGTGTGAGACTATTTTCGGCAACACATGGCTTACTGTCCCGGTCCAGTCAGTGTGACATTTATAGCCGGCAGGTCATTGAGTTGTGTCCCGATCTGACTCCTCTTTCCTGTCTGACCAGATATTTGCCTGAAGGAAGTCCCGTCCATTGCGGATAGCCTGTACAACATTCATCTCCTCAAAGAGTTTGCCAACGAGTATCTGAACAAAAGTTTCTATCTGACGATGGAGGACATGCTCTACTCGCCCCTCGTGCTCAAGGTACAACTTTTCTTTTATAAACATTTGCAATAAAAATGTACTTTTAAAACGTAGTACAAATAGTCAGGCAACAGCTGACCGTGATGTCACTATTTTACCTGCTTTACCAATTAAAAAAAAAGCAACTCTTGCTGTTATTTTGAGCTTCATGAAGATCAAGAGTCTGTTTTCAGGTATTTATGATGTGTTTCTTGTGCTCCTCATGTAGCACAATGTTATGGTGTTCATCGCTGAGCTCTTCTGGTGGTTTGAGACGGTCAAGCCGGAGTTTGTCCAGCCCAGAGATCTCCAAGAGTTCAAAGATGGTGAGCAACCCCGTCGCTTACTACGTAACGTAAATTCATTTAAAAGGCAACTTTTTTTGTATTTATTATGTTTTTATTTGGTTTACAGTAACAAGTAAACCAATCTATGTTGATATTTTCTAATGACGGCCAGTGTCGATCACTACAAGTGTTAACATGAGGCCTCTTTCCGTCCTCCTTCACTCAGCTCGAGCCACAGCTCAGCCCAAGAGTGCCCGCCCATCAGTGCCTATCTCCAACGCCACCAAGCGCAGCTTCCTGGTTAGCCCCGGTTCGGCCGATAACCAGAGCAGCCCCGATGGCTGTAACAGGTACTTCCTGCACCCTGAAGAGTCTGACCCCCTGTAAGTCTCCTCTTGCTTTTCCTTCTCGTTCCACCCCATCGCGACCCCGTCTCCTAACCAGTAACAGTAGCCCTAAAAAGACGGGTAGATATGCCGCATTGTCTGACCTTCATTCGTATGCGCCTCACGCCTCCAACCCTGTTTTCACCTCGCCGAATTCAATAAGGACTCGCACAATGCTCAAATGATAACTGCATTTTGTCTTCGTCTGAGTGTGTGCTTTGTCACCGCTTGTGTGAAAGCTAGGTCAGCTATCTAAAGGCTGAGGGGAATGTTTCAGATAATTAGAAACTCAACGTTCAATTAATATCACAAATACCTGCAAGGCTGGGGGAGGTGTGGCGAGCTCACCTCCAGGTATGCATGCACCGGCGTGGGAAAGTCGTCACAGAAAGCCGGCACAAGGCCATGAACAGTTGTTCATTTGTATGTTTAAAGTCCTGCACTGCAGCTTTAAAGGGTCCTGAGCCGGGACTTTATCATGCCACTGTCTTGTCTGTTGCCTGTTACAGTGTTTGGCTTTCGTCTGTGTTAAAAGATAACTGAATGCATTTAGTTGGAACTTTGAAACTTGTTAAAACTTTCTTATTTTTTGGGTGCTTTTAGTAAAGGGGGTCCCACCTTCAGTCCTTCCCATCCGCTGCTGCCCCTCAGACAGAGGCAACAGAAGCAGCAAGGAGAAGATGGTGCAGGTGAGGACACCATATAATATCTATAAACCCTTTCATTATAGGATGGAGACCAGCAGCCGCTGTTAAACTTATTTGTTGCTTTTGCTTCTGATCAGGACTCAGAAACCGATCCAACTCCCTGACCCAGATGGACGGACAACCCCGAGCCTCCGTGGTTGCGTGGCCCGACAAAAGGCAGAGGTACCTCGAGTAGCTCAAATGTGAACGTTAATGGACTCATATGAAGCAAATGTTCTTACTCGTGGTTTTGGTTTGGAATAACTTTTGTTTTCATATACTTATGTGAAGGTGAGACTTTGTTATAAATCTGCTAATATACTTAGATTAAAGGTTCACTTCCTGTCCTTTTTGTAAGCGCGTACAATAATATATTTTATACGGCAAAGATTTTGGTTGTGCATAAATATTTGTGCAGCTGCGATGATTTGCCAGTTAGTTGATCAGTCGATTTAAAGAACATTAATCGGCTAATCTAAAGGCTCAAGCAACACTTCCTAACACTCGCTCTAATATAGAATAGATATAAAATATATTCAAAGCAATTATTTATCTTGTTTTTCTTCCTCACTACTCACTCAAAATATTTTTCCTTGCTGTCAATTATACTTCATCATATCTCAGGAAAAATTGCCTAAAGAATAAGTATTTAAATGAAACGTATGTAGAAAGCGTACACGTTTCATACATTTTAACTTCCCATCATCTCTGTCTGCAGACCGATGTCCACGCTCGGCCCCTACATGCTCCACTCGGCCGCAGACACTGATGCAGACGTCGCTTCAGGCGACAGTGTGAGTCTGGCTCGCTCCATCAGCAAAGACAGCCTGGCGTCCAACGTCCTCAGCGTGACGCCCAAACACCAGCCCGCCGTGCACCAGCCCGCCGTGCACCAGCCCACCGTGCACCAGCTCGCCGTGCACCAGCCCGCCGTGCACCAGCCCGCCGTGCACCAGCCTTCGCAGGCCGCGATGCGCAGAGTCAACGGCCACGGCCTCATGGGAAACGTCAACATTGAGGATGGGGAAGAAACTCTGGCGGCGGTGGCGAGGACCGACGCTCCCGTCGTTCCCAAGCGGGTCGACGGGACGCAAGCGGCCGCCACGGTGGGACCCAAACCGTCCACGCCTGAACCAGACGGCTTTTACCTGGAACCACTGATGCCTTCTGTGATCAAAACCGCTAAAGAGAAGTCTGTGTGTCTGAACAAGCAGGAGGAGAGCGGTGAGGGGTGCCACTCCTCTGGAAGGGGCTCTCTACGCAGAGGAGACGGGTCTACGGCGGCCGTTCGGAGGAAAGCTCCCCACGGCTTGAACCAAACCTTTACCCCGCCGGGGGACCAGGCCGACCTGTCAGAGGGTCCGGCGGCTGTTAGCAGCAGCGTGGACCCCTCACCCAGAGAGCCGGTCGGGGGTTTCTACCTTCATTCAGATTCGGAAGAGCCAAAGTCCACCCAGGCCCTGGACGCTGAGCTCGAGGACCTGGACGAAGAGGAAGAGGATCTGGACGAAGCTCTGACCACTAAAGACCCCAACTGGTCCAGGAAAGCCCTGAACGAGGACGACGACGACGAAGAGGAAGAATCGGCCAAACTCCAAGAAGACATGAACGTGAAGGAGCACGAGGGCAAAGACATGAACGGGGGCAGCGGCCGCTCCAGCCCCTGTCTCAGCGGCCACTCCCAGGCCAGCAGCATGGCCAGCGGCAGCGTGCGCATGACCTCCTTCGCCGAGCGCAAAGCCCAGCAGCAGCGCTTCGGCAGCAACCACGACCTGCGCTCCAGCGCCTCCAGTTCCCAAAGGACCACCCCGGACGGGTCGGAGAGCAGCGGCCCCCTGGCCTCCTCCTGGAGGGTTAAAAGGGACCAGAGCCCCTCCTCCCCCATGGGCGGGTGCATCCGCGACGGCGGCGGTTCCAACGTGCTGGCTTCTGAAATCGTCCAGCTCCGCATGCAGCTGGAGGAGAAGCGGCGGGCCATCGAGCACCAGAAGAAGAAGATGGAGGTGCTGTCGGCGAGGCAGAGGCAGAAGCTGGGCAAGGCGGCCTTCCTGCACATCGTGAAGAAAGGCGGAGGCAAAAGTGACACGTTGCCCAACCCCCTCAAAGCCGACGTCGCCAACGAGAAGCTGAGTGGGGTGAGGGCGCCATTGAGTAAAGACGACATGTGTGTCGAAGCCCTCAGAGGGGACAAAGTGGTGGCGGGAACCAACCCGCCCGGTGCCTTAGACGCAGACAAGAAAGAGCCCAGCGGGGGCTTCCACCCAGAAGAAGAGCTGGACCTGAATGAGTGCATGCTCTCCATCGACCTGCTGAACGACTCCATCGGCAGCATCCAGCAGCAGATGATGCAGCTGTCGCTGCAGCAGGAGATGCTGATGAAGCAGAATGTACAGTCCCCATCGGGCGCAGCGCCGCCGCCGCCGCCTCTGGTCGTCAGCGACAAGAACGGCGACCCGAAGGGGAAGGCGGGCTTTCACTTCGTGGAGCACCTCTCCAGCGGCAGCGTCACTCCCACCAGGAAGCCCCCCAAGCTGAGCTCAGGGCGGAGCTCCAGGTCCAAACCGTCAGAGCTGAAGATAGCCAAGGAGCCGGGCCGGCAGACCTCCAGGACCCTAACCCCCACCCAGAGCGGGTCGGACGCATCCAGGCAGTCAGCCGGGGGCAGGTCCCCCAGGGCCGAGCTGCCCGACAGCCCCAGGACCCCCACGGCAGCGGAGACCGGCAGGCCGGGCGCCGGCCACGCCCGGAGCGTCAACTTCCGCCTCCACGACGAGGCCAACATGCGGCTGCCGACCCGCGTGGACCTGAATGCCGTGGTGCACCCGGAGGTGTCCTTTGACGAGTGCCTGTCCAGCACCCTGAGAGAGTCGGACCTCAACTCCTCAGACGGTTCAGGGAAGGAGAACATACCAACGGAGGAGGGGCAGCGCAACAAGTCCACTCTGATCGAGGTCGATCTGTCTGTGCTGAAAGCCCCGGAGGACGAGGCTGAGGACTCTACGACAGGAGATGGAGAGCAGAAGTCAGTCATGGGCTTCTTCTTCAAGGTAATGGATGGATTTGTTTATTTAACCCTAGAACACTGACGTCGGGGGATTTTCACCTGAGTGATTGTGGTTACGTTATTTTCATTGTGTTGCTTTTGTCTGAGTTGTGTGGGTCCTTGTGTAGCTTCATGCTGCTCACTGATGTTACTGAAGGTGGGCGTGTCTTTACTGAAGGTGGGCGTGTCTCTCTGCTCCAATCCCTGGTTGTTTCAACCTTCACGTGTTACGTTAGTGATAGAGGGTGAAAACATTCCGGATGGTTTTCCCATTGAAGGAGACTTTTCCTTCACAGGACAAGGCTCACATGTCCCAGGAACATGTGGACCAGAGAACAAGTTCATAGCTCATTATTTATGTTTTTAATCAGGTTTTATTGACTATTCCCTAATTTTTCACCCGATTTTGAGCCTTTTTTTTACGTTTTTCATTTTATGAGAAATTCTATAGGGTAAAATAATAGAAGAGGACATAAATTTGCCTTGTATAGTTGTATTTTAGAAGTATTTTTTATCAGGTATTTTATATCGGGTAAAGATTACCCGACGTTAGTGATAGTGTGACTATTTTTAACGTTGGTGTTCGAGGGTTAATGTAATAACTTAGTTTTAATGCACTTATCATAATTTCATAAATTGCACGTGTCGATATAAATTCCAGTCGTTCACATAAACTCAGGTTTCACGTCTGTGTTTTTGTGTTGTAGGACGAGCAGAAGGCGGAGGACGAGCTGGCGAAGAAGAGAGCAGCGTTCCTACTGAAGCAGCAGAAGAAAGCCGAGGAGGCTCGACTCCGTAAACAACAACTGGAATCTGAATCGGAGCTGAAGCGAGACGAAGTCAGGTAACCGGTCCACGATTACCGTAGGATTTTAGATGTTCTTTTAAAAGAAATAACAAAAAGGGACGACGCTAACGCTGGTGTTTGGTTTCTAAACCAGACGGAAGGCGGAGGAGGACCGCCTGCGTAAAGAGGAGGAGAAGACGCGGCGGGAGCTGATCAAGCAGGAGTATCTCCGCAGGAAGCAGCAGGAGATGCTGGAGGAGCAAGGCCTCGGGAAGCCCAAGACCCCCAAGCTGAAGCAGAAGCACAGGCCCAAGTCCGTCTTCAGGGAGGAGTCCTCCAGCGACAATTTCTCCAAGTGCTCTTCTTCCACGCGTAAGATTGTTATCGTCAGTCTGACTTTCACATTGTCTCTTAACGTGGGTTTGTTTGCTTTCTCCGACTGAGCAGGTTATTACTGGCCGACTGCCAATAACATACCCTACGTTTAGTCTGTCACATTGATAATGACACGTGTGGATTAAATGATGGGTTGTATGTCAAATGGGTCATTACTGAGGATTGCAGAGGAACCAGGGATTAGTGTCGTGTAGGGTTTAAACTGAAAACCTGTTTAGTTCATAGACATGCAAGAAGAAAAAAGAAGCTGCGTAGCATTCAAATGTTGATTTATAATGTCAATGTAGTGAAGGAATGAAGGTTCAAACTAATTGGTAAAAACCTGGAAAAGTCATGGAATTTTAAAATGGTTATTTCCAGGCTTGCAAAAGTCCTTGAAAAAATGTAATCCCAAAAGTTTAGTAAAAGTCATATAAATGTTATATTCATGTGTTCATGTGGTTCATTTACGCTGAGTTTGAAATAATGAATATGCTTTTAAAAGAAAGACTCAAAATATAAGCAGGCATACGCTGAGTATATCTATAAATGTTTATTCTTTTAATCAAACTATTGTCTCTCATTCATTTGTGTCCTTTAAGGAATACTGTATGCTTTGGAATCCTCATTGTTAGTTTAAATACTACATTTTATCACTTTTTCATGGACACACCCAGATTTCACTAAATGTTTGGTCATGGGAATTTGGTGAAAAGTCCTGGAAAAGTGTCTGAACCCTGTTATATGAAATCAAACCACAAACTTGGATTTCACACCACAAATGCTATTTTATTTAAGAGTACTTTATTTAACTCTGTTTCCCTCAGCGGACAACCTGTCGGGTTCCAGCTTGTCTCTGGCCTCCGCTGCCACCAACGAGGCCGACAGCGTCCACTCTGGAGGGGCCGGCTCTCAGCGGTAAGCTGCTCCCGGTTCGGTTCACGTTAGCTTGAGGATATCTTTGAGGTCAGCGGTGGTCTCAGTGGTCTCAGTGGTCTCAGTGGTCTCAGTGGTCTCAGTGGTCTCAGTGGTCTCAGTGGTCTCAGTGGTCTCAGTGGTCTCAGTGGTCTCAGTGGTCTCAGTGGTCTCAGTGGTCTCAGTGGTCTCAGTGGTCTCAGTGGTTTCTGTTCAGCTCATCGGTCTCTGCCTCCCTTCGTCCCTCCAGCTGCGACTCGGTGGAGTCGTTTCCCGGCAGTCGAGCCAACAGTCGGACCGCCGAGCGGGACTGGGACAACGGCTCCACGGCGTCCTCCATCACCTCCATGGCCGAATACACCGGTAAGGGTGCTCGGATGTGTCCCTATGATAACTGACAATAAGTTATTGATCCGTGAAGAAAAGATCACTGTGTCCCGTTTTGCTTGTTTCATTTTCAGAAAACAATAAATGGATAATTGTTGTCACCTGACTGTTTAATCTCTGGCAACAACTATGAGGTCTAACTGGTTTTCTTTTTTCTCCTCCAGGTCCCAAACTATTCAAGGAGCCCAGCGCCAAGTCGAATAAGCCGATCATCCACAACGCCATCTCCCACTGCTGCCTGGCTGGAAAGGTCAACGAGCCTCAGAAGAACCAGATCCTAGAGGTCAGTGATGAACCGATCCTAGAGAGGTACCGCAACTCCATTTCATTAGGACTTGAGGAACGTCAGTGTTTCAATAAGAGGGGTCGGGGCGGTTTTAACTTTGGGATGAGCCTGTCCTGTTAACCATAGGATGGAGTCAACAACTGAAGTTGAAAGGAGATTAAAGAAGGTAATTTTCATTACTTTTCCTGATGTTTGTTTTTTTTCATGGTATTGGTATCAAGATATGTAGGCAGACATGATTTTGATGCTGTGGCAACACTATTCAGACATGCACCAATTTAATAAGTTGCTTCTGATAGTATGAATTTACAGTTGTACACATAAATCCTGCAACACTTTTATTTTGGCGACAACACAGGAGACGTTCTCCGGTTCATGTTTGTGTTAAAAAGCTCAACTTGTAACTCGAGACTGTAGAAGCTGCGGCTTTAACAAGTCTTAATGGACTAACTCATAAAATACCACATTATACACAGTCAGAAGCGTATCTGCTCAAGTCTCCACATCCATTTATTATTATTATTATTATTATTATTATTACTTCCCCTCCAGGAGCTGGAGAAGTGCGAGTCCAACCACCTGATGATCCTCTTCCGTGACGGCGGCTGCCAGTTCCGGGCGCTCTACTCGTACTTCCCCGACACCGAGGAGATCCAGAAGCTGACGGGAACGGGGCCCAAGAGCATCGGCAAGAAGATGATCGACAAGCTGTACAAGTACAGCTCCGACCGGAAGCAGTTCACCGTCATCCCCGCCAAGACCGTGTCGGTCAGCGTGGACGCCCTGACCATCCACAACCAGCTGTGGCAGGCCAAGAGGGGCGCCGTGCCAAAGAAGAGCGGGAAATAGCCGCCGCCCCTTCTTCCTCCTCTTCCTCCTCCTCTTCGTCCAGATCATCTTTGTCTCCATCGCGCTTGTTTCCTGAATGCTCACCGCCGAGCTGGGCCTGGGAACCGAGTCGGGAGAGACCGCATATATGGACTCACGGTCCTCTGTAGTGGGACCCAGGCAGAAACAAGGGAAAGTGTGTGTGTGTGTGTGTGTGTGTGTGTGTGTGTGTGTGTGTGTGTGTGTGTGTGTGTGTGTGTGTGTGTGTGTGTGTGTGTGTGTGTGTGTGTGTGTGTGTGTGTGTGTGTGTGTGTGTGTGTGTGTGTGTGTGTGTGTGTGTGTGTGTGTGTGTGTGTGTGTGTGTGTGTGTGTGTGTGTGTGTGTGTGTGTGTGTGTGTGTGTGTGCTCGGTTTTTATACGACGACGGAGACTCAAGCATGTGGCGTTCTCTCTCTCTCTCTCTGTGTCTCTCTCTCTGTGTCTCTCTCTCTTATATATATGTGGTGGATGTTCTTTTTTTTTTTTTTTTTTTTTTACATGAAGTATTTATTAGTTCAGCACTGTCATGGTCCAGAGCTCAGCTGCAGCACTACAGTTCTTCCTCCGAGGAAACGCCTCTCCTTCGGAGGGATTCAGACAAAAGGAGGGAATTCTGTCGCTCTTTTCGGGGGAACACCTGAAGCGAAGGACCTTTTCCCGACCCTTCAGGACTGCCAGTCTGCTCTGCTGTCCCAGCAACACTCTCTTCCTGCGTGGACGGTCGACTCTGTCCAATCAGGCTGGCATCGCCGAATTTGCCTCACCAGGGATCTCCCAAAAACAAACACACCTGCTGCTCTGAACTGTCTTCTTCTTCTTGTTGTCATGGAGGAGCTCCTCAGACATCCGTTGGCCTTTCACGCATCGTGGTACTATCGTCTATTTATTCAACCGCTTTTTAAACTAGAGCACTGGATATGTGTATAGCAACAAAAAAAAAGTTAACCACGGTCAGTTTGAATACTTTTTATTTCTCAAAACATCCTTTTCTGGGGGGGAAAAATAGTTAAGGATGGATTTTGGTACAACAATAATGCTTTTTTCCCGTTTTTTTTTTTTTTCATATTATGATTAAAGCGATGTGGTATAGAGCTGATGTTATGTGTTTTCATCATAACGGATATTCTCTGATGTTTAGAGCTTAGCTGTGTTTTCTCGCTCCACTCTTACGAAGGTGCACTCTTCTTCCACGCCATGTAACTCCTCCCCCTTCTGTGTTGTTTTTTAACCACGAGAGCGGCACACACGCTCTTATTGTGAAGGGTGTTTCTGGTGTCGCTCTGTAAGCGCTTCGAATGACAGTATTGATTCACAAAGGGGGTTGTGTGTGTGTGTGTGTGTGTGCGTGTGTGTGCGCGTGCGCGCGTGTGTGTGTGTGGGCGGGGCATCGGACTGTGGTTCAGTTATTACACCAACATTAAAGAACATTCCTCGTCTCTCTTCTCTCCGTCTTTCGATGAAAAAAAATACAAAAGTGCTTTTTTTTTGTAACCGTTTGTTGTCCTGAGAACAGAAGTGTTGCACGAGCACTTTACTTTCTGTCTGTTGGGGAATTTCACCTTTTTTTTTTTTGAATGGGCATAAAAATTACGAATAAATTGATAACCCTGCTGTTGTGCGCTCGTAAAAAGAATTGTTGAAAGTAAACCAAACGCTGAGATGAAATCCTGAAGGATCTCTGACATGATACTACTGCTGTCTCCAAAAGCAACACAATACTTGACGTCTCGTTTGCTGCATATTGATTTGTGTTGGGCGGGCGGGGTGGCAGATCCATAATTGTATGCGAGAGTGTTTTGTGTTCACTAAAAGATTGTATTGGCATTCGGTCACCTTTTTGTTACACTAGTGTACTTTTCATCCTTGTTGATTTTTATCGTTGATCCCATGCCATCTATTTATTTTAAAAATGGAAGCACTGAAACGAATACATTTTCAAGTGAATAAAAGTCACATTTTTCATTTTTATTCTTTTTCTCATGGCTTCATTTGTCCGTTTGTGAGACTCCACGGGTTTTATTTCATTTTTGCTCGTTTCAGACACCGATGTTCAATCTTTGCACAAACAAGTTGTTCACATTTATTTCACAGCAGGCGAAGCTGCATCTCTTCACTTAAATGTTTATCTTTTTTTAAAGTTAACACTAACGCTACATAAACGTGTCATAACTGAAGCGTCTCCAGGCCTCCCGGCTGCTAACTCGCCCTCCACCGCCCAACCGGAACGGCGTGGACGACTCCAGCGGCCATAACCACGACAAACTGACCTGCCATGGCGACCGTGTTTATCTCCACACCTGCTGGTTCAGGTGGTCACAAGACCACACACACGCACACACGCACACACACACACTCGCACACACACACGCACACTCGCACACACACACACACACACACTCGCAGTCCAGGTAGAGTCCAGGCTGTAGACCTGCACCCGACGTGGATCCGACCGGTCACCATGAAGGGTGAGTGCACGTCCTCCACGCTCATATAACACAGGGTTCATACACTCATGGGAAAACCTGGAAAAGTCATGGATTTTTTAAATGGTTATTTCCAGGCCTGGAAAAGTCCTTAAAAAAAAAAGTTTGAAAAAATCCACAAAGTTTAGTAAAAGTCATATAAATGTTATATTCATGTGTTCATGTTGTTCATTTATGCTGAGTTTGAAATAATGAATATGCTTTTAAAAGAAAGACTCAAAATATAAGCAGGCATACGCTGAGTATATCTATAAATGTTTATTCTTTTAATCAAACTATTGTCTCTCATTCATTTGTGTCCTTTAAGGAATACTGTATGCTTTGGAATCCTCATTGTTAGTTTAAATACTACATTTTATCACTTTTTCATGGACACACCCAGATTTCACTCAATGTTTGGTCATGGGAATTTGGTTTAAAGTCCTGGAAAAGTCCTGGAAATTCGTTGGTCAACATGTGTATGAACCCTGTACTAAATGTAGAAGTCGGAGCTCGTCTGATTCCTCTCGTTTCTCCACAGCTGTTGCTGCGCTCCTCTTGCTGATGTTTGTGCGTTTGAGTCGTTCTTGTAACGGAGAAGGAAACGTTTTGATTTGCACCAACATTCCACCAGGTGAGGCCTCGTTTAGCCAGGTAGCTTGAACTGACATTATCATTTTATTAAACGTCTTTTGGTGTGAATATCTTCCGTGCCACGGCTTTTTAAAAACTTAATAAAAGTGTAAAATCTCTTTTCCTCAAAATAATTCTAAATATTTGTTACCTACCTAAAATGTACTCTTAGAATTTCCATCCCTCTGATTTCCAGGGAAACTTTTACTATCAGCTGATGATCAAAATATCAAACTCTCTTATTGCAGAAAAGCTTCGTCATATTCACCTCCATGGATTTAAAGTTTGTGCATTTACTAAAAATAAAAATCGATCTTGAACGCCGTCAGCAGAAGTCATTGCGCAACTTGTCCACTAGATGGCAGCACAGACACAACTTTCACATGTCTGTCAAATAATAAATTGAATTCCCACAACACATAGATTTATCATGCTTACATAAGTACTGGCATCCAAATACAGTGAGACATTGAATCAATAAAGTGTAATAAATTAAAAAAAGGTCTCCAACGTGCAGCTGATAACTGCTGCTGCTCTCAGCTTTCAGCCCCGGTTTCTCCTCCCTGGTGATGGTCCTGCGAGACGTCGGGCAGATCAGCATCACTGCGTTTCACGGCGACGGCCTCGCCTCGGTGACCCGGCTCAGGATCGAACGCGCCGGGGTCACGGGGGTCGCCGAAGGGGCCTTTGGGTCGTTCAGGAGCCTCACGTATCTCGGTTTGAACCAGAACTTTCTCACGGAGATCCACCCAAACTGGTTCGGCCGGCCTGACATCCTCGGCGAGCTCGACCTCGCTGAAAACCACATTGAGGTTCTGAACGGGTCCACGTTCGACGGGTTCCTCAACCTCACGAGGCTCCGTCTGAGTAAGAACCGGATCAAAACCATTGATCCAGATACTTTCAGCTCCCAGTCCGTCTTGGCTGAGTTGGATTTGTCTGAGAACAGGATGACTCGGGTCTCGCCTCAGGCCTTCAGGTCTCTCGGGTCCACCAGGATCAGACTGGATGGGAACCCCTGGGACTGCTCCTGTGGAGCGGAAGACTTTGTCGACTTCCTGAAGGGTTTGTCAAATGTGTTAAAATAGAATTGTTAAATATTTTAAAAGCAGAAAGCTAAAGCTGCTTCTCTTTGCAGATCTACAGAGCAGGTCTCTGCTGGACAGACCGGACCAGGTGGCCTGTGAGGGTCCTCCCCCTCTGAAGGGTCTGCCTGTGTGGAACGTGTCGGTCTGCGGGGTGTCACCTCCACCAAGACCCCCATCGGTGACCGGCCACCCCAAACCCACGGATACCCTCACAGCGGGCCCCGAGTCCACAGCGAGCCCCGAGTCCACAGCGAGCCCCGAGTCCACATCGGGTACGTCTTCGTTTCTCAGTTACAATCAGGATTACTTGCAGCTATATATATATATATATATATATATATTTTAAATATATATATTATTCCTTTTTATACATATTTTTTTTAAATGTATATATTTTTTAAATATATAAATTATTATTTTTATATATATATTATATATATATTTTTTTTTTTAAATATATATTCTTTTTTTAAATATTTTATATATATATTTTTTAAAATATATATTCTTTTTTAAATATGTTTTATATATATAAATATATATATATATTTTTTTTTTATTGTGTGCTTAGTATCTCTGTTGTTCCTTGTAAAAGTTGCGACAACACTTCCATCACGATCAACATCGGAGACGAACCCTTCTGCCCGACCCAAACCCACCGATGCAGCCATCATGTCCTCAAACTCTGGTACACGTGGTTCTTCTCTTACCAGTTTGTTTTTATTATTATTATTTTATTATTATATTTTGTCATTTTAATATCAATAAATCTTCTTTTAAATTTCACCTGTTAACTACGATATTAAGAGTCACATGATATTAGGACCCTTCTCAAAATAACCCTTCTTTGCCCTCAGAATATATTGTCGTTCAAATACTTAAATTAAACGAATATGAAAGTTAGTCTGGAGTTCTTGTCGATGGCGCCACCTTGTGGAGACACATAGATATACCTGAACAGAGTCTCCTCTCTTTATACAATAGGAAAAAAAGTAATAATAATAATGAAAGATTACATATTGTTTAAGCTTGACCTTGAAAATATTATACATTTTTGGCACAATACCTACTTTACTGGAGCTTCCAGCCTTATCTCATGGGCTTCATTATGTTTGTCCAAGCATGTGGCTCGAAGGGCAGAACAAAAAAATAATATTTGGTTTAACTTCTAGAAAAAGAAAAAAACAATTTAACCATTATTCATCCAGATTGTCGCCAACTATGTATTATGATGTGTTATTAAAATAACACATTTAGAAGATTGCTTGAATCTCTTTAGTCTGTCGGTTGTTTCCCTTCTAGCAGCTCATGTGACGGCGACCTCTGTCCGACCTCACCCGTCTGACCCGCCCAGAACTCCATCCCGACCCACTGGGATCACTGGTTTGTCTGGTTCTTCTGGTCTTTCATATTGGAACCAGTATATATAACGGGTGCTTCATGTGTCCGGTTTCCGTTCCAGAAACGTGTGCGACGTCGAGGCCGTCGTCGGATGCAAACGTCGTCTTCACCCTGGCGGTCGTGATCGGTATGTTTCCGTTTATTATTCTGGAAATAATATTAACGAAAAATGAATTTCCATCCTAACGAGCGTCTCCTCGTCAGCGGTTCTGTGTTCGCTGCTGCTCGCGGCGTGTTTCCTGACGCTGCTGCACCGGAGGAAACGCAACCGCAAAACCGTGACGCCCGGACGGCCAGAAGAAAGCGTAACCGGGCTGAAAGACGACGGAGGATCCGCTCGGCCTCCGGGACGCTCTGAGGAAGGAGACGCTGAGGCGGGATGGAGGACGTCCTTCACCGGAGTCAGAGCGAAGTCGGCCAACGCTGTTCTCCTCTCGTCTCCTTTTTGCGCGCCTGATAAAGATGGAGTGACTTTACAAACCCAGTCCAAAGAGGCTGAAAGCCAAGATGGAGGAACGAGGGAGCTGGGAGAGGAAACTGAAGCCGACGGAGGAGGTGAGACGGATGATGACGATGATGATGATGTCATAAAACAAGGTAAACAAGCCGGTGGAGATCTAGACGAAAGCTCCCACCGTGGTCCGGTCGACGCCAACGCCACGCCTTATCTGAGCATCGGTACCAACCAGAACAAGCCCGGTCCCGATGATGTCAACACACAGTCGGGTCAAAGGTCGCGGACGGGAAAAGTCATGGGGAGGATCTCCACCTGGCCTCCGACCGCCGTCCAGTGGCGAGCCAGGTGTGAGGCGAAGGAGGCCGAGGAGGCCGAGGAGGGGTCCGCCGCCTTCACTGTTTGGACTCCACAGTTTCCAGGTGAGGGGGAGAGCGTTTTAAAGATGGAGGAGCGACCCGCCGGTTCTGACCGGGACAAAAAGGAAGACGACACCGAAGACATTCTCATGGAAGATTTACCAGCTGCAGCGAACCGAGATCCTTCAGGAATGACTGCAGACCCCCAGTCCAGCGCCGACACGAGACCAGAAGAGGAGACGACCCCGGACCCGGTAACCGTGAGACGGACCAGAACTAGTCGGGCACAGAAGACGAGCGGCAGCAAGGCAGAACCGGGAGGCGAAGGGAGTCGAGCCGGGACGAGCAGGCAGAGGCCTCAGGACGGGAACGCCGGCCCGAAGGCTCCCTCCGGCGGCCCGAAGGCTCCCTCCGGCGGCGCCTCTCCAGACGACGAAACGCTGCTCTCCGGCAACGAGTACGCCTTCATGGACCTGCTGCACGAGGTCGTGCAGAACAACGGCCGCTGGACCAGAGAGCGGTGGAAGCAGAAGGAAGCCAACAAGCAGCGGCGACCCGAGAGAGCGGCCGAAGGAGTTTAGGGAAGGATGCATCGGCAAGTCGGGAATGACTTAACGCCACGTTTTATAGTTTTATTCTATAATTCTATATTTTTTACCTGCTGATGAAATATCATTAAACACATTAAAATAATTGTTTGACTTATTTGATTTCGTGACGAGAGTTGGATGAGGAGATTGATACCATTCATGTCTTTCCATTAAAGGGATGCTAAAAATATTCCCACATTTCCCATAATGCAACATACCACTGTACATTAGACCTCGCCCCGCATTTATGCCAGTGTGTGTAATTGTTTTGGATTCTTGGGTCTGAACCAGAAAAATGCATTAGGTGTTGCAAGTAATGTTAATTATTGATTTTGTTAATGTAGGTTTATGTAATATTGTTGCTGCAGTTGGATCAATTATTTGGTGACATTTTTATTTCTGGTGTGTTTTTTTAAAGAACTCCTTCCATTGTTAAAGTGTTTCAACTTAAAAATAAATGGAAAGGTACGAGCTACATTTAACAATGTAGAAACATATTCTATCTTATTGTAAAGATGCAACTTCAAACCAATATTTGTAGTTTCTGTCGCCATTAAATGAAAGATGTAATTCATTGAAAGCTTGGGACAGATTTATTTGACCCGTCCAGTCTTTACGCTAAGCTTCATATTTCATAAGTGTTTTTGATCTTCTACTCACCAAGAAATACGTGTAGTAATATCAAAATATCAAAATATCAAACGATTTCCTTAAGAACATTTTTATTTTTGATTAAGTGTGACGATGTAAATGCGAGATAAAGTCAACACTACTCAAATTAAAATACATTTATCTCCATGTGATTGTCCCCATATTCATCAAGTTGTCATCCGACGCTCCGGCATACAAAATAAATAAAAATCTCTTTTCATTCACTGTATCTGGCTGCATGCAGCATTTATTTGTTCATATTTTATACGTCGAGAAGTACACTCGCTCCTCATAAGAAATAGTACAAAATGGATCAACCCCTTTTTGACAATGACTTAAAAACATAACGTGGAGGTAAACAGGATACGTAGGCTTCTGATAACACCTGGACACAACATGCATGTTCCATTCATATAAATACACAGTATCAAATAATGGCCCCAACTTGCAAGCGGTTGACTTGATCATGGGTTTCTCTAGACGCCGGATGTCCCGCTAAATGTACAAAATGTATTGTTCTTGGCAAGCTTGTATATCAAAACATGCTGTTTTAGTGTTTGCATGCCCCCTTTGTGGTATTTTTGTAAGTACGGACACAAGATCGGAGTGTAG
This sequence comes from Cottus gobio, assembly GCA_023566465.1. Taxonomy (NCBI): domain Eukaryota; kingdom Metazoa; phylum Chordata; class Actinopteri; order Perciformes; family Cottidae; genus Cottus; species Cottus gobio. The sequence goes on from CM042218.1 coordinate 5,892,857, forward strand.
AGATTAGCTCGGGGGTGAGGAAGACCGAGGAAGACGGTAAAATGAAGGGATCAGCACACCGATCGCATCGTCCCTCCAGGTCGCTCCCCAGCTCTCCTGCTGTAAACGGACACTTCTATGAGGGTCAGAAACCCACAATGCAATGAGACTCTTTGCAAAGAAAACAAAAAAAACATCATAAATCATAAAAAGGAGAAAAAACATCCATCTGAGATTAAATCATCATTACGGTCTTCATATTTCTTTAACAGATAAATAACTAAATACGAGGTTAATCAAAACAGAAGCGTGACGTGTTCCTGGAGGTCCGACTCGTCCTCGCCACTCTTGTCCGGATTAAAGGGTCATGCCGTTACGCTCCACGTGTCCCGGAGAGCTTAGTGCAAAACAACGTTCCAGTCCTCGTTCGCTTCCCTCGCTCAGAAGAACAAAAGGAAACAAAAGAAGGGAACGGCCAACGCTGACAAAGTTCCTATTTACAGAAATCCAGATGAAATGCTGAACACCTGTACGCGAGGCCATGTGCCATGTGGAGAGGAGCTTTGTTTCAGCTCGTCTGTGCAAAACGATTCTGCTACCAGTGTGACGGCAACTCGTTAAGAGTTATGAAACTGGAGGATCACGATATGAATGGATGTTTAGCATCAACTTCAAATGAGTTAAAGAAAAGAGGAAATCAATAAAAACACTAGAGCCTGACTGTCAGCGGCATGTCGGCCAACACGCCTTCAGGTTCTTTGAGTTGGAGAGGAAGCTTGAAACCGTTAGCATAGCTAGCTTAGCATAGCATAGCCAGCTTAGCATAAACACTGGAAGCAGGGAGAGACGTTGACATCTTATTGTACAGATCAAACCAACTAGAGGCGCTGCACGCCGTTCCCCCCTGCTTCCATTAGCGTACCTTTATGCTAAGCTAGGCTAAGCTAGGCTAAGCTAAGCTAAGCAACAGCCGACTCAAGCTCCGTATTTAACATACAGATATGAAAGTGGCGTCAACTTTCTCAAACTCTCTGCCAAAAAGCTTATTTCCATGATTTCAAACTATTCCTTTTAAATCTGGCTGGATATGTACTGAGTGAGGCATTTTACATTGAATACACAAGTGTCAAAAACAATAAAAGTACATAAAACAAATTACAGTAGACAGAAAAATATAAGAAAAATAAGACATTAAATAAAGTAGAACGTGTTGTTGGCAAACTTGAAATGCACTCAGTAAATACATTTTAGTTTTTTAGTTAAAATAGCCAATAAGTCGGTCAGGCTCTAAAATAAAAATAACACTGATATCACAATGCATCACATATAAATAATTTAAAAGATATTTACAAAGCAATAGAGTAAACAAAACATAATGGCACATAATGTATAGCAGACTTGATTTGGGACACTTCAATTGGTAAAATAAATTAACATTATTTATTCTTTTACAATCACCACAACAACCAAAATAAATAAATAATCAGAGTCCAAAACTAATATGGGCGCTAATATGGCTGATAAATGTCTGATATTCACAGATGACGTAAAAAAGTTTGTGCTCATAAAGAAAAAATTAAAATCCTGTCCGATTAGAAACAGACCCAAAAAAAAAAAATTGTAATAAATTAAGAAAAAGTGCACATGTACCGTAACGAGAGATTCGGTTCTTTGCGAGTTCAGAAACGAAGAGGAAGTCGGGCGGCGAGGGCGACTTCCCCCCCTGAGTGAAATGAGTCGCTATCCTGGATCTGTGTCGCCGGTCCAGAGACCTCCACCGCTTCCTGTGCCTGGTGCGAGAGGGGGGGGCGTGTGCAAGTACCGGCGGTGTGCGAGGGGGGCGGAGTCGGGGGTTCGATGACGAGGCACTCTTCATGCATCCTCCTGTAGCAGTTCAGGGCCGGTTTCTTAAAAAGATTTAGATTATTATTTTTTTTTAAGTCGGAGAGACTTGTAATTCACATTCACTGTGGACTGCTGCTCTTCATCCGTGTGGCATGCGCCGTCGGCCCAGGGCGGTGGCTGAGAGGTTAAGGTGTCGGGGTGTCGAGGAGGAGGAGGAGGAGGAAGGGTTTTCAGAGGTGAGTCTCGTCCCTCGTCTCTGTGCCAAAGTCCTGCCGGTTCCTGGTGCCGGGTGTCTGCCCCCCCTGCGAGTCCTCCGGCATGTGGGCCAGCGGGTCGGACCGGATGATGTACCTGTGGAGACAAAGTCTGCATCACCTGGTGTGCATGGGTTTGAGTCTGTTTGCACAACCAAGTTATTCTTTTTTTTTTTTTGGGCGACTGTGGGTCAGTGGTTAGCAGGTCTGTCTTTCAATCAGAGGATCAGTGGTTAGCAGGTCTGTCTTTCAATCAGAGGATCAGTGGTTAGCAGGTCTGTCTTTCAATCAGAGGATCAGTGGTTAGCAGGTCTGTCTTTCAATCAGAGAATCAGTGGTTAGCAGGTCTGTCTTTCAATCAGAGAATCAGTGGTTAGCAGGTCTGTCTTTCAATCAGAGGATCAGTGGTTAGCAGGTCTGTCTTTCAATCAGAGGATCAGTGGTTAGCAGGTCTGTCTTTCAATCAGAGAATCAGTGGTTAGCAGGTCTGTCTTTCAATCAGAGGATCGGTGGTTAGCAGGTCTGTCTTTCAATCAGAGGATCGGTGATTCGATCCCCGGCTCCGCTAGTCCATGTCAATGTGTCCTTGAGCAAGACACTTAACCCTAATTGCTCACCGTTGCTGTGTCTACAGTCTACTGTATAGCATGTAAGTCACTTACAAGTCACTTAAGTCACTTAAAGCCTCAGCTAAATGAAATGTAATGTAATCAAATGGTTGTTCTCAGTGTTAAAGTTGAAATAAACGTGTCAACATGCTTTTAACGTCTTAAAATAGCAGATTTAAATCTGTAATCCAGAAATCAGGACTATGCAATCTTGCCCGTTCAAGTCATTAAGATCATCTGGCACAAGGGAGAAACCAAACATGTGGCCGCCTCGCTCGTGAGCTTTACTTCCTCCGTAATACTGAACATTACAGACAACATCATGCTTTTATTTTGAAGCAGAGGTTCTTACACGACGTCGTTGAGCTCCAGCACGGTGTCCGGAGGGGGGTTGATGAGGACGTAGGACAGCGTGTTCTGGTGGTCGTTCATCTCGTCTGGAAAGAGGCAGAGGAGACCGTCAGAGCTGCTCTGGAGCCGCCGCTCGCCTTCCTCCATTACTGAGCACATCGGCCAGGAAATGAGCGCTCTAACCCTAAACTGTGTGAGACTCCCTCGTTTCCCTTCTTTCAGTGAGGAAAGAGTCGGGGTCAGATTCTACAATGGAACTTTAAAAAAAAAAATTGATGCTTACCTAATCCAACAATACAGTTTTTAATGGAAATAAATAGCTGAATTTACAAGTCAATTTCGCTGTCGATTCAATTAACAGTCTGACCAATAATGGATTTTTGAGGCCGATACCAATATTGATATTTAAAGGTTTAAAGCAAATCAGCAGAATGATCCTTAATTAATCATTTTATCAATATATGAACAAATACCACTGTTTTGCTCAACTAAATTATCAAATTAAATGATTATTAATTCAACGTAACGTTTTTCTGTATTTGTGAAATGTTTTAATAATCCCTCTTCATCTAATACACGAATACATTAAGCCGTCTATAAACATTTACCTGAACATTAACAGTTGCAACAATATCTGTTTATTGCTTTAAATACTGACCGAGGAAACTGTTTGTCTAATATTTTCTAAAGGAATCAATAAGGAGGAAACTGACTGTTATACTCACTCCCTTGATGAGCCATGTGACTGTGTGTGTGTGTCCTCGTGTCAGTCTGTGTGTGTCTGTGTGTGTGTGCGTGCTCTCTGGCGGCGGCTCCTACTTGCTTTACGTGGTGGGCGGAGGAAGAGAAAGGAGGGCACAGCAACCCACCTGCTTGTGGCCCTTTATAAAGCCAGGCGGGGTGGGAGAGAGAGAAGGGCTGACCGTTACTGACAGGGCACTGTGTGGAACAAGGGGAGGCCCATGCTGCCTGACTGACACGCCCCCCGCCCCGCCCCCATGCGCGGCCTCAGAGCGGCGCCGGCATGCAGGCGGCATCCGCGGCTTCGCAACAAATCGATCCCCATCGCATTCCTTTTTTCCTCCTGCGCATTCCACACTGGACCAAGGCGGCAGGTTGCCATGCTAACGGACAACACTCAGCCTCCTGCCCCCCCCCCCCCCCCCGACATCACACACACACGCACACGCACACGCACACGCGCACGCACACGCGCACACGCGCACACACGCACACACGCACACACGCAGAGCGACTGCAACCAGACCGAGTGAAGCAGAACGCATTGGGAGTGTGAGAGTGGAAGAGCGCCACCTGCTGCTGGCGAGGAGCACCACCTCCACAGGAGGAGCCTGTAGACTGTACCAAATTTAGGTTTTCTCCTCTACATCTACTCCGCACTTTGTTATTGTCGAATCAGTGTATGTAATACGGGTTATACCATGGCCACAGAGGAAGATCACACAGTGCAGAAGGTATTGAGTCACCGGTTGTTTTTATTTTTTATTGTTGTGGCTCTGCAGTCCAGGACGGATCAAACAGACTTTGACTTCTCAGTTTTTCTGGCGCTTTTAGGTTTTTCTTTTATTCCAAATTTTGCAAAATGTTGACCTCCTGAGCTCCATTGGACTGTTTCACTTGCTAAAGATCAGGCTGAAGGTAAAGCCCCTAAAACTAGCAGGAAATACTGCTAGTATGTATATAATACTGCATTGTATCCTGTACTCTCTTACTCCTACATCCAAAATATTAGAGATAGATTAATATAATATACTTGGTGTTATCCAATTTTCATTATTCATTACTAGTTTTGCATATTGATAGATTAAGTTTGTTCAAGGTTCATGTTTGTTCTTGACTTCTCTGAATGAGTTTTCCCTTCTGTGCAGAACTTAAACCATTCTAACTGATTTTAGGGATTAGGATCTTTTAAATTTAAGTCTTCTGTAATTTAAAATCTAAATGTGCTGAGCAATTAGATTAAACTACTACGACCGCTCTCAAAGTAGACTAGTGGCAAACCACCAACACATGGTTAAGACATGGAGGCTAACACACAGCTTCTCTTGTGGCCTGTGGTCAGGTGGCCATGGTATAAGTGTGAAGATACACTTCGAGGTGTCCTGGTTTATGGAAATATGAGTTTCTGCATCCAGACACCTCCGACACGCGTCCTTGGTTTCACTTTAATTCTCCTAACCTTCCATCCACAGACATAATGCGCTCCGCTCCTGAAGCCATACGCCGAGGCCCTGCAGTCCTCGTCACCTCACGGGAACACAATGCAGCAAAGACCAGGGAGAGAGAGAGAGGGATAGTAGAGCGAGGTAGAGAGACTGGCTGCTGATCTACCACTTGGACACACACACACACACACGCGCACACACACTCATGCAGTACTGTGAGCAACAAGCTAACCTGACGGCCTGGTCCCCTCTGTATACGGGTGCTCTGAAATGTCCTGCAACTCTAAGCAACGGCATTCACTGTCAATATGCTAATTTGTTCATTTTATAATTAACTACAAATGTTAGAAGAAAGATCAGACAAAAGTGTGAAAAAAACATATTAAAAAAAGAGGATAAATCAAGATCTGTGTATAAATTGAGTGCACTAATCTTCAATGGATGCTGAAAAGACGACTTCCTTTCTCCACAGGATGGAAGGAAGCCACTCACATCGCTGTAAATGTGTTGCAAAGAGCGCACAAAATTACCTTGCAAATATCCTAGATTTACTCGATTCATGACATCGCTCGCAGTGAGATTAGAAACATCCTCTATAGGCCGAAAGCAGGGAAGACAGAAGAATCAGAGAGGGGGGTGGGGGGAGGGGAGGAAACAAGAAAAAGATCAGGCAGGCAGCGAATGCATTTGCAGTTTCAAATAAAAAAAAGAAATTTACAAACAAAATGGTGAGAGCGATGCAAAGCAGCCGGGCACAGAGTCACTCCCAAAGCATCCGTCTGAGACGCTGCTGCAGAGCTTTTGGGTTTCTTCCCTGAAACGTATTGAATCGACACGTTACAGAGTATTTAGCATGCGCACATCTGGAGCAGGATTCTGCTTTTGAAGCGTGAAGCTGGGAGGAGAGAAGAACTAAAGAAAAAGAAAGGAAAACAACAACAAAATAAAGACGTGAGCAGGTAAGAGTGCAGGCAATTGCAAGTCTGAGCTCCTCCATGCTGGTGCGTTCACATCCACGTGTTGATGCAGGATGACACGTGGGATGGGTGTGAAACTGTGACAAAATGAAGTGTTCAGAAAGTTGATGATGATGATGATGATGATGACGTAGTGCGATATTAATGATTCGTACAACCAATACCCACAGCGGTGACTCTTATGAGGCAGTAAGATGACATTGACTGGAGCACAGATTGGAGTTTGTTTTTGTTAAACACAGCTGCACTGTGAAATAACTGAATTGGTTGAGAGTGGGTGAAGCAAGAGAATCCCGTGAAGTCGAACTTATTCTATCGAGTAGAGTTGATTTGAACGCGTCCTTGCTTGGGCACGCAGCCCTGGCCGGAAGCTTTGCCGTGAGTTGCTTCGTTTACTTCACTTTTACGCTATTTGTCACCGCGAACGTTAGCTCACGTTAGCTACTGTTACCTACCGTTAGCTCACGTTAGCTACTGTTACCTACCGTTAGCTCACGTTAGCTACTGTTACCTACCGTTAGCTAAAGTTACCTACCGTTAGCTGACGTTAGCTACTGTTACCTACCGTTAGCTCACGTTAGCTGACGTTAGCTACTGTTAGCTCACGTTAGCTACTGTTAGCTCACGTTAGCTACTGTTAGCTCACGTTAGCTACTGTTACCTACCGTTAGCTGACGTTAGCTACTGTTAGCTCACGTTAGCTGACGTTAGCTACTGTTAGCTCACGTTCGCTACTGTAACCTACCCTTACCTACCGTTAGCTACCGCTAGCTAACCGAACCGACTGTAGGGTTCAGCTCTCATGCTGCAGCTGGCGACGTCGCAGGATGCCGAGTTTCTATCCAACTAATATTTCAACAAAATATATTATTTTTTTATATCTGTTCAATGTTTTATTTCAGTAGTACAACGTTTCAGCAGCAACATCTCGAAACAGAGAGCCGTGTTTATGTAAACTGTAGCGCTGAACGCAGCTCGGGACTTCTTTTAAGACACCTTTTGTTTTTTTAAATCACGTTTTTAAGGGAAATTATACCATGACTACCACGACTCTATCAAATTATTCAATTACTTTTAGATTATATATTTTACTATGATTTTTCGTGACCATATACATTTTTTATATTACATGCTATAACTTTATATTTAAAAAAATTAGGTAACCGATTGGCTTTTTATGCCACTATATTTTGGCCTTTTTGTTTTATAATTAACTATACTACTATGCTATACAATATAGATTTTTATACAAGCTATATATGACAAACTATACAATAACATACTACACTATGACTTATTATTTAAATATAATATAACCTGTGACTTCATGACACTGTTCATGATCCGACTGTCACAATATGAGATAATTCTTTTAGGTCCTACCCACTGAGGTTCAACACAACCAATTTCATTATTTCTGCCTTCTGCTGTGGCCGTTAAGACATGTTTATGGTAAAGAGACTCCAATCTGCAAAAAAACATTATCGTTTGCATCATTATTCATTTCCATGCACATTATGACTATGCTGAAATTAAATAGAAAAAAACGGCATAACCACCTATACAGCTAGTCTTGCTATACACATATACAGATCATGCATCTTAGACCACTGCACTGAGTTAACGTCTACACAAAGCAAAGACCGCCACCAGCCGGTCCACTCACCGTAGCCCACGGTGGGCAGGCCCAGGTGCTTCATGCGGTTCTTGACCAGCTCGGACAGCTCCTGTCGCTCGGAGCGCCGGTACAGGTTGAGTCTCTGCTGCGAGATGCGCTCGGCCCTGCTGGACGGCTTGGTGGTCTTCCTGCTGAGCCGCCGCGCCCACTGCATGCTCTTCTTCCTCAGCAGCGGGTGCTCCGACTGGTCGCTCGTGGTGGAGTTCCTGTGGGCCGTCTTCTCCTTCCAGGACTCGCCTCGCTCGCGGTGCTCCTCGCCCTGCTGCATGTTGATGGACACCTGAGACTGGGAACGCAGGGCGGCCGTGTTATCGCTGGATACTACGTGTGACTGGGAGACCGCTTTGTTATTCATGTTCAGGTTTTTTCAAAGAAATACCTTGGTGCATCACAATAAAAGCATTAAATGCCTTTATAAGTGCAATTTTCAGGTGCCGGTTTTATCAAGATGCGACAGTATGAGCATAAAAATGCCACTTTTGGATTATTGGTCGTTGTGTGCCGTAAGCAAAAAAAAAGAGGACATTTGAGGAAAAATATCAAAATGATAAAGAAGCAGGTTCTGATCTTACCTGAGCGTAACTGTCCTTGCACTGAAACAAGAAACGGACAAACATCCAAACAAAAAGAAAAGCAATGAAAGATGGAGGCATCCAAAGCAAACAAAATCATCCAAAAGGCTTAAACGTTTGCACATTAATTATTAAATATGGTGTGTTTACAATTAGATTTTTCACTATGAAAATAGTGGGAATTTCCCACCATCTAGCAATGTGACATGTCCAGTTTGTGGCTGGTGAGCTGGGATCTTACGTTAGCCGCTTACATAACCTGCTAAACATCCTATAGGGCTGATTCCTTTCATATTACTCACACTGGTTACAAAACATAGTGAAAGTTGTTGGAGAACATTTGGTTGGCAGTGACTCAAATGCATAATTTTCCTTTTTTAATTTCCTTCTCCCGGCATGAAACATATTGAAGAGAGAAATGCAAAAAGGAGCAAACAACAGAGATAGATGGAAAGCAACAAGAAAAAGCATTAAGAGCAGCTAGATAGATTGAAAACTCCAAAGAGAGGAATGGAGAAAAATGTTGAATAAAAAAAAAGAAGAATGAGAGGCGAGCGTGAAGAGGAGTGAAATAAAAGTAGATAAATTGTGAATCATGGTAGAACATCATGAAAAGAAAAGAAAAAGAAAGAAAAGAAGGAATCAACAAACACGAAATGAGGGAATGATGAATATAAGGGAGCTAAAGCCAAACCAGAAGCGAGGACATGAAGCATCCATCACACTGAACTTGCCTCCGAGGTGGAGAACATGTGCGACTCGGTGCGGTAGATCCCGATGGGGATCTCGGCGCTGGAGGAACAAAGCTTCTGGAAGAGTCGCCCATAAGTCCTGATCCACAGATCCTCTTCTGTGATCTTCATCTGAGGACGGAGAAGAAGAAATCAATCTTTTCCAGGACTTTAGACCCAATTCCCATGACCAAACATTTAGTGAAATCCATGAAAAAGTGATAAAATGTAGTATTTAAACTAACAATGAGGATTCCAAAGCATACAGTATTCCTTAGTATTCCTTGCTTATATTTTGAGCATCTTTCTTTTAAAAGAATATTCATTATTTCAAACTCAGAGTAAATGAACGACATGAACATGAATATAACAAATTTCATGAGTTTTCCAAAACTTTTGGGATTTAATTTTTTTCAAGGACTTTTCCAGGCCTGGAAACACCAAATCCCATGACTGTTCCAGGTTTTCCATGATCGTATGACCCCTGGGTGTGAACTCTCCTACTCACGGCACACAGGTACCCGGAGCCGGGCGTGGTGTCCAGACCAAGAAGCAGCCTGGCGATCCCGATCATGTAGTCCTTAACAAACGACTGTTGGAGCAGAGAGAAGGACGCCGGTTGACTTCTGGGAACGAACCCGGATCACAAACACACACATGTACGCAGCATGCGTCTTCCCACCTGGTAGAGCAGCGTGTCCAACATGCTGATGCTGAACACCCGGCCGGCGGCAAACGGCAGCCGGAACATGAAGGCCAGGTTGGAGCCCTTATCACGCTCAACCTGAAGGGAGAAACCGGGCTTTACGCTTATTTACGTTTACTCAACTATTGCTCTTTTGGGCAATATCCGAAAATTACTTTAAAATAATACTAAAGGCCCTGCATTTTTGGTGAAAGTCTCCATAATTCCTTCTGTGTGTTTTACCTATAATTCCACATAGCTTCTTCTGTTTTATTTTTTATATCAAAAATATTCTGTTTTTAATTGATGTTTTTAAGATAAGATAAGATAATCCTTTATTAGTCCTGCAGTGGGGAAATTACAGGATTACAGCAGCATTGCTCACAGTAAGTAAAAGACTTTAAAAAATCAAGTAATATAAATAAACAGTAATAAACATAATAAAATAAAAACAGTAAAGAAGAATATTGAATATACAGAAGAATATTGAATATACAAGATATTGCACCAGAATGAATTAAATCGTCCTTTTTAATTTTCTTGTATGTAAAGCGTCTTTGAGTGGCTTGAAAAGCACTATAGAAAATTTAAATATTATTATTATTACAAAGCCGAAAAACCGACATGATAATGCACTTAGATTGTACAGCACAATGGGTCCTGATTCTAGTTTTGGGGATGGTGAAATAGCTCTATATTTACATATCTAGGGATGCACCGATACCGGTATCGGGCCGATACTGCGTTAAAATACTCGTATTCGTTTTCAATTGCCGATACCAAGAACCGATACCACTCAACAGTATTTCGCTACAACAAACTGGTCGCGCTTTGTGGAGAAAAAGATTTGTTGTCCTACCTGACTTCAACGTCTAGGGCAGGGGTCGGCAACCCGTGATCCAGAGCCGCATACGGCTCTTTCGTCGCTCTCTTGCAGCAAGGTGTGTAAAGACGTATGGTGCGTTCACACCCAACGCGACGCAAATTTTTTGCGCGACCAGATTACATGTAAAGTCTATGCACAGACGCGTGTGGTTGCGACAGACGCAAATTTACGCCGGCGGCACGTTAGACGCGAGAGTTGAAATTTTCCATATTTAATACATCTATAATTGAGAAGCTCTGCGCGTCATCACCGCCGTCCTGCCGGTTTGAATCAAACTGTTGGCAGCGGCCTCATTCAGACGCTGTTGTGCGGCTACGGATGATATTATGAACCCGGACACGGGGCGTTTTATGGTCCGACATTAGAGGGACTTCCACAAGAAGTTTAAAGCTTGGGATAGCCTTCTGTTAATTTTGTACTATAGGCTTGACATAATCTGCAGAGGATAAAATAAAATCTGCCTCCAAATTAATTGCACTTTCATGGAGACCAAATCTAAGAAGTATCGGTACTCGGTATCGGCAAGTACACAAATAAAAATACTCGTACTCGTATCAGTTTGTAAAAAAGTGGTATCGCTGCATCCCTATACATATCATAACTTAAGATTATTAGTTAAAGTTAATAAAAACTAACGATTCCCTCAGTCCCTGAAGACTCATTTGAGGCATCACTCTGTTCCAGATCTTCCATAACGCAGCTCTGATCACCTTTTGAAAACATGGCCGAGCGCAGCTCACCTTCTCCAGTTTGGAGAGAGCGAGCGAGTAGCAGTCCTTGGCCCTGAACTGCATGAACCTCATGTTGGACGGGTGGGTGAGCTCCGTGATGATGCTGAGGCTGGGGAACAACCTGAGCGAGGGGGGCGATCAAAAGAGAGAGAGGGGGGAGGTGAGGGGAGACCCCACCAGGCAGTGATTTATGCTTTTTAATTTTGGGTTAAAAACTCTCTGTTACCTGAACATGGTCTGGACGTTGACGATGGTCTTGGCGTCGGCCATGTAGTCCTCCTCGGCGCTCATGGTGCTCTCCTTGTCCACGACCACCAAGTTGTCGGCGTAAATGATGCCACACTGAAGCAGGTTGTCCAAGCTGAACAGAAACCACACGTGGAAGTCCAAAACTGCACCCATCTTTCCATATTCATAATCACAAATCAAAGCTCACCTCTTCAGAACTGTGACTGAGTTGTTATTGTTTTTATGTGTTTTATTGTTTAGCTTTTAGGATGATTTAACAATGTGGTGTAAAGTGTCTTTGAGTATCTTGAAATGCACAATATAAATTAAATGCATTATTTTTATTATTATTATTATTATGGATGGTAATATTCCATCCTGGATGTTATAACAATGGTAACATGTATTTATATTTATCTATGTGTTTACATATTTTGTAACATTGATAGTTTAACTTTATTATGACTTTAATCACATTTTAAGACATACTAGAATTGGACTTTGATCACATTTCTTTAACAGCAAACTTATTTTATTACATGTTTATGGCATACTAAAACATGTTTTTGATCAAACTTTAACAGCATATTGTACTATTGACTTTTTTTTAACATTTTTTCTGAAAAAAAAAAAACAACATTTTCATGGCATCCTATACGATGACATTAAATTACATACTTTTATGGCATTTTTATGACATACTACTTTTTTTTTTAACATACCATGACTTTTAATCACATTACTTTTGTGATTACTATTTTAAATGGCATTTCTGTATTTCTACAGAATTTTCTCATGACATACTTTACTTTTTATGGCTAAGATATTTTAGTGGCAAAATTACATATTAAACACATTTTAAATGATATACTTTATTATCACTATTTATTAAAAAAAAAAGTATGACATTCTAGATCATGCTTTTTTTTTAATCACACTTTGTATATACTATACATTTACTTCATGACTTTCTTTGAGGACATATTAAACTATTACATTTTAAGAAACTTTTAAGAACGAATATTTGCAACGCTTTTGGTGTGAACGCAGCATTAGCATTAGCATTACAGCTACAGCACTCAGCTGCTCCCTGAAGATCATGCGTTAGCGCTTGTTAACATTCGACCTGCTAAGATTGAGGAAAATGGAGAACACTCGCTCAAAATGCTGTTTAAATGATATTTTAACAAAATAACAATACATCTTAAATCATAAAATCACTGAACTACCAAAAGCACTGGTCCTGTCAGAGTAATGACATGTGAGGCTCAGCACAACGTTTCCATCGTAATGAACTACGCTTCCTACGAGTTAAAGGGCCAACCTGCTTTATTAAATCACCGGGTAATAAGGAGAAAATGGATGTGGGAATATGAATATGATTTATTGATGAGGCGTAATGGAAGCTGCTGGTAGCTGTAATACAAATGATGCGACTACTGAGATGAACGTGGTCATTGAATGCATCAATCAAGTGAGGTAGTAAACACATACTTATCGATTGTGCCAGCCATGAAGTAAACCATTGGGAAGCAGCAAATGGCCTCTAGGAAGTGGTTGTCTGGCCTGCGGGAAACAGGAAACAGGAAGTGGCGTTAATGAGCCTCCCAGTCTAATTACCAGTGGAAACCACCATTGACACATTATGACTCTATTTATGACTTTAATTTCCTGATGTTCGCCTGTTGATGAGGGCAGAGACCAGTTCAACTGTATTCATGTTGATGGCTAAAAGAAAAAGGAAGTGGACACACGTGTTTAGAGGATTTAACTGGTTGCTATGGGAACCCGTCGTCCGCTTAGTTTATTAGTTTCAGCGACCGCAGAGATTTGGACGAAGTTAATGAAAACTGAGCATTATGGTCGCTTTAAATACAGAAAATCTAGTTCAAACCCATATGGGTCCAAAAGTGAAGACAAATAACACACAAATGACACTAACACACAAATAACACTAACACACACATAACACTAATACACAAACAACACTAACACACAAACACTAACACACAAATAACACTAACACACAAACAACACTAACACACAAACGACACTAACACAAATAACACTAACACACAAACAACACTAACACACACATAACACTAATACACAAACAACACTAACACACAAATAACACTAACACAAATGACACTAACACACAAACAACACTAACACACACATAACACTAACACACAAACAACACTAACACACAAACAACACTAACACACACATAACACTAATACACAAACAACACTAACACACAAATGACACTAACACACAAACGACACTAACAAACAAACACTAACACACAAATAACACTAACACACAAACAACACTAACACACAAATGACACTAACACACAAACGACACTAACAAACAAACACTAACACACAAACAACACTAACAAACAAACACTAACACACAAATAACACTAACACACAAACAAACACTAACACACAAATGACACTAACACACAAATGACACTAACACACAAACTGGCACATATAGATCCATTTCCTCACATAACCGTGTTTTATTGATAATGTAAAACTATTATTTTCTATAATAACTATTATTATGAGGCCAAGTTAGCCCGAGTTCATCAGATTAAAACAACCAACCACTGTGATAATATGCTCATAATAAAAGTAACAGATTATTATTTATCTTTGTCAAACTCGGAAATCATTTAAATAAATAAATAACACTTAGATCTTATTTTAACTTTAATTGTATATTCTACTGTAAATATGAATTGGCAATGGCAATAAAAAGCTCTTTTACCACAAACCCTTCATCAGTCTCCGTCTATCTGCCTCCTGCCTCACCTTCAGTGTTTCATTGAGGCCTCTAACCCTAACCCTACATGTATGTACAGTGGGAGCAAACCAGTAGCGGGTGGCGGTCTTACTGGAAGTCCAGCAGCAGCACGATGGGGTTGAGCTCCTTCCGGGGCCGATAGTACGCCCGCAGAGGGACGATGAAATTGTAGAGCCCGTTTCCCGCCGTCTCCGCCGACACGATGATCAGCTTATTCTTGAAGCCGTACGCTTTGGCGTCCACGAAGCTGCTGTGTGTGCAGCCCTGAGGGGAGGAGGCAAATCCACAGGAAGTCACTCAGCTTTCAGCTGTTCACAGTTTGTATTTCGTATAATAAAAATGTTTTTTTTTTTGGGGGGTTTAATCCTGAACCGTTGTGCGAGTTCACCTTGTCGAGGCGAAGGCAGCAGAACGGAGCTTTCTGAGGCAGGAGGTGGCACAGAGTCGGAGAGCTGCCGATGTAGGGCGAGTTGGGAGGGTAGCCCTTCACGAAACTGGTGGAAGAGAAACAGGAATTTACCAAAGTTTGAAAACATTGTCAAGTTTTATCCACGTCTATCAAAATGTCAGCGGTAATCGGCACGATTAGCGTATTGATTCGTGAGTTATTGCCAAAAATGTGGCGACACAAGGTCGCAGTGACCTTCAGCTTTCACCACTAAATTATAATCAGTGTACATACACATGTTGATCAATGGAGTTCCATGACTTTCCCATGACTTTTCCATAACTTTTCCAGGACTTTAAACCAAATTCCCATGACCAAACATTTAGTGAAATCTGGGTGTGTCCATGAAAAAGTGATAAAATGTAGTATTTAAACTAACAATGAGGATTCCAAAGCATACAGTATTCCTTAAAGGACACAAATGAATGAGAGACAATAGTTTGATTAAAAGAATAAACATTTATAGATATACTCAGCGTATGCCTGCTTATATTTTGAGTCTTTCTTTTAAAAGCATATTCATTATTTCAAACTCAGCGTAAATGAACCACATGAACACATGAATATAACACATTTACATGACTTTTACTAAACTTTGGGGATTTCTTTTTTTTTCAAGGACTTTTCCAGGCCTGGAAATAACCATTTTAGATTCCATGACTTTTCCAGGTTTTCCATGACCGTATGAACCCTGTAATCAGTACATATTATATATGATATATTATATATAAAGCATCAGATACCAGGAATGCTGTCCATCCTTAAACGGAGAGTTTCTTTCCTCCCTTACACTCAAAAATAATACACTCTAAACTGTATACATATTTGAAAGAATTATGGGAGTATCCCCGAATCCCTTTCATTACTTCCATCATTAAATAAAACTAAATATCACCACCATAACGTCTACATCTTCCCGTTTATTGCTCATTCCAGTCCAATACGAACTACACCAGCACTCACAACGTACCTTGTAGTCCGTTTAGTTTTAAACGCGTCTCATTTTGTTTGCATCACTTGTGTCGACGTGGTTCTGTGAGCTCTGGTTTGTGAAAGGCCAGATGCAATTAGCTTAATGAGTTCCACAGTGGCCTCTGGGTTATCAATAAAAGGAGATTGTGACTTTGTTTACGGATGCATGTTCCTGATCACCACAAGGTGGCGCTGTGGGACCTCCAGCAGACCTCCACCTCCCCAACCACTGGGTCCGACATTTCTTAAAGAAGAGAAACTGTAGCGTCGAGAGGCTCGGAGGCTAGAAGTCCAACTTCATAAGACTCAATAACAGTTTGTGTTAAAAAAGGCTGGAATGGGCCGACTGTGAGGCTCCAATCTGTCCTAAAGTTACCTCCATCCAATGAAACCACACATATAATGGTGACCGATAGACGAGCGTTGAGGGGGGAGATCTATATGAAGAAATGATTGTCCATATTGGATAACCTGGACCTCTGCACCCTAATACAGGGGAACGGTCCTGCCCACAGCAATGAGACCGTATAATAAATCACCCCTGGCCAGATCCTCCCTTAATTAAATAATCAATTAACCCAACACCACCTTCAGTGGATATACTATACTATATATATATTCATATACTTTGCATTTTTATTATGTCATTTTCTTAAATGTCTTATATGCGACTCTGATTGCTGCAGCCACAACCAAATTTCCCCTTGGGGGTGAATAAAGTATTTATATCCTCTCCTACATAAGGGCTTCCAGCTTGAGGAGGTGAAGCGCTGCCCCTCCCTGTCACGACACACACATTCATCACCGCCATGTCAGCACATTACAGCCTCATGACATGTATTACACGCCCATTTCAAACCCATCGATCTCTCCTACAGCCACTGAGACATGAAGAGGCGGAGGACGCGTCACATCAATCAAGTATACAGAGCACAGGGCGCCTGCAAATACGAGGACATTTCACTTATTTTACTGCCACGTGGCAATAAAAAAAACAAACACAAAATCTCTTTTGTCACTCACTCTGACCCGACGGAGCCCTCCTCGTCCGATTGGTTGGTCTCGTCCTCCGATTGGTCGCTGAGGAGGTCGCAGGGCAGGATGGCGGAGGAGTCGGCGATCTCGAGGACCGGCGCGATGCTCGGCCTGCGGCTGCCGGAGCCGTTCTCCGTGGGCAGCGTCAGCTTGCCGCTCTCCTCGGGGGGGTCGGGGTTCTGGAGGTCGATGGCCACGGTGCCTGGGAACGACGCGGGGTTATCGCAACCAGCAGAAAAGGTCTGCGGCCATTTTGAAATAGCGTGTGCAGCACTTTTACGGGAATGTGTTGTTGAGACGACGATGAATGTTTGCACATTAATGTCTCGGTGAATCCGTAAGCATTTTATGTCAGAAAACACTCGTGTACCGGTGTGTGTTCGCATTAAAAGTCCATGTTTAGCTTGTTCAGCATCACCGTATGTAGCCAGCTAAGTTTGACCTTGAGGAGAAAATGTATTGCTTTTCAAATCATGTAATGTACTCTGAACAGAAGACATGCAAAAGTATTGACATTGTATGCGTGTCAATATATATATATATATATATACCTCAAATACATCATACTGGCTTTATGATACACACATATCTGGCATATCAGATACATGATGATATATGCACAATACATATATCAGATATATCAAATACATGATATATGCACAATACATATATCAGATACATGATGATATATGCACAATACATATATTAGATACATGATATATGCACAATACATATATCAGATATATCAAATACATGATAATATATGCACAATACATATATCAGATATATCAAAAACATGATTCACTGTATGTACATCACATAATCATTTGAGATTATTAAATACACTAGGAGAATAAGAATTAATGTGTTATTATTAACACAAATATAACTGTATTGTAGTGTGTATCCTACTATCAGTTGTACATTTTGTACTCCTTAAATTGCCGAACTTCTAAATATGTGTGAAAAAGTGATGCATCATGCGCAAAACTTACCATATGCAGTGGCCTGATCAACTTTCACAGGTCAAAGAAAAAGCACAACACAATAAAGTCAGCCAAG
Source organism: Cottus gobio (assembly GCA_023566465.1). Taxonomy (NCBI): domain Eukaryota; kingdom Metazoa; phylum Chordata; class Actinopteri; order Perciformes; family Cottidae; genus Cottus; species Cottus gobio. Next base: position 5,910,905 of record CM042218.1, read on the forward strand.
AAAGTAAAAAATGCATGTAAGGACAAAAGAGTCATGCATAACAGTCAGCGAAAAGCATACAGCATCACCAAGCCACTCAGAAGTGAGGGTGAGTAAGCGTCAGTGACATGAAAACCTTTTCAACCTAGCAAATTAAAACTGTCTGCAAACTGAGTACACAGCAACCTCTACCCCCCTTTTCTTTTCTCCTTCCTTTACCAACAGTCTTTCCCTCCTTCCCCCCCCCCCCCCCCCATCTCCAGAGTCTCACCCATGCTGGCGATGATGCTGTGCACCGGCAGCCTGGAGGGGGCGTCGTAGAGGCCGCTGACGGACAGGCCCTTGTTCTGCTTCTCCTCCTGTTTGAAGATGAAGGCCGAGTTCTCCTCCTTGGTGATGTTGATGTAGTAGCAGGTGTCGGTGGCAGCCATGATGTGGCGAGGGCCCGGGTTGAGGAGGATGCTCTTGTTGTCCTCCCTCTTCACGCCGATCAAACACACACCGTACCTGGGAGGTAAGAGGCATGTAATCGACATTAGAGATCACTCTAACTAGATGGAGTGAGATGGAGGTGGAGCAGGTGGAGGTTGTGCTAACTTCTTGTGGGCGTGGAAGGAGGCGTAGGTGAAGCTCTTTCCGTCATACTCCCCGAAAAACTTGCTGTCACACAGGCGGATGTGGTAGACCTCGTTTCCAGAGCAGCGTCCATAAATCCTCTGCCACTGCTCCGGGGACAACTGCCCCTCCCTGAAACAGCATCATCATCATCATCATCATCATCATCATCATCATCATCATCATACTTAAAATGAATGGGAAGACATGACATTTCAGACTTCTACAACGTACAGCAGCCTTGGTTTTAAAAGAAATAAATACATGTTTTGCCTGAATTAAATGTCAGAGTATAATATAATGACTCAAACGTAATTTAAATTCATAGAATATTTCCAGACTTTATTTGCAGCTCTTGTTTCCCCATAGAGTAAAAACTCTATCTGACCATTCACGACCCTATACTCCCCAGCTATCCTAATTCTAGTCAAAACCATGAAGAAAAAAAGAGAAACGGCCATGAGGTCATTTTATTTAGGCAATTGATGTCTTTCCTGACTTTTAATCAATGTGATAACATTTAAATGAATGCCTGCCAAAAGGAAGTCTATTCCCGGTCCTGCCAACCTTCACAGCTCTAAAACAGTGCACGTTCCCGTAATGGAAATTAAAATGGATGAGCTGCGTCCGGACAGCAGTGAAGATATAGTGGTCACCTTGCACAGAATATGAAAAAACACAGCCAGATTTATTAGCCGAGCAGGAACCAGGGTAATGTTCACTGACTTGACAGTGACAGGTTTCTGCAGAGCGTACAGTAGTCGTCTGCAGGTACAGCCTGTATAACTCTGCTGCAGGAGTCTTAGTCACCTTTCTCTAATACAAATCTTTCAACATGAATAATGACACAAAGGCATATTCAAAATTAACGGAGCACTCTAATTTAGCAAGATGAAAAGTTGACTTGTTGAAAGCTACAAGAGAAGGAAGATGTCAAGCTCTCTTGCTAATGTGTGAAACACATCGAGCTAAACAACGTTAGCTAAGGTTTAATAACTAGTTTAATATTTCAAGGACGCCGGAAACTCAAATTTCAGTTTTAACTAAATAAACCTAAAAGAATAGTTGAACTTTTGGGATATACCTTTGCTTGCTGGGTTGAAAATATTGATACTACTCTCAGGTCCATCCGGTACGCAAGACACTGCAGCCAGTTAGCTTAGCTTAGCATAAACTGGAAACCAGGGGACAAAAAGTACTCAAAAAGTAATCAAATCTGCCAACAAGGATCTCTAAAGCTCACTGTTTAACAGTATCGTGTTGATTTAATCTGTTCAAAAACCTTTAGGGAGGCTAATTTTGTTAAATTCGGACTGAGCTAATTCTTTCCATCTGTTTCCGGCCATTATGCTAAGCTAAGCTCAGCGTTGCATCCTGTCTAATTGACAGATATTCAAGGTTGTTATCGATCTAAGCGAAGAACTCCAAGTGCATTTCCTCAGCTATCCGCTGACCATGTTGATTTCCATTATTTTAAATAGTAGGAAGTACTCACTGTCCTCTGGAGGTGTGAACCAGGAGCGTGACCAAGGTCGACGTGGCGGGACACACGCAGTTCAGCGCCAACATGGCGTACTTGAACTCCTCTTCACACACCACGTGATCTGAAAACAGATACGTTGCAATAATATTAAATGTTAGGCTGGGTTGCACCAACAAGAATTCACTTTAAATTATGTTGCCCCAAACTTTAAAACTATATTAAAATGACATAAAAACCTCAGTTTTGTCTTTTATTCTGAGTTTAACCCAAGAACACTAACGTTCAAAATAGTCACACTAACACTGACGTCGGGTGATTTTCACCTGATATAAAGTACCTGATAAAAAATACTCATCAAAATATATTAAAATACAACAATACAAGGCAAATTGAAGTCCTCTTCTTTTATTTTACCCAATAGAACATCTCATAAAACTAAAAACAGGTTTCATGGGGGGACCCTAAAAAAAGGCTCAAAATCAGGTGAAAAATGAGGAAATCGTCAATAAAACCTGATTAAAAACATAAATAATGGAGTTATGAACTTGTTCTCTGGTCCACATGTTCCTGGGACATGTGAGCCTTGTCCTGTGAAGGAAAAGTCTCCTTCAATGGGAAAACCATCCGGAATGTTTTCACCCTCTAACACTAACGTAACACGTGAAGGTTGAAACAACCAGGGATTGGAGCAGAGAGACACGCCCACCTTCAATAGAGACACGCCCATCTTCAATAAAGACACGCCCACAGTCCATAAAGACACGCCTACCTTCAATAAAGACACGCCCACCTTCAATAGAGACACGCCCACCTTCAATAAAGACACGCCCACCTTCAATAACATCAGTGAGCAGCATGAAGCTACACAAGGACCCAAACAGCTCAGACAAAAGCAACACAATGAAAATAACGTAACCACAATCGCTTGACGTCAGTGTTCTAGGGTTAAAGAAATGTAACTTTTAAAATGGATTGAGTAAAATAATCAATAAGTCTTTACGACGCTTACCTGCAAACTTAACATGGAATTTATTTTCTGGCTTGAGAATCTGGACGTAGAGAGGGCAATTGGGAGCAAAATCTTTTGCAGCCCAAGCCCTCAAAATCGTCTGATGATCCTGTGGGACAGAAGAGAAAAAATAGGGTCCATTTCACTCATCCAACAACTCATTTGCAAACGCAAAATGAATTTTATGGCCCATAAAGTTTCACTCAGTGACTCAACGTGCTGCCAATACTGGATGGCAGGGCCACAGAGTCGCAACATCGTCTGAATATATAGATATATCGAGTGTGAGGGGAAGCCGCTCCATTTAAATCACTGGTGGAGAGACTGTTCTCCAGGGACTCGACTCCTCTTGATGAGACTCACAGCGGCGGTTCGGTCGACCTCATTCCTGCTGCTGAGGATGAAGCAGGCCTCGGCGTCGTCCATCCTGAGAGAAGAGACAGAAAGAAACACGCCTGTGATGACTGCCAAATGTAAAAAAAGCCATTATTTACGCAGATCAATGCTTTGTAGAAAAAGCCAAGCAGGGGTGAGATCCAATGTCCTGTGACGAAGGTTTAACGGCCCCGTTGTGGTGGGAAAACAATCCCGAGGGGCGGAGATCGTTCATTTGCGACAGTGGACACACATGGGCTGCGATATGAAATGTTAAAAATCGTTCAGCCTCGACAGGGCTGATGTTTCTACAAGGTTCACCTGTCTGGGTGTTTTTATTTTGTTACCTATAACACGTTGGTGCGTGGAATGACTTTGCACATTGAAGACGGGCCCCTGGACAGACTTATTTTACTTTTACTTTACTTTCCCATTTCACTGGCATCTCATCACAAGCTGCAAAAACCTCTGCCAGCGAACAGCTGGTGCCGCAATATTTTGTAGAGACGGAGACTAAATTAACAGGTCAAACACATTGCAGTGTGATCCATCAGTCTCTATTGCTGCCTATCTCACGTGGCCTTTGATGTGAGCGGATGATCAATGCAGAGTGAAAGCCCATTACACTGATGTGCAAGCAGAGGGCAGCCGAGTGAATGTGTAAGCACCTGCTCCTCTATAGGAGTACGACTGCCAGTGGAGGACTTTACATTCACTTTTTAAGTAAATTAGAGATCCGGAGCTTAAAATGAATAAAAAGTAGATTTTGCTTGCTCTGCAGTTTCAATAACTGACTTTATTAGACATTAAGACCAGGGAACTGGTTTCACGCAGCCTGATAATCACATTGAGTTAAATTCAATATTCGGTGCACGCTGCATTGCGGTTTTATAAAAGAAAGTTGGATTCAGAGACGACACCTCCCACCTGCTGAGATGCGTTTGTTTGAATGAAAGCATGCATGCTCACTTGGCCCTCATCAAGTCCTGGTCTTTGAGGGCAGATCCTTGAAGGTAGATGACCCTCTGGGACCACAGGGGGATTTGGAGGATACGGCGAACCTGAATGTCTATCTCCGTTGGACACAGGATGACGACGTAGTAGTCCTGCAAAACAAGGTTTACCATTGTATTTATTTAAATTACATTTCATTTAGCTGCTTTATCCAAAGAGACTTACATGCTATACAGTAGACCGTAGACACAGCAACGGTGAGCAATGAGGGTTAAGTGTCTTGCTCAAGGACACATCGACATGGACTAGTGGAGCCGGGGATCGAACCACCGATCCTCTGAAAGACAGAGCTGCTAACCACTGATCCTCTGATTGAAAGACAGACCTGCTAACCACTGACCTTCTGATTGAAAGACAGACCTGCTAACCACTGACCTGATTGAAAGACAGACCTGCTAACCACTGACCTTCTGATTGAAAGACAGACCTGCTAACCACTGACTCACAGTCGCCCCGATTGTAACTGAAACCATAATAAATTTCAGTTCATTAAAGGTCTTACTGACAAAACCTCCATTGAATTACAAACTTCAGGTAATGATTGTTCTCAAAAAACCTCTTCACTTTTATGGTAGCTTTATCAAAAAGTGTGTCTTTCATCCTCTGATTGAAAGACGAACCTGCTAACCACTGAGCCACAGTCGCCAATCAATCATGCAATACAAAAATGGAATAAAGTGTGTGTACTGAAACAGAAATCTTTAGTTATTGTGATTTTCCATTCCTGTGCTGCTGGGAGAAAGCAGCCTTTTCACGTATTGGTATTCTTACAACTGTTTTGTTTTGGTACCTGTAGTCTGGGGTGAGCGTAGAACTCGTTGAGGAAATCCATCAGCAGGTCGATCTTCAGCGAGCTGACGCACAGCACCACATGTTTCTCTGTCTGCGCCCGATGCCGGCTGTAGTTCCCTCCGAGCTTCTGGCTCTCCATCCACAGGTACGCTAGTTCCTCAAACTGACAACAACATCGACGGTGGTGTCAAATGCAACAAGAATTCAATTCATAATAAATGACGGATCGATTAGCTGTCATGGACCGTTAAAGCACTGGAGTGAAAACTGCTGATGCAGTAGTTTGCCAGGCAGCGCGAGCTCATTTCTATTTCTTCCTCGGCACGTCTGGGGAACATTCAAACAAGCGTCTGTGATCTTTCAAAAATAAATAGCACGGCAAAAATAGTAGATTTATCATGCAGCAAGCGTGACCCGATAGGACTTGGCCTGAATTCTGAGTACGATTTTCCGGTGTCTTCTGCAGCCAAAAATGTCAGAAGAGAAAGCACTTTATTACGTTGGTACTTTATGTGATACCTGTAAGAAAAATGTCATTTCATATTCGATAACAGTCCCACAAAAGGTCGTCGCTAGATGAGAACACAACAGGAATTGCTGATGATGATGATAGTCACGTGTGGACCCCTTCCAGGTTGGTTCAACCTGCAGTCCTTACCTGCAGTGGGAGCACCACCAGCGCTACACAGATGAGAATGACCACGAGCAGCTGGGAGGGCCAGATCTGTGGCGTGACGTCGCCGTAGCCCACGGTGGAGAAGGTGACGATGCAGAAATAGAAGGAGTCGAACAGGGTCAGGTGCTTCCCGGCTCGCTCCAGATGCTGGATCCCACAGGCTCTGCAGAAAGATGGGAGGGGGGATTACTGTGCATGGTGCAACATCAGACACGTCTCCTACGTGCAGTGGTTATTAAAATATGTAAACTGTTCCAGCCCGGTGGACTGGATATCAAACTCTATTTGCACAAGATCAAAGGGCAGTAGAGTAAATACACCTCAGGCTTCTCAACAGTGTGTTATTTAAAGTGACAGTATTGATTCTCTGTCAGTTCCACCTCCCGGTTTGTGCCAAGTCATTTGGTTTTTTTTACATTGATGAGGTGGGGATTTAATGAAACCCTCAGGAGGAGACCTCAGATTTCTGACGAAGAGGAGGAGGAAGGTGCAGGGCAAGGCACAGGTGTGTTGCATTGAGGGGGATATTCGGGCAGAAATAGTATAACAGAGTATAACATTAAAAATTGTTGGGTTTTAGAGATAATGTTTGGGAAGTAATACAGCTGGATAAATGAGACTTGGATTATATGCACATACTGTGTAGTTGTTACTTCAATTCATTAAGATTTTAGTCCATTAAGAGATTCTCCGGTCCCCAAGGAGGAATGCAAGAGGATTATTTTCTAAGATTTATTTTTTAAGAATTAAAGGTAACCCAGGGTGAGTAATTGATATACAAATGATCATTTATGGCTTAAATATTCCCTTAAAGAGCTAAAGAAATAAGAAGTGACTGCTTTGATAAAATCACATTGGTGTTATAAACGCAGAATTCAATAAGACACAAGAAACATAATCACCTTTACCTGCTGTTTCACTGCTGCTCATCACTATTTTTGGTCAAGAAAAGTTCAAACTCGAAGATAACGTTTTTTTTGCATGTATTTCAATTTTACAAATAGTTATATATTTACCAATTTCTTTTAAGTGGCTAAATTACCTTACATTTCATAGCCAGCTCCCACGGTTTACATTTTGTTTATCTTGTTGGATAAAACTGTGACTGTCAATCTCTACAATTACCACATGCATAGCTTCTTCCATTGATCTATCTGGTCCACCGCATTGCACACTAGTGCAACTGTGCTAGAAACGAGGTTTTCTGGGCCGTGCGGTGCACAGTTGACACAGATTTTGTAAACAGGAAATGCACGTCTGTGAGTAACAAGAACAGAGGTTCACCCACCCAGTGAAAACCAGACACATTAAGGTGCAGATGAGGATGAACACCTGGTTGAACATGGCGGAGTGGGTCCTCTGGATGGCACGATGGAAGTCATTCTGGACATGGGGGGGAAAAGAGATTACGAGATAGCTGGGTTTTTATTATCATATTCATACTAATGACTGCTAATTGAAATGCAATGCCAACTATCACATGTAAGGCCGTTAGTCTTTATATTTATTCACTTTGCCTTGATGACGGCCATGATGGATACAAATTCTTAAAAAAAAAAAAACGTTATCCAAAGCGACTTACATGTTATACAGTAGACCGTAGACACAGCAACGGTGAGCAATGAGGGTTAAGTGTCTTGCTCAAGGACACATCAACATGGACTAGTGGAGCTGGGGATCGAACCACTGATCCTCTGATTGAAAGACAGACTTGCTAACCACTGATCCTCTGATTGAAAGACAGACCTGCTAACCACTGATCCACTGTCGCCCCCCTCCTCATTACACACTGTCTAACATTGCTTTTTCCTCCTACTCCGTCTTGAAATGTAGCCGCTCACGACTCATTCCCAGTTGCACCTTGTTAGCGTGTTCTGCCTGCCACCGCCTCCTCTCCCCTTCCTCGCCTCTCCGAACTGTCCTTGTTTTCTTTCCATGTGCTGGTCCGCTTGGCCTCGGATTCGACCATCTGCCCAACTACCGCCTTGGCGCGAGGCTCTTACTCTGTCATGGTCTCATCTGAATCACAGCGAGAGAACACACTACGCCAGTTGGACATTGTCTAATTGCTTTGAAATCCATGTCCCGGCACCTAGTGTATCGTACAACCTGGACAATATTGATACTCTGTGCACCAGTTTTTATTTTTATTTTTTATCCTTTATATGTTTTTACGCTGCATTGCAGTGTTTTGTTTTGCTTGCATTTGCTGTTGGTGCTGCATGTGGCCCCCGACGCACTATATTTATAATAGTCTTGTTCCGTATAGGCCTACACTATATTAAGTATTTGCACGCTTTGCAGTTGCATCATTAATCCCCCGCAACGGCCGCTGGTGGCATAATAATAATCAACTGAACGAGTGTGAGTCATAAGTAGCTGCCTATAAAACCAACCATACGAGACACATACATTAAGTAAAAAGCTGTAATATGGATGCGAGTGATCAATTTGAATCTAAAAGTGGTATTTATTTGATTCTATAGGCAATTGTGAAAAAACATCCTAGTGTTGGCTCACTTACCCTGATTTAATGGTTGGTGTTAGCTTTTAAATTAGCCAGCAACCTAATGTATCAAAGCAACCAGCGTTAACAGCAATCCATTGCCGACAATGTTAAACAAACTGGCAGCTAATAACACTACCCTCAAGCAGATTCATTGGCTGCTGCACAGCATCCGCTTAATTTAATTCCCTTCGGACTGCTAATACTGTGTAAACCCAGTCAGCCCTTATTGCCAGCATCCCCCATGAGCTGAGGGCCTCCAACATGGCTGCGACAGGATGGATAATCTACCTTCAAAACCCTCAGTGGGTAAAAAACAAACAAACATGAGATCTGTGTGCTCGTTTTTTGATGCATTGCATCCATTAAAAAAATACTTACGATCATGTTCTCCAGAGCACCTTTGGCAAGCCAGCAGTTCAGAAACACCGGCACGAAGATGTTTCTCAATGGAGACCAGAAGATCTTCAGGAGGAGAGGGAAAGGGTGAAATATTTATCCGTAAAAACATTCCTGAGGCGCGAAAGGAAACCGTTATTCTAGATACAGGGAGGACAATAAATTAAATATGCCCTTGGATGAAGTAGACATGAATTGGGCTTTAACCATAGATTATCGTGTTGCTCAGAGCCAAAATGACCTTGAGTGTTAATACATTTGGTAATGAAACATATTGACTGCCGAGTTAATTAAACCAATTACTCACTGTAATTATGAATGGCACTGAATTGATCATCTCCAATATGAAGGATATCTGGAAGATCTGCTCCCAAATGTTCCCCTGGAAAGCAAATTGAAGGAGAATATGAGAAATGATTCAATAAAGCAGTGACGGTGCAGATTGTTTTAGAGAGAAGTTTGATGCCAGTGATAATGACTATCAGCAGACAGGAAAAAAAATAATATTATTTGGTATAAATAATTTTAGTATTGATCCGAGCTGATCAAAGCTGGATCATTGACCTGGTTTTGTTCTTGAGGCATTTAATGCAAGTTTTTGGAGCATGTTAATGAAGCTTGAATCTTATGCCTTTTTGAAGAGTTGACTTTTAAACTACACTATGTTGCATTCTCTGCTCTCGCTTTCTAACATGTGTTATGTAAATCAAGCTTATTAGTGCCCTTGTACTTTTACATGCTGAATTATGTATATCAATACGGCCTTGAATGAAGGAAGGCTAAGTTATTTACAAACGACACAAGGGGGGAAAAACACATTTATCTTAAGGCTGAAAATACTTTGTGGACACTGGCAAGATGTAGGCCAGATAATAAAGTATATGCATACAGTGAAAGTATGGCAACTAAGCAGAGTCAGTCGAAGGATAAGCGTGAGGGACTGAATACTAATCCCATATTCAGAGTGCAGTACAGTGGTGGCCTTGATGCTTTTGAAAAGCTCAGTGAAGAAAATACGTGTGTGACACTAAAACATTGTATCGGTAGCTGAACAAAAGGGGATTTTCTCCTTAAATATATATTGAATGAGTCCCTTAACAGTCATCTGAGAAAGGTGGGTAAGAAAAAAGGACATGGCAAGACATAAAAGGGTACAAGAAAGTGTGAATAATAAAAACCCAGATAAGACTCAGCGGATCACCACAGGGGGAAAAAGCTGAAATGTACAGAACAACATGTCCGAGAGACTCAGAGCAGCAACGCTGAAGCTAAACTTTCCAAGCAAAGCCCATTTTTTCTGGTTGTGTTTCTGTTGTACTGGACTGCATTACATCGCAGGGCCTTTTTAATATGTCGTTATCCTCTTTAACAAACTCACACAAACACTGACCCTTTGTATTTGAATGTGTTCGCGGAAGCTATTTCCATAGAATACATAACGCTGATATCTTCACTCACTACTTGCACAGTTCCCACTTTTAACTGTATATGAAAACCATTTACGAGGCACAAAGTGCACCTTTAGAGGACTCGCATAGATGAAAGAGAACAGCACTTCCAGCCCTGACAACTGGTTTATGTAACTTGTTACTGTGCGTGATGTCTGAGTCTAACATTGGTGGCTAAAGTCCTCGATAGTCTCCTTGAGGTGCACCCCGAGTCTCTCCTTGAGGTGCACCTCGAGTCTCTCCTTGAGGTGCACCCCGAGTCTCTCCTTGAGGTGCACCCCGAGTCTCTCCTTGAGGTGCACCCCGAGTCTCTCCGACAGGTGCACCTCGAGTCTCTCCGACAGGTGCACCTAGAGTCTCTCCGACAGGTGCACCTCGAGTCTCTCCGACAGGTGCACCTCGAGTCTCTCCGACAGGTGCACCTAGAGTCTCTCCGACAGGTGCACCTCGAGTCTCTCCGACAGGTGCACCTCGAGTCTCTCCGACAGGTGCACCTAGAGTATCCGATTGCTCCGGCACTTGGACTGGACACTGAAAGCTGTCGGCTCACGAGGGAGAACAAACAAGGTGTGCAGCTCTGTGATCAGACAGCTTTACGACGCCAGCTCGGCTTAAAGAGAAAAACGGTCCACTGGATCCTTACCTTGTAGCTGAGATATGTGATCAGCACGGTCTCCAAGAAACTGATTAAGGCCACTGTCACCTGGAACAGAGGGGAGAGGGAGACCAATGGATTCCCAGGACTTTTCCAGGACTTTTAACCAAATTCCCATGACCAAACATTTAGTGAAATCTGGGTGTGTCCATGAAAAAGTGATAAAATGTAGTATTTAAACTAACAATGAGGATTCCAAAGCATACAGTATTCCTTAAAGGACACAAATGAATGAGAGACAATAGTTTGATTAAAAGAATAAACATTTATAGATATACTCAGCGTATGCCTGCTTATATTTTGAGTCTCTCTTTTAAAAGCATATTAATTATTTCAAACTCAGCGTAAATGAACGACATGAACACATGAATATAACACATTTACATGACTTTTCCAAAACTTTTGAGATTTTATTTTTTTCAAGGATTTTTCCAGGCCTGGAAATAACCATTTTAAAATTCCATGATTTTTCCAGGTTTTCCATGAGCGTATGAACCCTGAACATCTTCTGCTCTGCAATGCTTGGATCTTAAAAACAGCTGCTAATGGGTCTGAGTTTGCTTTAAAATGTAGTTCAAGCATTGGGATTTGATCCACGTGTGTTTTATTTGAACGTTATTGGTCTCACCTGTATCGCCCACACAGGTTCCCGTCTGCTAACGCAGAAAATCAACGACCTGTCGAAAAACATCCATGTAATTGCAACGTCAACAATGAACGCGCTTCAGTTCATGATGAAATGCCTTTAAGACGGAAACATACCAGTCGATTCCTTCCGAGTCTGCTGTGTTGTTGTGGTAGCTGCTGTTGTTGTTGCGGCTCGGATATATTGCGCTGTGGAGAAAAACGGCAACAGGGGAAATACAAAAAGAGCGTGAATGTGTGTGTAAAGATATCCACTGGGAAACATTTTGTTTAGCTGGTATGTTGCCATAAAGAACACACACATGGCTCTAAACACACACACACACACACACACACACACACACACACACACACACACACACACACACACACACACACACACACACACACACACACACACACACACACACACACACACACACACACACACACACACACACACACACACACACACACACACACACACACACACACACACACACACACACACACACACACACACACACACACACACACACACACACACACACACACACACACTTCATCCCTTCAAAATAAATAAGAAAACATTAAGATAAAGTTATCAAAAACACACATTTTGTGATAAAAGCAACATTTTAATTTAAATAAATGTTGTTATTACTTCTTTCACATTTGATGGCAAGGAAAATATCATTGAAAGAATCCTGGAGTTCATTTCAAATATAATACCATAGATGGAGGATAATAATCGATGGCATTAAAGGTCATAAAGAGACGGTTACAGCCTTTTCAGAAGCAAAGGATGGAGCATCAACTTCACTACATATCAAAAGCTATCAAGGAAACATAGAAATATAGACACATCTGGAACAGGGCATAACTGAGTGGGGTTGTAACTGCTGAGCGGGACTCTCACCACGGGTTTACGTTGCCCTCCTTGGGGTTTTCCAGGTTGACTCTCAGCGTGTAGAGGACACAGGTGAGAATCTTCAGCGAGAAGTTGAACAGGCGGATTCTCAGGCCTGCGGACCAACAAAGACAAAAACTCCTAAAAATGTGTTCGTTCAGGTCTTTGAGCCTCCAGTGTTGTGACCGCCTCTGGTGTTGTGAGTCCACTGCTGACGACAGGCGCCGCTCAGTAGAAAGTTGATAACTGCTTGAACACAGTTGTTTGTCTGCCTTTAGTGAAAGGCTTAAAGAGGCCAGATGTGTCGAAAAGCCCCGGAGCGCGACTAATGCAGTTCTATGCCGCTCTGGCACCTCGTCACAACTGATCTCCTCCGACGCACGGCTTTTCAAATCCTCCCGAGAGCAACGCAACTAAATAACCCCAGAGCTTTTATGGCCGTTGAATATGAAGACACGCGGCGAGGTAAACGACTGATGGGATGGCAGAGAAATAGGAAAGGGTGATTCTAATGTTTGCATAAGTGCAGGCAATCATTGGTAGGCACACATCACCACCAAATGGGCTGAGGACTCGCCTGCTGGGCAGAGGGGGGGTGCTGGTTGTATTACCCAATGCCAATCAGCCTCTGCAGCTTCCCTAATATCCTGTGACACCGACCTCTTCAGATGAAGCCGGTGTCGATGTTAAAATGATTTGAAACAAACAAACAAAACAGCCGTGGCATAGAGCAACAGGCCCCCGCAGCCTGGTCTGACATTTACATCAGAGTCATGGTGTTTCGTGTCAAAAGACTGCCGAGGGTTAGCGACAGAGACAAGCTGAGGGGAAGACGGCAGACGGGGGTCAAGTTAACGACGCGTTCTACCGGGGAATTGAACGCGTTTACAACGAGATGCAAAAGACACGATGCACCAAACGGCTGCTGCACCGGCGATGTTGTGGCATCGCCGCTTTCATCACTGCAGCGCCGTACAGTGGGTGTGCACACAGCGAGGACGATGTTTTACAATGAGGGAGCTAACCCAGACTGAAGGGGGAATATGATGTGCGTCGTCACTGGCTGCAATTTCCTACATTACGCTTTTATTCTGTCATTTCTCTTTTTGCTCTTTCGCCTCACGGTGTGGTGCCCCCCTGCCGGCTGTACTTACTTGACCTTTGGTTTTTGATGAAGAAAAGCTTCAGCCTCTCCTTGAAGGTGTTTTCGTTCACATAGAACTCCACCTGCACCCTGTGGGGAAGCAGTCACATGTGTGAATGTGTAGCATGCACGCAGCACAGCCACCAATACACACACACACACACACACACACACAGTAAATCTTACCTTGGTACAGTATATAATCACGTGGGAGACAACGCAGTGGATTTGTAGTGATATTACTTTGGCTACAGAACAAGACAATGCCTGAGGTTCGGTACAGATACCAAAATTAAATACGTGGTTAAATATAAACACATTTTGTAACATTTTTACAATGTTTTAGTAGTTAAAAAATAGTCTCAAACAAATGTGAGATTTATTCCTGTTTGGATAGCATTTGCTAAAAACAAATGAAGCCTTTTTAAAAATAAGTCTTCAACAGGATTCCCTGGGATTGACACACATCATTTAAAACAATCACACTTATAAGATCTGAATCATAAACTTGCGATTTGGAGCAGACAATATCTCCTCACAGTATGAAAAACAAGACTTCGGATATGAGCAAGCATTCGAAATATGCCAGTTTGACGCTCGGTGCAAAGGAAACATTTCTGTAAATACACAATAAGTATTGAGGCTTGACACCCAGCCTCAGTTTGCATCCTGCTATCATAAATAAACAAAAAGAAGAACAAAAACATTGGTAATGTAAATTGTGCCATTGCCACAATCGTGTTGGGTAAAGTGTTCCAGTGAAAAAAAAAAAAAAAAGCAGCTGCTTTGTGTGAAAGTCCAGTGCAGGAAAAGTCTCCCTTCTGATAAATAAATTACATTACCATCCATTTACCATCAGTAGTTGAAAAGCTCTCCGTCCATGTGCAAGAAAAATCAACCACAAATACATACGAGCTTGAAACTCAATGTGCAGCACTGGTGCTTGTTCAATAATGCAGATTACATAAATAAATGGCCCATTTTTTTTTTCTCCCCCAAACACTGACATTCCCCTAATGGTGCCCCACCAGCTAGGACTTCTATGCATAATGTAAAGATATGACGCGGTTTCTTTAATTGCTCCGAGACATTCGATCGTCCAAATTGGTCAATTTGTGCATGTAACAGGGACCGAGGAGGGTGTAATACTTTCCATTTGCTCTTAATATTTCATGAAGACAATCAAAACCCAAGCACTTAATCTGAAATGTTTTTCTTTACGGCCGTCTGTCTCACTGCCTGCATTACCACAAAAGGCTCCATTTATAAATGACAATCACCTCTCAACCTTAAAAACTCCGCTCTTCAAATCAAATGGACTGTTTTCTCACTTATGACAACTCCGGAGCAATAAAAAGGTTCGGGCCGACATAATGGGCTTTAATAGGCGTGGGAGCTTGACCAAGCGGCCGCCTAAGTATCTACAGCAGATAGGCTCCATGGATACAGGTAGTGAGACGGGCCTAATAACAGTTTATGTAATGTTCGAGAGCTTGTTGTCACTAATGAGCGTGCAGGGGGAATTAACCACGGCCTAGTGCTTCCAGGACCCTTCAGAGCCTGACAAGACGAGTGCAGGGTGCAAAAAGACAAGCGAGCAGAGTAGGAGGACAATTACAGCAGCCAAATCCCAAGATAGGTATGCATGTGTGCGGATTAAGAGCGTAGGTGGAATAAAGAGCAGGAGATATGCACCATCTTCCAGCTGTTCCCCGCTCTCCCTCTTCCGGCTCTGTCGCCATGGAGACAGCTTCCATGGCAGGACATGTGACACACGGCGGGCTGCGACTGTGTGTTGTGCGTTTTCCAGTACAAGGAATTAGCCGCTGCTACACGCACACACACACACACTCACACATTTACTCGTCTATAGGAACCAGTGTGTGTGTGTGTGTGTGTTTTTTATATTTAATGTCATTTGTGTGTTAACACAAACTTATCATGATTTTAGCAGTTAAAACCATAACTCTAGACCCTTCAGAAAGGCTGGACCCCACCGGGCTGGTGCCAGTCAGTGGGTCCCACGGGGTAGTAAAAACCAATATGTGTGTGTGTGTGTATACAAATCCGGAGATCCATAAAGATTGCAGTCTCCATTGACACAGCTGTCAGAATGGACATAGACAGCTGCACAGGCTTGGTGTTTACCCAGCTTGACTACAGACACCTGACCTGTGTGACAGTCTGTAAACATTTGGGCGGAGACACGTTATCGGTTGTGTTGGCTCTGTATTTTATGAAACAACGATTATGGTTTAAAGGGAATGACATTTAGCTCAGTTTGAGAGCGTTGTTTTTGATTATTTGTATCCATACTGGCTGAATGAAGCATATACAGATGCTAGTGTAACATTTTAAGCGACTCCGAGCTTTGCTTTGGCTGGTGGTTTAAGATCATTGGCTTTCGTTTGAGAATATTTCCGTATTCCTAACTTGCTCTTCCTTTTTCTTTCATGCGGCGGGCTCGTAGGAGTCAGATTCAGCCAACGCTCCTGACTTGGGATACCCGTGTCCTGTGTGTAATTGAGTGCATAATAAAGGCTCCAATAACAGTGTGTAAGGCTACGCGTCCTGACCCGTATGTCCTTTATTTGAAGTCCTGCTCTCTGAGATCCATAAAGGAAAGTCTAAACTCCTTTCCAGCATCTGCAGCAGAATTAATTCATTTATTCATTCAGGGACCAGCTGAAGAAAATAAATAACGAGTGATGAATGGTTTAATGTGAAAAACTTCTCGCCACAGCAAGGCGGTCAATGAGGGTCAACTAATTCAAGTCGTAGTTTATTGTTGTGTTATACAATAGCAACAATAGCCAATTTAAATCATTGTTTGGCTATGTGAATACATTTGGAATTGTATTAGCCTGGTTTGCAGTGCCAAACAGGACAATGAAACATAATTATTCATTGATTTCGGGTTTTCAAACTCAAACTTGCTTCAAAGTAATGGAATACACATATATTAGTGACAATAAAAATACATTGCTACAATTCCTACACTTGACCCAATATGAACGCCTTCAAAGTCTGTATTCCGCACTTTCAATTTCATAATAATTTGATTTCAAAGTGGGGCCAAAAAAAAAAAAAAAAAGAAAATGTGACCCCGTCTAACACTTACAGACCACGTAGAATAAAAGAAAAAGTCCTTTACTTTTTATGTCCAAGCAATCAACAACCACTAAAACATAAATGGAAATAGATTTATTTTTCTAAGTAGCTCTGGCTACAGATTGCACTTCTTCCAGCTTAACTGCAGGCCCACAGCAATACCTTTTAAGTACTTACGCTCTTTTCTTCGGCATCTCGGTGGTCTGAAGCCATCACCACCAATCTGTGGACATTAGCCTGACTTTGCTAATACAAACAAGAGCAGTTTGAGCATCCGAGAGGTCAGACAGCATCTAACAGGTTGGTACTTCCTGACTTTAAGAGACATTCCCTTTACTTCCCTCGAGAACAAAGATGGATGACAAGGCACGAGCCAGGAATTTGTGGACATGGTCACAACAAATGGGGAATTACCTTTTGTCCAACAGGTTTACATGGCGTGTGGAGCCTTTTGTACACACAACAGAGAGTGTGAACAAGGTGTGTGATCATAATGAAGGTAATGAGGAGCAAAATAAATCTGAGAGGAAGAGGGAGCTGGAGGGAGCGACCTGCGATCAAGCCTCCGGTGTTAAAGTGAATACACAAAGTGCTCCATGACCGTTGCCAGTGATATGATTACAATTTGCTGCACCCTTGCCTGAAACACAGAGAGTGTGTAACTGCATTATGGACTCTGTAAATAAAACATCAAACGCTTGACCGTGAGATATTCTGGCTGACAGAACAGAGCTGTTCAAACACCGGTGTTAATTCTAGTAAAAAGGAGAAGGGGAAACAACAATTGTTGAACGGCCACCAGATGCTCTGCGCCATGTGGAATACATGTCAGAGGGTCGAGCACAGATCAACAGCAGCATCAGTATCCGTTAGCCTCGTGCAAGGCTACAATGATCAAGGGAACCCTGAGCATCAAAGCGTCTATCCTGAGACAAGCCTGCGTCCAGCAAAAATACATTCCCATACAATTAATCTTTCATTTGACCATGGGATTAAAACAAAACCAGCACTGATGTTTCCGTCTGCTCTTGATTCAAAGCAGCAATCTAATACTGTACAGTCTTGTAATGTCCAGTCGTGTTGAGGGCATTGTATAGTGTGCAATCAGCATAAAGTACCTAAATAACTACACTACCACAAGTTTTGGCAAATCAACAGATGTGGCGAATCAGAGCTGAACTACACACCAGGGTTCAACGTTTGTGCTTTTCTTAACCTGCGATCTTGCTTAGTGGTTTTCAACAACAACGACTAAAATTAACTGTCATGTTTTATCCACCTTGCTCTAAAACTTGCGGCAAACTGTGCAAAATAACGTAAAGGTCAGGGTTAGCCCATGTCACAGAATCAGAAGGACACGGACCTTTACTACGTCATCTTCTTTTTTTCAGGATTACTCCGTCCCCCCTTTTGGTCATTGGAAATAGAAACCTTCCCATGCACCACCCTCCCACATGCGCCGGATATAAAACCTGCAAGGATTCTAAAAATATTACACTTGAATATGAATATTCAAACGCTGTGGACATCTTTGTCGTCCTTGCTTCTGTCCCATCTAAAACGGCTCGTGGGCCAGACATTATTATTTGTCAAATGGATACTGAAAGCAGGACTCTCAACAAGGACATTGAAGAGTTCGTTATAATCCGATGTGGGGTGGATAAACTCCTTAATGGGAGCTGGGGGACCTGTGGGATGAACGTGAAAGAGCAGGCGCAGGTCATTTCTGGCCCTCTAAGGCACCCGTACACTCGATGAGCGGCTGCACATCTGTAAGCGGCTGTATACAGGCGTTGGAGTTGTGGAGCGGGGCTTCGCTATTCTGGGTGTGCACATATGTTCAAGGACGTAGAAATCCCTGAAGCATTTTTGCGAGTGCAAGTGCACGGCAGCACAATTTATTATATTTTCCCCCTGAATCAGCATGTCCACAGACGCCGGTGCAAATTAGTTGTCACGTGTCCTTCAAGGTCTGTGAAGGAGTTCTGACACGAATGTACAGCTATAATGAGAGTGCTGCTTACCTTATGGATGACTACACGGTTTGTGTAATAACAAATTAATCCTCCAGTTGACTGAAGGGAAGATTTCAAGAGTACAGAAGCTAAATTGCTGAACATTGTACAGTACAGAGCACCATCTGATGCCCGGTGTATTCCAGACAGTGGATCGTTACAAGCTGCTACCCACCTAGTGTACGTACTCTGGCACGTCTCGGGATCGAGCGCTTCCATATTGAGGGGAACTAGCTGTGTTGGTTCGAGAGACCCACTAAGAATGCACCTTCGAGCACCCTGGACCGAGATGAAATTCAAGGTTTCGTAACGTGCTGTTGCTCGACACGCAGAGACGCTTGGGTTGTGATCTGAATCAAAAGCATTGTGGTTGTGATCTGAATCGAAACATTGTGGTTTTCTGAACGTGCAGCGATGAAGAAGGCTCTTTGGTGAGCGGAAGTCATTTCCTGTGATGTTTTAGTACAGGAAGCAACCACAGGAAGAGCTTCAACGTCACAAACAAAACAGAAACATATGATGAATGTGTATGAACCTTTTTAACAAGATGAAACAAATGAGGATAACGGTGATGAAGTGAACCCCAACATGTCAGCACATGATCATGGCTCTCCACGTAGCGCATCCCCAAGGATCCCGATCCACTTTCCCACAGCAGCACAGCCCCAGAAACCACCACACTCAGGAGACCGAGTGATGGATCCTCTGCAGCAGGTCTGCTATTGACATGCAAGACTGCCAGCGAGTGTCGTCTACACCAGTGCTTCTCAAATGGGGGAACGTGAAGGCACTCCAGGGGGTACGTGAGATTTAAAAAAAATCTATATTTTAAATGAGCATCCGTTGAAAATAAAAATAAAAATAGTTATTTAATAAATATTCAATAGAATATAAGTGTAGATTAATACGCGTGTAATTGTAAATATTCTATTTTAAATCAGACACTGATGGCACAGCTTTTTTTTTTACTAGCTTTGCTAGTAGCATCATGCTACGCTCAGCACCCACACAGCTCACAAATGTAATTTGAGCAGTCCGAGCTTCCAGGCGGAGACACATCCGACTGGAATCGCATTTCAAACCACCTGTGGTTTGGATCCGATTTGCAAAAATTGCATTTTATGTATTTAAAAAAAGAAAATCTGGATAAAAATTTAGATATGGCAAAAATAAAAACTAGATGGGAATCAGAACATGGGACAAATATTTACAGATTCAGACAGGAGTTTGCATGATTGTCTCAGCCTATCACAGCCAACGCTCCATTGGGATTTGGTGGCAAAGATCCATGACAGACAACAACCCAAATAAACAATACAACAAATGATTCTTTGAAGAAAGAAGAGAAGCCATGTTTTTCCTACCCGACGGCTAAATCTATTGCACTGGCACGCTTTTAGGCTCAACATGTGATTCCTATGAATAACAGAGGACCCAATTCTGCCATTCATGAATTTCAAAGTTATAAATACACAAGATTTTGCATGTTTGAGGAAATTATGACAGCTTGTGTTGTCGCCTTCGAAGCTGCGATTGTCTCTGCATATTCCTGTCCAGATACATGAGAATACACCTTTGTATGTTCAGTGATGAAGAAGCAGTACACAGCATTAGTACAGCACCAAAAATTCACATTTTGGCGATTTTTCACCGATATAACCTGCAGTGAGTCCAGACTCTCATCTACAAGCCAAGATCTAACAGTGACAACAGTGACAGAGTGAAGACTGGTGAGCACATTCAGTCACGGGACAGATGACACACCCGGAATATGTTGATGAAAACACACAAGCTGCCTTTTCACCATTTACTGTGACCTGATCGAATGAGTCAGAAAATTCGGTTCTGGCTCAAATGTTTCTTTTGAATCTTTGCCACAACAATTGTTGAAAAGGTAGCGCCACATGAATGGGTTATTCTCAGCATTCTGCACCCAACACCACACCAATCATTGACCCACTTTACAGAGAACGTGTCACGGTGAGCTTACCTCCAAGGCACAATGTCCACGTACAGTTTATGCAAAATCCGAGCAATACTACAATACTACGCATGTGCTTTTGTGCTCGCTAAACAGTCCTGTGTACAGTTACCATTGTCGATACAATCCATGCCATGCAAGCATGATGCTGCCAGGGACTTACTGGGCATTGGTTGAGTCCATACTGTACTCCTCTTGATACCTGGACGCAGCACACATGGACACAGATAGGCATAGGTTAGGACAGAGTGGGGTCGAGGGAGGAGGAAAGGGAAGAGCAAAACAAAAAGGAAAAAGGATGCAACTCGGGATGCCACGGTAATATATTTGCATTCACTTGCATCTCGAATCAGAACGCAACCTTGTTATGACCTTGAGGAACAATCTGAGCTCAGTTTGTGCAGCAAGAAGGTTCAAGATGTGGATCTGAGGCCATGTTAGCGGGTTGATATCAGATCAGATCTCAGCTGCCACGGCCAGACGCGGTTTTATTGAGTTGCCTTCAAACTCCACATGCAAGTAAGCATAAACATTCATAAACAATTGACTGCATCCGAGCCCCCGACGGGAAATACAAAAATGTATTTCAGAGCTATTAATTCACAGGGCGCATGCAAGGCAAACTCTGCACATTGAGAATCAAAAGCGTTACTTCAGCTGACTATCGAACAGACGGGACACTCGATGCAAACCACAGGGGACCCGTGGACACACTCGCTCGGTCACTCTCACATGTTGAGGTGACCACGAAGGGAACAGACTGGGACACATACCCAGATATTTAAATGGCTGACAGACACATGGACACTTGTGATGGACTAGAATCAGAACCATTTATTGCCATGTTTGTTTTCACATTCAAGGAATTTGTCCTGGTGGAAGGTGCATAACATTTAACATTTAACAATAAGCATTTAACAGTAAACAGAGTGCAATAAATGGGACTGAATGAATGAATGGGTCAAAGGTTAAACAAAAGGTTAATTTTAACGATAAACCCAAGTTTGAAAATGCTTTAAATGGTTTTATAATCAGTTGCCATTAAGTTTTGGTCTGGCATAAAGAAGACAAATACCATTCATTCAGATATATTTTATGACTGAATAGTTTCCAACAATCCTGCATGTACAGAACTAAACAAAACTACATATGACCATAAATACACTTAGTTCACTTACTGAACAGCCAATTAGTTTTGATCCAACATATTATCTGCATACCTGCTGCAGTTCTCTTGGTCTTCTTTGTAATATTAAAAGATATTACCGCATATTAAGTCCCTCATGTATAAAGTACTAAGTAGTTAGCCTAGTGAGTAAAAAGCTTCAAGGCCAAGTCCAAAGCCCGTCTAAAAATATAAATTGTAGCGGTGGCTGTATAAAAATATAATTTAGGTCGATATCCCTTTGAAGCTTGTAAATAATCAAAGTCTGCCTGCTGGTCAAAGTGTGAAGCGGGAAAGCCGGAGAGATAGGTGTTGTGAAAAGGACATTATTTATCAGCTCAGGCCGTTTGGTGTAAAAGCTTCTGACAAAACGAGTCTTTTTAAAAAGGACTAATGGAGTGTCCATTAAACCCCGGAAGTAGAAGGTCACGAGAGAGGAACTGTACTATGCCGGTAATTAATCAAGTACCGGTTGGCATCTCAACAACAGAGCATAGTCAATTATGACGGTCCCCAGGAACCAATGAAATCGTCAACCGAGGGATTCAATCCTTTGGCTTTTAGTGGATATTGAGAAAATAGATTTGTTTTGATAAAGCTACCATAAAAGTGAAGAGGATTTTTGAGAACAATCATTACCTGAAGTTTGTAATTCGATGGAGATTTTGTCAGTAAGACCTTTAATGAACTGACAATAATGTATTATGGAGGTTTCAGTTACAATCGGGGCGACTGTGTCTCGGTGGTTAGCAGGTCTGGCTTTCAATCTGTGGATCAGTGGTTAGCAGGTCTGGCTTTCAATCTGTGGATCAGTGGTTAGCAGGTCTGTCTTTCAATCTGTGGATCAGTGGTTAGCAGGTCTGTCTTTCAATCAGAGGATCAGTGGTTAGCAGGTCTGTCTTTCAATCAGAGGATCGGTGGTTCGATCCCCAGCTCTGCTAGTCCATGTTGTTGTGTCCTTGAGCAAGACACTTAACCCTCATTGCTCACCGTTGCTGTGTCTACGGTCTACTGTATAGCATGTAAGTCGCTTTGGATAAACGCGTTAGCTAAATGAAATGTAACAATCATATTGGATGAAATATTTCCCCCATTTTTAAATGCCATATTCAATAAAAAAAAACATAGTTCAATTTATTTTAGACCTGTTGTGCATACAACAGAGAGAGAGAAATAACACAAATAAAATAGGTACAAAGAACGATGGATTGGTGGGTATTTTGGAAACTTTCTGAAAGCAGTAAAGTCCAACTGCAGTAAATATGCAACAGACTGATACACTGTAACTTTATTTTCCAGCTATTTGAGACTAGCTATCATCTTAGATTTAGTATACGGCGATGTGGCATACAATTTGTAGCAGTTGTTTACAAATGCTTAGTCTGTTCATCACAAACACTGTACAGGAAGGACATCAACGCCTCTGCTGTGATCTCACAGTCCATTTCGTGGCTATTTGACACAACACTTTAATGAGCAGTGAAGATGCTATCTGGCTGCTAAGAGCTTTGGCAACAGAGGACACGATTAACCGAGGCTCCTTTCGCCCCATTAGCCCACAACACTCAGCACACCGGCTCCGTTCCCTGCTCTGTTTCTTCACTATAAAGCGAAATAAACTGAATCATCACAACATTAATGCAGTTAGCGTCACGATGCCCTTCAATGCTTCACTCCAGTTACAATAAGACAAATACATCCAATAAGAGAACGGATCCTCACCTCCTTGCAGCTGATCTGGGCTCACTGAGACAACACGTGCTAAATGACCAGCACTATCAAAGCATGCTTTCAGACTCATCAAGGACTGACGGATAGAAAGTGGGAGGGCCTCACACGCATACACCATCTCTGCAGCAAACTCAAGGGCAAACGGGATTTGTAGTTTTTAAATCGGTTTACCTGCATCAGGCAGCTTGCCAACATGTCCCTCATCGACTACAGTACCCAGCACCGTGCAGGCAGCTCGAGGAAATATGACATATACAACACCTGGTTAAGAAGGAAATATATATATATATATATATACACATATACACACACACACACACACACACACACACACATACATTTTTTTACAGAGAATACCTGTTTCTACAGGCTGGCAGGTGTTAAAACCTAATAATAGGACCCCTTCGATGGTTCGGGTCAACAACTAAACCTCAGATCTAAATCGGTCTGAAGGTATATTAAACTGCAGGTTACCATAGCAACAGCACCTCTGTTACCTTCCCAGCCAGAGTGTCTCTTACTTTAGAAAGTGACCTGACCAGGAGCTGAACTGACTGCGAGTAGCAAAAAAAGTAAAATAAATTAAAAGGGCGAAACAGTAAGTAGAAAAAGTACTTTTTATTTTTGTTTGCCTCTGGCCAAGGAATCCGTTTTATAGAATAAGACGGCCATTCATTTCATGCACGACAAGTCATTATGAATTATCCATTACCGAGAGAAGCCCAGTTCTCAAGAACTATGACATGTCCAACCAAAATGTTCCATTATAAAGCTTTAGCGAGATCGATGTTTGTGAGGTCGGACAATCTGGCTATATAGTCAACGACAACACCCAGCTATCTCCTTTCAATCTCTTGTATCAGATGATTATGGATAATGTTGCAATCAATAACCAGAAAAGTTGTGTGGCTACACTACTGGACAGTATATGATTATTTCAAAGTTATGTCATTGTCTACCTTTATTGGCATTTCATTCACTGGATGGGCTGCTAACACTCCCTGGAGTTTCTTTTGTCTCTCTGTGCTTGCGTTTAGCACAAAACTCACATAACACTGACATTACATGCACTTTATCCTATTTTATTTTAACTTCAAATTATACGGTTCAATTGTAAATATGAATTAATTAATTCCCATTTATTGCACTCTGTTTATTGTTAAATGTGTATTGTTAAATGTTAAATGTTATGCACCTCCCGCCAGGACAAATTCCTCGAATGTGAAAACTAACATGGCAATAAATGGTTCTGATTCTGATCTGAAAATTCAAACCTATGCTTTGAACTGATCCCATTTTTTTTTCTCAGAAATGATACTATCTCAATTTATATATATATATATATATATATATATATATATATATATATATATATATATATATATATATATAAATAATTGAGATAGTATCATTTCTATGCAAAAATTGAGATCCCATACATACATATACACATAAAGGGAGAGAGAGAGAGAGCAAGAGATAGAGAGAGAGATAGATAGAGAGATAGAGATAGAGAGAGAGAGAGAGTAGGTGCTCGTGATATTGTGTCCACCCTAGAGCGCTCTCAAGCATCTCAGCCAATCAGAGGGCTCTCCTCCCTTTTCCTCGCTCACCATTCAGATTACTGTGCTGGTGCTACTTTGCTCTCTGCACAGCGAGGAGTTGTGAGCTGTTTCTGGAGCACGGCCCAGATTCACTTCATCCGACATCCAGCTCTGGCTGTGAGAGCCCACATCCTCACACTCTTAAGGCCGTGTAATTCATTCTGTTAACTAAAGCTCTTAAGGAGAAGGTCAAGGAAAGGGAACGACGCCTGCGATCGATGATTTGGCCAATGCGTGTGCACAATTACTTTGTGCATATACACTATCTCAGTGTGAGAGCCGTAATTAAAAGGCCACTTGCATGCTTTTAGATGGTCCCTCTTATCTAAGGTATGTTAAAAAAAAGGCGAATGTTGTTTAGAGACATGCACTCGTTATTTTCGCCTTTCAACTCTCAAGTCAGTCGTGGAGATATTTTCGTCCTCAGTGAATAATAACGACGGACAACATGCAATTTACCCCAAGGACCACATTACAACCCCTCATTAAACCTCGGGTGCTCGAATCAAAACGAGAGCGTAATTGTTCCGTGAAAGCAGGGCGCTATAAATAAAGATGAAGGCAAAAGGGAAGAAGACGCACACTTTAGCTGTCTGTGTGACAAAGAAAGTTGTGAAACGCTGAAAAACCTCCGACAGCCACAGAGCAACTGGGCAACCATCAATTTGAAAAGAAAGTGAAGGCGTTATCAGCTGGAAAACTAATTATTTCTCTGTCTTTATGACAAAGTACTAATGACGAGCCAAACATAAACAGCATGCGGTGATAAAAGCAACCACAACGAGGCAAACATCCATCTACAAAAGAGAATGAAATGGTTTGTAGAGATTGTCGACGGGCAGAGGACAAGAGGAGTGAGCGGCTGCTCTTTGATTGCAGCTACACTCATATTAGCATTTATGTAAACGATGTAAATGTCCATTTCCCTCCAGCCATTTCCCAGCTGACCGCTGCTTACAACAAAAGACATCTTGATTTAGCTATTTGAGATTCATTTATAATACCCAAAGCGGCTGTCGGGGCGAAAGCTCAAAATGTGGTTTAAGAGTTTTTACCCTCAAATGCGTCTAAATGAGTGTACGCACAAACACTTTAAGAGGATGTCTGCAGTGGGAGAACAAAAAGGTGTGAGAGTAGCGGAGAAGTAAGAAAAAATAAAGCTTTGGTGCACAAGGAGAAGAAGAAATGTTGCTGTCTTTTTATCAATATAAATTGACATATAAAATGTTAGAGTTAAAAGGAACTGATAGTCTGTCCTGACAACAAATGCCCTTAAAATGTGTAATTCTTCTGCAGGGAAGTTACAGAGATTCTTCCCGATTCCCCCTAAAAACCTTTAGTTGCACCTTGTCTAATATGCACATCCCAGATTTTCCTCTTTAACTATAGCAATTAAAGGAACGATGCACGGAGAGAAACATAAAAGTGAATGAATGAATTCACGAATCTGTCAAAGCGTCAATCAAAAAGTGGAAACAAGAAATAAAAGACTACGGCGCAGCTTTGATATCGAGGGATGTTGCCGACTGTAAACATTTTTTTTTAAAAAGACACAACTTCAAGAAAACGCAGAAGAGCTTTGGACTGACAGAAAGCTCCGGGTTGCTGAAATGTCAGCAACCTACATAAAGTCTATGCTGCATATCAGTCAATCACAAGTTTTTTGTTTTCATCAAGTTGCTCCTCTGTTGGCCTACATCCAGTAAAACACTCAAATCCTCCCGTGTAATACACTCGTCTGGCATTAATGAGAAAATGACTAACGGCTCCGCAGTGCGAGCTAACATTTCGATTCATTGCACACCAGCGGCAGCTTGAACCAAGTGCCTGCTTTCTAAAACACATTTTTCACAAAGACACCATGTGGTGGCGAGGCGGGATGGAGCCAAAGAGAATCTGCCGGAGTTCTTTATTTAATACGGTCCCCCCCTTGAAGATCCTCCGGGTCTCGCTTAGTCTCTTCGCCGCCTGGTGTTTACAGTAGATGTCAATGCCGTGGAGAGAACCCTCCGTACACATCAAAGGGACGCCCCGCTGCTGTAAATTATGCAGAATTTGATAAATTCTTTACTTGTCGACGCGCAACTGCGTCTGAATGACGGACGCTTCCAGAGCTGCTTCAGCAACGGCAGGACGGCAGTGATGTGATTGGTTGACGACGACGGCGACGGCGACATCTGATTGGCTACAGATAGGTCCATGTTAAAAAAAAAACGCATTTGTGAATCGGGGGACGTCAGGGGAGTCTCAAAAAACCCACAAACACGAATGTGTAGCGATCCACAAATAAATGCATACAAATCCACATTTGTGCATTGGAATGTATTTGTGAATCGTTCTGTGTGCATTTGTGAATCAAATTTATTTGCAAATCCTTCTGTGTGCATTTGTGAGTCAAATTTTTGTCAATATTTGTGAATTGTTCGGTGTACATTTGTGAATTGTTCGGTGTACATTTGTGAATTGTTCGGTGTACATTTGTGAATTGTTCGGTGTGCATTTGTGAATTGTTTGGTGTGCATTTGTGAATTGTTCGGTGTGCATTTGTGAATCATGAGTCCGATCTGACCCCATAATCCCGTTTCCCAGGCTGCACGACATCCCGTGAGCCGAACAGGAACATACGACAACAAGTCCAGGAGGATGATGAAAGGCAGAAGGTTTATTCCTTCATTAAATGTTGCCAAGAGCCGTAACCAAATAAATGGTTGACAGTGGGCCAAGTCTGGTTGGCCAGAGCAACTGGCCAACAGACGAATTAGGGTTTTCCAGCCCCCGGCTTTATTAGATCACCGTACAAGCAGTCTGGCGTTGCCGCTTGTCAATATTGCTTAACTTCCAGACGACAATCTGTTTGTTCTTTCAGCGTGTCCAGAGCAGGTGTCGGCTGAGCCGCTGGCTTTTGGGAGACGAAGACTTTGATCGCTCCGACTGATCCGCAGACATCACCACAACCACGACGAACACGAGCGACATCATCGTCCACGCTCGCTTATGCCACGTCGCTGCCAGCTTTGCCATCGGCACTTTCGTTAATGTCAGCGTTTCCTGTCAAAAAACAAGCTTTTCGTGATGAATTGCTCAGTTCTTGCTCATTTTCGAAGGCCCGCTGCCCCCCTCACCTTCGTCTTCATCAGCACTGTGCTTGATGAATGATGAGAAGAGGAGTTGTGTGTTTGTTATCACGCTCACCATTAACAAGCTACACATTTATCTACACATCGCACACAAGGCCAGCCATCTAAAGATCAAATCTATATCCATACTGTTGGTTGGCATGTACATGAATGCAGGTATCTCAATATTATACATACATACATACATACATACATACATACATACATACATACATACATACATACATACATACATACATACAATCCTCACCTGAAGCACTAGACTATTTGAAATTCTTGTAACTTGAGAGATGAAATGGCTCTGGGCTATATGCTGCCATGTTGAAATAAAATGTACACTGAATAACATTTGAGATGTGCCGCCATTGCATACTTCAAAAGGGCGGGTCTATTATTTTTATGAAGTAAAATTTAAATTATCATATAATTCGCCAGCTAAAATCCAAACATTCACATTTTGGTCGAAGTACGTAGGTTTTATCGTCAAAATGCAAAAGAGCACAAGACTTCTTGAAGTTGTGCCATTAACTTAACCACAATATACTTGTCATAAAGGTCATAAAAGCTCAATGTGACCTCCAGTGTTCTTGACCAATCTTTAGAGCCAATCCACTCGTCTCTTATTGCATAACACCGTCCCCTCTGCAACACATCGGGGGACCCATTGAAAACAGATTGAAACCCTGCTGATCACTCAGTGAGTCTCCTTAATTGATGATAAACTAACGTGGAGGCAGAGCAAGAATGTTAATATATAAAAGAGACGTCAGCGAGTAGAAGCTTCATGGTTATGATGGAAGTGGCGATAATCTGCCAGATTATTTTACTGCATCACATGTATCGATCTAAACCATTTTGGACACCAACATTCTCTATCATCAAACGGATGCATTTGACAAATGCTACTGCATTACACGCAGAAATGCCCACGAATAAATATTGCGCTGTAAATACTGTGAGAGACGGAACACGCTGTGCAGCAGTCTCTGAACCGCTGCCAAAGCAAAAACAATCTTTCTTCGGATTTGGCCAAAACCAGCCTCCTGTAACCTGCAGATAAGAGATGTGAGCTTTGACAGCAGCATATCAGCTGATCTCAAGTGCCTTTATCGCTCTGAAAGAATATAGACAGACTCATAGTCTCCCTCAGTTGTTACAAACCACAATCTAATTTGTCTACCAAATGGCAGGAGAGTGCCCTGATGGAGGAGGTCTGTCTGCTGGGTCTGGAGAGCTGCAGACGTGCTGAAATGTATGGTAGTCTTTCTACATGTCAACATAATCTCCTGTGGTTTGCATATTTATTTATTTTTTGATAGAAATCTTCTTTTCACATCAGAAAAATAACTTCCGCTTTGGATGCAGAGGCGTAGTGATATTTTACAACCCTATCAAAAAAAAAAGGATTCATACAATTGTAATAGGAATGCAGCATCCACTGAATTATGTAATCACAATATACTGCAGCTATTAAATACGTCCAACCCTGAGGAAAATATGATTGACGGCTGAAGCGTTTGCACACATGCTGCTGTCTGTCATTAAATCGACTCATAAAGTGGCGCACTGTTAAAACCTCAATGGGATAAAACAAACAAAAAAAGATATATAACCTGCCACTGGTGATGATTACTCATCCCTACAAATGTCCCTGGGAAATAACAACAAACGGGTTCACAGATGGGATGGAGATGGGATGCTGATCACGGCGCAGCTGATGCCGAAAGCATCATTACGAGCCAGTTATTCGGGAGACTTTATGCACCATGCGCTGGCATCACATTGATCTGGCGGATGCAGCGTGTGCGCAAGCGAGCTGCATTCACGACACATGCGGATCTGCGGCAGGCTACCTTTGGCCGGCATCGCTCCCGAAGGAGCCCACGGTCCGGAGAGGACTGGAGGGGTTGACCCAGGTGGGCTCGGGGGTTTTCTGCGCCTCCGTCTTCACATCTGGGTCGATCTCCGAGGGAGAGGGCGTCAGTTTGGCGCCCGCCATGGCTCTCCGCCTCGCGAGCGTCGCCTCCAGCAGAGAGCGCGGTCTCCTCCTGCTGGTGGTGGTGGTGTGAGAGCGGGTGCTCGCGCGCGCTCAGCGACCGAGTCCGCCGGAAAACCGCATCTCCTCCGTCTTTACTTTCGCTGCGCGGAAGGCGGAGGGAGCGCGTCTCCCCCCCTGCCGCATCACGGGTTCCTCAGACCTCCATCCCCGGTGGTCATGTGGGGTCCACCGTGCGTCGTTACAACGAGGCGTCAGACCAACGCGCCGCCTCGACGCGTTACACAACCAGAGGCGTGTGAGACGCGATGACCCCGCGGTGTCGCTTTCGATCGGGACCGACGTGCCAATTACTCAATCAACGTCCGTCACGGCTATGTGATTACCGTTTCCGTCAACGCGCGCGCGCGCACCTAATGTTTAAACGGGTGCCGAATGAACGATTACGGCAATCAAAGGGGTCCTAGCGTCACTATCGACTGATCCTCATTATTCAGCAGCGATCAGCTGTTGTTATCGTTTCGACTTCACACGAATCGCCAGGATAATGAGACGCAACAGGCACGAGCAGGTGGCCCAGATAAACAGAGCGTGCTACGATCGTCCATATTTGCATACATGTGACACCTGGAGTACACGAGACATCATATTAGACTGTCAGGTAAATTATGAGCGTTTTAGAGGACATGTCACATCTCTCCTAAATAATCCTCGGACACACTGATCAATGTAATTATCAATCCGCAATCAATCCACAAGTCTGAGCAGCAGTTTTCAAAACAAATTGGTATACTGCAGTTTAAGTAAATGCAAAGATACAATGAAATATGCGTTTATCAATTCAATATGTAAAATTTTGTACAGCTGATATTGGTCCAATACTGCCTCAATTTGCTGGATCGGCTATCTGTGACATATAGAGACAATATGGGACACTATTATGAAAAAGACTAACTAACTTTCCATTGCATGTATTTATTGTGCATTTATTTGTTCCATTTTGTTTTGCAAAGTTAGGAAAGCGAAGTTTCAGTCAAGCCTGATGAAATAAAAAGAAGATCCCAGTTACTTCCCCACAGTGAAGCGTGCAGCTTTTAATTAACCCGGTATCAGATCGATTCTCCGTAGCAGCAGATGCCCAAAGCTCAGTTAAAAACTGGTGCATCCCCATAGTCACAGTCTGTGGGCCGCGAGAGCAAACAGAGAATATTTACATTTAGAGAGCCAATTAAAGTGTCCTTTTGGTTTTTACCGATTCATTGTTGCAGGGAGGGCTTGTGCTCGGAGAGAGGAGGAAACTGGAGCAGCTTCATAAAACATGCAAACGGGGGGAAGAGGATCGCACAGATTGGACGGTGAAAGTACATCCCAGCTGTGAGGGGACAGAGGGGACTATACGGGGAACTGTAACTACCGGGTTGGCCCTTATAAGGGTTGAAGAGCTTGAAGATGTAGAACGGGGCTTAGCCTTGTGGGTAATTTTCATATTCAATCAGGATGTACAACAGGTGTACAATAGACAATGCATGAATCAATGCTTCCCTCTGTTTAAAACGTCCAGCTAACGGTCCACCTGAGTCTCCAATGATGATGACATCATGGGTCCAGCTCATATTTCTCATTTCCTGATCATTATCATCATGATTAAAATGATCTATACAGGATGCAGTTGGTTCCTAAAGCAGCCGGCGCAGCCACATAAACTGAACTGAGCTAGTAATGCGTTTAGGAAACGCATAATGCAACCCACGTCCACTGCACATTTGAGGCTCGGCCTTCGGGAAACACATCAAATTATCTGTTGGTAGTTGAGGTGGGCCTGCAAAGAGACTGTTGCATATTTAATCCGTAACTGGAAAGCAAATTAGTTTTTTCTAAAACTGCTGGTATAAATATATAAATGAGAAAGCTACTTAGCTCAGACTCCTCCACTGGAGCAGCTTGGTGTTCCCCGACATAAATCAGACTCTGGTTGTACCGATTAACCCATTGTTGTTGGTGCGTTTTATGCCTGTAAAGGTATTGGTGATAACTTTA
The DNA here is from genome assembly GCA_023566465.1 of Cottus gobio. Taxonomy (NCBI): domain Eukaryota; kingdom Metazoa; phylum Chordata; class Actinopteri; order Perciformes; family Cottidae; genus Cottus; species Cottus gobio. The sequence continues at coordinate 5,943,311 of CM042218.1, forward strand.
TGTGTATGTAGAGAGTCATTTCATGGGAAACAACAATATGCATAACAATAAACAATGTTCTTAAGGAGACTATATGTCCATCCTTGTGGACTGATGCGAGTTCAGGGCAAAGCATCCAAAGTTGAGGAAGAGAGAGAGCAGACGCCAGAGAACGAGAGAGAAAAATGAATGCAGGCGAGTTGATGGGTGGCAGAAACTGACTTGAGCACAGAGCCACTCGGTGGAGAAGCAGAGAACTGCAGATTGTGTGTCTGATGCCGGTTGACAACAGGCCCGAGGAGACGCTGTACTACAAACAGGCATCAGCCAGGGCCTAATGTACTGCTTATCTAATGACACAGATGGCAGTATAGCCCCGGCTTTATCTCCTGTTAGGCCTCACTAATGCAGCGCCCTTGAACAAGATGCCAGACCACTTCACATGCTGCAGGTACACAACACCTGCTGGGACCTGCACCACGACCAGAGGAGAAATAACAGCTCACGCTCCAATTTAAAAAGGCCGGTTAATATTCCTCATCTCCAAGCTCCGTAATTATGAGCCTACAGGCCTATTGGGCTTACGAGATGCGGTTTATTTCTATCGGAGCCAGAGCTCTGGAGTTATTGCATTATGATTAGCCAACTGTGCGGCTTCAGATTCACACAGGAACGTTTACACCAGGGGTGGCCAACTAGTCAGAGACTAAGAGCCACTTTTTTTTCTGTGTTACTGCAAAGAGCCACATCATACACATGGGTACACATGAACATCATCTTTTAATCATGTATGCACGCATACACAGACCTCTGCTCAGCCAGATCTAATGAAAATAACCACACCAACATGATAATATCAGTAATGTTCAACAGTTAACATTGTGTGCACGGTCTCACACACACACAAACTCTCAGTTCAAGCAAGTCCACAAACAATAATAGAATAATTTTCAATAACATCTTTCTCTTACTATGCTGCTTAGTGAGTCTTCTGGGGGCGGGTCATGCCTTTGCCACATCACGATTACATTACATTTTTATGAGGCTTTTATCCAAAGTGACTTACATGCTATACAGTAGACCGCAGACACAGCAACGGTGAGCAATCAGGGTTAAGTGTCTTGCTCAAGGACACATCGACATGGACTAGCGGAGCCGGGGAGCGAACCACCGATCCTCTGATTGAAAGACAGACCTGCTAACCACTGATCCACAGTCGCCCCAAGTTCTCTTCAGACACGGGTAAACCACCATGGCAGCGCACACAAATAAAAGAGAGGCGTTTGTTTATAAAATAAGGTAAACACAGGGCATACACAATAACTATTTATTTCCGCTTGTTTACAAGTGTTTCAGTGATTCAATATATTCAGTAGGAATATTTCAACTGTCATCATTTAGCTATTTTTAAGAAGTAAAGCTTGGTGAAAGTCTTTTATAGGTTGGGTTTGTTTAAAAACACATATTTCACAAGATGTACTTACAACTGTCATTTTAAAGAATTTGCAGAGGTTTGATAGATTAAACCTCTGCCACTTTTTAAATGAGTGAATCGCGTCGATGTCCTGCGAGAGTGCCGGAGAGCGACCGGGTCCCCCCTCCATGCTGCAGATGAGCGTCAAGAGCTGTGATAATGCTTCCTCTGTCAAAACATATTAAGGCAGTGAGCTGGCGCTGCTGTGGGCGAGCTGTCTGCCGGTGCGCAGCACAGCCAGAGAGGAGGAAGGCGTCTAGCCGATGCCACTGGCAGGCTTACACACAGGAGTGCACACGCACCCGGGCGCCGTACACGCGCGCGCGCGCACACACACACACACACACACACACACACACACACACACACACACACACACACACACACACGGGGATGCTTTCGCTTGCTGATTGCGGTTTCGCCGACGGCTGTTTCGTGCAAAAAAAAGGTTCACCTACCCCATTTACTGGCCACAACCTTATGTTCTCGTTACGGATTTTGAATACGTCAGAAGGGATGTTCACTTGTGTAAAGAGGGTTTGCAAAGCAATTGGTTCATTCATCAAAGAAAAAAATAAAATAAATGTCGTTGTCTTCATTTTGTCCCTGGGACCATTACATCATTTTTTTTTATCTCGTATAAAAGACGGGCATCCCTTGAACCGTAAGAAATACTACTTCAGCTTGTGCAGCATTTGCTCATATAATATGCCTCAAAAATACAAATAAAAACTGCATGAATACAACCATTTCCCTTTGAAACTTGCCTGAAAACATGCCAACACCTTTCATGAGTCCACATTAAAAGACAAACAGGCCACGTTCAACAGTCTCATGAATAAAACAGCTCCCAGCGTGACGCTGTGCCAGAAAGCCGTAGTGGTGTCATCCTCGTCTGCATTAATTAAGACAATCAGCATTTTTCTTTTTTGCCAACTTGTGTAGAAACAGCTGCAAAATGATCTCATTGGATAACTTTGAATCTATAGTTGATATACTGGATGCGGGGATGAGGTGCTAGACAGTAGGTGCGGCTGCCACTGGGCTCTTTTAATAGAATTATGCTGAAAATCCATAATCAGTGAAGCACAGCAGCTCTATTGATTATGAAACAATTTCCTGATTACTTTGGTGAAAAAAAAATCAGCACTGCAGATAAAATCCCCTCACAACAAATACAAGAGACATTTATGTGATATTTATTGCAGATTACGATCAGATTTATTATGAAAGGCGTGTTAATGTTTTTCACTTGAAGCCTCAGGATTCAGACCTCGCCTATCTGATTGAATCACTTTGAATTAGCGGAAGGAATCGAGTTCTGCGCCTCCTGAATGATCCCTTAAGAGACGCTGCCACTCCCACGCTGCTGACAGGCTCATCCCAACGTCTCCATCATCACGGCTGCCTATTGAAATCTGACAAGCCAACTCCATCGATGGTAATTAAGTCGGCAAGACAAAAGCGTGGGGGAATAAACCGCAAATGCACCAGAGACTCCCAGGCACAAAGACGTAAAGGCCCATAAGAGAAACCAATTCTGAAAAGGTAAATTACATCATACTCATCTCTGATAATTCTCTCTTTGTAGCCGTCCTATTTGAGCTATCCCTCTGAGAGGCAACCTCTTCAAAGGGGAGACAATTATGAGTACGTTAAACTAGCATTCGTTCAAATGGCCAACAGGGGGCGTGTCCTCTGGTTGCAAAAAGAAGTCACAATGTATAGAAGTCTATGGGAAAATGACCCCAATTAATGTAGTATTGCCACGGTAAACATTGTTAGCATGAGTTTATGGTCTTAATCGCTATAAAGAGGGTATGCTGGGACGTGGCTACTTTGTGATTGACAGGTCGCTACAATGGCGTTATCCGGTTGGGGAGTTTTAACCCTTTCACAGTGCGTTTTTCAATTTGGGAAAGTAAATTGTAACATCTAGCTAAAGATAAAGATTTGTATTCCACAAACCAATAGATGACATCACAGTAGGGCAGTCAACGAATATTCTATATTCGAATATATATTCGAATAGTTGTTAAAAACCGAATATTCGAATGTGAAAATGAATATTCGAATGTCAAAAAAAAAGAGAAAAAACACACAACAGCGGCAACAGCGGCGTGACTGTCTGCTTTGCTGGTGTTTCAATCACTGAATGAAGCCATATTTGGGACTAAGAATCGCAACCTTAAATTGCTTGCACAAAACTCTTGATCAGCACTCAGCATTCGTTTATTGTTGTCGTTCATTTAAACCGCTATGCGCAGAGAGCGCGACGGTGCGAGAGAGAGAGAGAGAGAGAAAGAGAGAGAGAGAGAGAGAGAGAGAGAGAGAGAAAGAGTGCGTGTGTGCGAGCGGTCCGCGGTCTTGGCCATTAGTTCATTTACTTATTTCCGTGTAGATAATATGTTGTTAAATATGTTTAAACTTAAATAAATTACCTATACAAGTAGTTATGTCTCGTTGTATTAATTTGTCCTGTTATTGACGTGCCTAATGCGCAACTTCGAATATTCGAATATGTTCGAATATATGTGTTTTTTTAAAGGGAATATTCGAACGTCATTTTTGAGCAATTTTGACAGCCCTACATCACAGGGACTACTTCCACTTCCTATACAGCCACTGCAACGGGGCACAACAGCCATTGGCAATCATAATGAGAAATTGTCAATTCGGCACCATTTTAAAATGTAAAAAATACAGACAGTAAACAGAACATTTGAACATGTATTGCCCACATTGGGATGCTGCATGACGTGCCGTCTCTCCAAGCAGAATCAAGACAGATTGGAGGTCATCTCTGAAAGAGCAGATGGACAAACCGATTGGTCTCGCTTGGGGGAAATGGCTCAGTGGTGGGAATCGGCACAAAAGGTCCAGATAAAGTAAAAAAAAAAAAAAAAGGAGAGAGCGGATGAACAGGCCACCGGCGGCTCGCTGGATTCATTTCTGAGAGATCTGTGAAGAACGTAACAGCTGCACGACTGCAGTCTGGCAACCGCTCTTAAATGTTACCGTTGATCCCTTTGTAATGTGGTTTCCCATGAACACCAATAAAAGGCTCCGGGAGAGATGCAGGCTCATTCTTCCCAGCATCAGCACACTGTGCCGCTTTCCCCAATCAATACCTCCCCTGTGTTAAGGGGAACTAAATCGGAGCCGAAATTGTCGTTTAAAAAAAAAAAAAAAGGAACACAATGCCTCGGCTCTCTAATTTTCCCGTTTCTGCTCGCACGGCGGCACGAATCCCCGAAAGAAATGCTCCCCCCCGTTACAAAGCAGACAGAATGTGGACAACATGTTCACCGTCACAACACTAAATCTTGAACCGACAGCACGCCGGAGACACACTGCCGCTCCGCTTCGCTGATGAGAACGAGTCTAGCGGCGTCGCCCGCCCACTCTGTGCCGACGGCGGTGACTAATGCCACCTATGGTCGAAATAGCGAGCTCCGATTGCGAAGCGGAACTGTGCATGTGACCGGTGGAAACACTCAGCGCTTCGAGGACGTTGGGGAAACTGTGGGGTCAGAAGTCGCCTGGTCTGCTCCCGGAGAGATGGAGATTTTACTTCACGCGATGTGTCCGATCATCACTCTGCATTGTCTTGACAACGGACGGGCAGCGACCGTTGTGGAGGAGGACGACGACGCAACGTTTAAGAGGAAACTCGCTCGTGAAGAGAGATGCTGCATCCCCAAAACAAATTGGAATGCGTGTGCACCGTTGTAAACAAGGCCTGGGAGACGTGTGCAAAACTCTGAATATATTCCACAGTATGAAAATGTAGCACAATGTAGTAATAAAATATGATGAACGAAACCACTGAAGCCAATGTTCCACTGTTATGCTTTTAATGAGACCAAGTGCTTAGCATGCGATAATAAAAACTATTTTCTTAGGACAAATTGCAATCGTTATTTTCGAAAATTTGTATTTATGATAAAAAAACAGAGAAAACAGATCTTCTAAAAACTAAGCTGTCACTCCTCAGTGTCAACTTCCTGTTCATTTTACACTGAGCATGAGGGCCTGCAGTGTAAACAAGTCCTCTGTGACTTACTGGACCTAATCATCCTCATCATCTCCATATTAGTGTCGCGGATAAATCTGCCTCCCTCGGATTTCATAATCCTTCTGCTCCTCGTCTCCCTCCGTGTCTTTGTTCTCTATCTCACCATCACCCTCCTAAACTCAGGTGGAAATCATCCAGGCGTCAAATCCCAGCAGTCGCTTCTGCTACCGAATCAGCCCAAACAAACAGCTGCTGCCAGGATCGGTGTAGGATTTATCTCGTTTTTCCGCTTGGAGTTTGATTCTTTGATATGCAACTGGACCGGAAAGAAAAAGAAGTAAAAAAAAAGATGCAAACCCCCTATCATCATTATCAAAACAACATTTTTGATTTACCAGAAATATACAGCCTGGGCTAAACATACGGCTTATTAAACATCAATAACTTTATAAAAATGGAGCAGAATCCGTCTAATTCAACTCAAAATGATTACTAAGCTAAATACAGGGCTTCTTATGGGCTGCTGTAAAGCTGTCATATTAGCGATGAAACATTTTCACGGCAGCACCAGTGAACGATTGGTGTCTGGGACGAGCTGTTGCGCAACATGCGTCAGTACTGGGTCAGTACTGAGTGCCACTATTTGACTCATGAGGAGGTGTTTAGAGTTGATTCAGTGACCAATTAACACTCCTCACGCTGTCGACATAACTCCCATCAGCATCCGGCCTTGATTAGAGGAGGAAGGAAAAAACCAAACAAGATTAGCCATGCAGAGGAAAGATAGATGGAACCAATTTCCATCCTGCTACTCGCTCGCTCTCCGTTTTCAAACCCTGTCGGCAAAAAAAAGTGTTTGATGGCTTAGTTGTTTCTATTCCTGACGCTGACTGAGGGTTGCCCCCCTCCGCTGGCTGACAGACCGAGAAATAAGCCCACGTACACACACTCGGATGTATAATCAGACACTCAAGGTACACACACACACACACACACACACACACACACACACACGCACACACACCTGCACAAACAATACTCAAACACTCGCAGACCAATCGCCTGCCAGCCTTCATGACTTCAGCGTGATTGCTCCTCTTCAGCGCCCAACCGCCCACACAGCCAGGCCATAATTACAGCCCTCTTACACCCAACCCTGGAGATAATGACGGCTCAGGAGAGGGATACCCCCCCCACCCCCCCAATCCATCCAACAACACACTCTCACACACACACATCCACACAAAGAGATGGTAAGATAAGGACACACATACTCTAACAGCACAGAAGGAATCATTGCCTTAGTACTGTTAGAGCGACACACATTGAGAAAGTTAGAAAACTTGTGAAACAGTCGATGACATCGTTACAAAAAGAAAATTCTGCTCTTGTTGAGCTTTGGAGACGTTAAGTGTGTTTCCACAGCTAAACTATACGGTTCAGTAAAAAAACAAACTCGGGCCCCTTTTATCCTGGTTGGCACGATTGTGTGGGCTGGTGTGAAAGCTGTCAATCCAACTCTGGTACGGACCAACAACCGAAGCGAGACCACTCGAAATAGAGGATCCAAGTGGACTCGGATGCGGTTCGTCTGGGGTGTGAAAGCAAACGAACAAACCGCAGGATTTTGGCATCGTTTCAAAAGCTAAACGACTAATAAATACATCAGGAAGCGATCTGAAATCTGCATGAGGACATGTGTATTATAACCTATACGTGCAAATCAACTCCTGTGCATATCGGCTTTTGGTATTTTCTCAAACAGTTACAAAGCTGTTAAAGCTGCTCGGCTTGTATCCGACTTGTGCCATTAAAAAGGCCCACAGCAATAAGTCCCAACTCATTACTGTGCACTCCCCAATGTTCACTGAAGTCATCTGGGAGTTTGCAAAAGAGCTCTTCTTTGTAGAGTCCCGTTAGTTCTTGTGCGTCTGGTTTTTCATTTGCTGCAGTAAAGACTTCCTGTCTGCTGCTCAACTGCTTTGTTTGTTTCCGTTTTTGCAGAGATCCTTCCTACTTTCTATACCAAACAAATTTGTGAAAATATGACATTGACACTGGAAATGTGGCACAAACCTTCATTTTTAGATAGAAAGAACCTGTTTGATCATCCGACTGCTCTCCCCGCTGCATAACGGGACTCCCTTCTAGCAATGTTTAGTGAGCCATCATGACCAGAGTCTTTCCGCCCACTGCCTTTTTATTGTCGTAGCCCACTGTGACAGATGCCAGGAAACAGATGCAAAAGGCCACCGGGGCAGGGAGTGGGGGCTCTCTATCTGGGGGTTAATTTGTTTTGAGGCTTCACACACGACAGGGCATCAGCACCGGAAATAATCATCAGAAAACTGTGAGCGGGCGCAGGATCATCAACCAAGCGATGTCAGCGTCGCCGAAGCTCAGTGACATCGTCTGCTCCTGTTTCCACTCCGGAGATCGGAAAACAGAAAATAACGGCATTACTTACTATCAATATTCCGGTTTTCTTCTTTTGCATCCTCATTTCCTAACACACATTGGGTCTGACAAGCTGCAGTTTACAGCGGTTATTTGTTCTGAAGAAACAAAGGCCGTTTTGTCTGCTTCTGTGAATGACTATAGCTCTGTGACTAGACCTGGTGTGTACACACACACACACACACACACACACACACACACACGTGTTGGTAGCCCAGCAACAAACCCTAATTACCCTTTGCAATTGAATAGCGATCAGCAAAACAATTCCCAGGGGATCCACACACACACACACACACACACACAATCTATGTCCCTGCATGTTGACTGAATTTGCATGTAATTACATGTGAAGTGTAATCTATACTACGTTTCGGTGTTGCATGATTTTTCTTTGGTCTCAAACCATTTGTCATGTCAGCAGTACAGATAAAACAGGCAGCTAGAAAAAAAACAAAGCCATAAAGGATCTGTAGCCCACAATCAAGAAATCACTGCATCCCTTGGGAAGGCACTCAGCCCAATGTGTGTGTGGGGGAAATGGTTAAATACTAGGCTGCTGTTCTAAATGTTGCATGTAGTGTTGATATGAAGCAACCTGACAGCAATTTACTGCGGGGAGCCCCGGCGACAGTGGGTGAGTGAACAGAATGACGTTGAAGGATGGTGGAAAAAAAACAGAATGTTATATTTACTGCAAAACCCTCGGGGGTCAAAACACAACCTCACAAGTGACGGCATTCGCTGGCTGGTCACACAAGATGCACATCGATACGCCAATTGTAAAAACACAAAAGCCAGTGAAGGTGATCGACTCGTTGCTGGAACACGGCTGCTGCTGCGGATAACCAAAAGCCTGCAGTGGCGAGATAAAACACACACACACACACACACACACACAGATTCGAACCATTGATAAAATGATGAACGGTGCTGTTGCAGGCGGGGCCGGCTACACAAGCTGAACAAAATGTGTATTCAGTAATGTTACACCGAGACAAGAAAGGCTTCAAAAACCATTTCAGTAGACGCGAGGCTACTGCCTCATTTGAAAAGTAGCCCCCTGCCGATATCACTGGCCCAGTCCTGAGAAGCTCCTTAAAACAAACACAGCAAAATTTGAAAACTTAGTGAAGTTCAAGTAATTAATCTAATGTTAGCGTTTATATTTAGCGTTACTGAAAAAGCAACAGGAAAAACTGCAAAGCGGTGCTCTCCGTTTGCTCTTCGCGAGCCAATATTGGAGGAGGCTGCCGATCCCTCAGTGAGACAACTTCATTTCAGCACCACGGAGAGCTCCGCAGCACTCGGCCAGGGGCTCATGCTCGGCTAATTCTTTCCCTCTTGGGCGGCGAACAGCATCTGTTGGCCGGCTTCTCCAACCGCAGCAATAATTTAACTCTTAGGAGACTCCCAAACACTTCGGCGCTCCAGTGACTGGAGCACCAGGGGACAGGCTATTTCATGGTCAGTTCAGAGCTGGAGGAAGAAGGAAAAAAAATAGTCTAAAACACTCTGAATTATTGAAGAAGACAGACTTCTAACAAGACTAGGTGTAATGCTACTTGCATTTCTTTCTAAAAACAAAACAAAAACAAGGTCAAATTAACAGACAGAATTGTTTTTGCTCTTTCCAACCCATACTCCAGATAGTCCGCAGTGAAATTCAGTCGCAAGACGTCTATCCCTACAGAAACCTCAGTTTCTATTTCCACTGCTCCATCCTATCCACCTACACATAAAACCCAGCAGCTGAGAACACAAGTCACGCCACATCTCTAGGGGGTTGTCATGAGTAGTCATTCTGGGAAATGTAGGAAAACAGCAACTGAGCTAGAAGCAGACGAAGCAGCTCGAGGGTACAGCGAGCGCAGCAACATGAACTACAATATTCAGCACAAGGTAAATCCCGGAATGTGTTGAATGTAATAAATGTGTGAAAACAGTGTTTCCAGCATCCAGGGAGGTTTGAAGATGAATTAAGTGCATGTATGCACATGCAAACAAACCCACGGGCCCCTCCATGAATATCCCTGAGAATATCCCTCTCGTATGCTGTTGTACATTTACACCAACAGTGTTTTTCATGCTACCTGTCGTCGTTCTGAAATGTCTGGTCCCCGAGCAGCAAATCCCTGAAGCGATAGCGAGGCGGGAGAGGAGGCACCTCCGTGTCCACCTCTGCCATCTTGAGAGCCGAGATGTCCAGAATCACGCCGGAGTTGCTGCTGTTGTTCCTCTGCAGGGTCTCGGTGGAGGGCCTGCGGGATGAGGAGGAAATCAGCATCAATTCATAGAAATGCCAGCTTCAGAGAGTCTGGTACACTGCAGTGACATTTCAGCACATTGGACCACAATAAGGCACCTGAGATTTTGTATGTGCACATACACAATCTCTTTTTTTTGGTTTATAAACAGATTCGTACACGGGTAATTTTATACCTTGGCTTTAGCGGGTGCTTTAATTCCGCTGCTGACACTGTTTTGACACAAGATTGTAGATTTCCCCCCAAAAGCAGTCCTTTGACATACGACATAAGGGGCTGGACGCAATGCCTTATATGGTATGATCGATGCTTTAAACATGGACGTGGATTCTTTGAGTCAAAGAGGCATGCATGAAAGTCTGAACCAAATGATCTGACCCAACTGTCCTATTACATGTGTGTCAATGTATTACTAAACAAAATGAACACATACAAATCACATGCATCATAAGTCGGTTTCCCACCATCAACGTGGACACATCCAGGACTGATTACTGCAGAGACGAGTATAAAAATACAACCCACCTCCTTGTACACAACAGTAACAGTGCATGCGTTTGTGTGCCCGTCTAGTGCATACAGTGCTGGTGCGTGTATGTACGTGTGTTCCCGGCATGTCACATACATATAGGGGAATTGAGGGCTTCAGGAAATTACCTGTCATCATGGGAACTGGAGGATCGGCATGGAGGGCTTGATTGGCGGCGTGGAGGGCTTGATTGCCGGCGTGGAGGGCTCGATTGCCGGCGTGGAGGGCTCGATTGGCGGCGTGGAGGGCTCGATTGGCGGCGTGGAGGGCTCGATTGGCGGCGTGGAGGGCTCATGGCTGCCTCTTGCGGGGGCGAAATGAGTGACAAACAGGAGAGCGAGGGAAAAAGGGAAAAAGACAGGGAGAGAGAGATAGTTTAAACACAGTTATTAAACATTCTGGTCACCTTTTTCAGACTTAGTAATAAGATTACATTCGCTGCCCGTGTCTCGGCTTAACTCTCCTCAAGAGTTCAGCCAGACCTCTGGAATGTGCTGCTCTCTGAATGGAGCGGGATTTCACCGGCGCCGTTTAATATTGATGCGTTCACTGTCGTTTTATTATTCATACTGTGTATTCTGATAGAGTAGCATTTCAGGTGGGTTGATCAGTTATACGGCACTCTAGGGGAGAGAGGAGGGGAAAAAAGAAAATCGCCTAATCAAATTGGTGTTAAAACCAAATTTCTGCCTGCAAGGCAACACGAGGAGAAGAAAATAACTTCAGAAATAGGACACTGACGTTTCTGGCTCATCTACTATGTATGTATATGTCCGGCTGAACATGATGGGCTTCATTCATGTGTGTGTGTGCACATGTGTGTTTGCTTCTATTGAATTAATCAATGTTCATCTTATTTCATACATGGCTCTTAGAGGTCTAATCACATCATTTATTGGTGGATCCTGTTTAGAGGACTCTGAATCCCCTCCCTTTAAGCCTTAACAGAGGGAACAATAAGTGGGTAATACAGAGCGGTGTGTACGTGTGCGTGTGCGTGTGTGTGTGTGTGTGTGTGTGTAACCCTTATAAATGAGCACCACAGGACACTGGACTCTGTCGCTGACCCGGGTTTACCTGGCTGGATCCCCGTGTGTGCCCGAGGTCCCATCATGGTAAACACACGCCGGGTCTAGAGAGCCTCCTCCGCGCATTGGCCCCGCCGCGCTGCCTGTGAGCCGGAGGACGTCTCCCATCAACTCGCCCGGGCTGCGCGAGCCCCGTCATCGTTAGGAAACAGGTAATTAAGAAAGGGAGGACCCCGGCGTGTCAGCTGGTGGCAACCGAGAGTCCAACGGCTGTCCGCCCTCTAGACGACTCCAACAATGGCGCTTAACGAGCTAGCTTACTGTCGTTACTTAGGTTAGCTAACTATCTGTCGGCTTCCATGCTGGGTTATTTAGGTTGGTTAGGTTAAAAAAAAAAAAAACTAGTCCCGGTCCTCGGCGCTGATTGGCTGACACGCCTTCAAAAACAACCGGTCGTAATTCATCCGCACACCTGACGGTGACTTTAAATATCAATGCGCGAGCCCCCAAGCCCGCCACCAATACCGAGAGACTTCATTGTCGCCTAGCAACCACTTTATTTGCTGGCGTTGACGAACTATATCGCTCGGCGGAAGGAGGGACGAAGTGGTATCCTTTCACTCCCGCATGCAGTCGACTATAAAACCCGGATTTCCCACCTTTTTTCCACCTTTTTTTTTTTAATTAGCTCGCAAATCCCGTGTGACCGTTTTCCCAGCAGTAAGTACCGCTTCTTCTGGCTTTCTCCGTTTTGACGTCCTCCGGTTGTCTCCCTGTCTCTCGTGTCAGCATCAGCATCAGCATCAGCATCAGCATCCTCATCCTCCCCCCCTCCCAAAAAAAAGACGCTCAAGTCACCCACGGGTGCCTCGCCGTCTACAGGGGAACTTTGCAGTGAGCGCTGATGTATTTGATGCTGACAGGAAACTTCTCTATAGCGTTTTAGTGAAATTAAATCAACCCAAGAATAGAAACTGCAATTCTGCATCATCATGATTTCTTGCCCTCCCCACAATGTGCTAAATAAAGTCAACTCGTCTGTGTTGTTGATGCCAAATATAGACAAATACGACTGCTTCTTCTGTTTTATGATCAATAGACGGGATGTGAAAAAGCTTGTGTTGTGTGCACTATATGCATGTCTCCATCCGTCACGAGTCATCTGCTGGTAATAGGTGGAAAGTGCAACTGTACCTGTGACTGTATGCTGTAACAGTTGCATATACAGTACAATCAATTAAATATGTCTTACTGAGGGTTTAACTGGCCCCCTTAGACATTTGCACACAAAAAAATGCATTACAATTTGACCACAACAGTCCCCAAATCTTAAGTTATTTATAATTTTTTCTCTTTACATCCCAATATCCAACATTAAAGATGGAGTATACACAGTGCATGCAAAGTCTTTTGGCAACTTCTACAAATCCAGCCTGTACGTCCGTCATTCAAAACATACCTGCAAGTGCTCTGTCCTCTGCTATTTGTCGGACGATCGTTCCCCTCAAATTGAAAAATATATTCATTCTGTGTTCGCTCGGGGACTGGCTGTGAGACACCACTGGCTCGTGTGTGTGTGTGTGTGTCTCCGGGAAAAAGCCGCGTCGCTCTGTGTGCGCTCAGCCTCTCCACATTTCAGCCCATTATTCTCCAGGGGATTGAGCTCCGAGCGTCATCGTTTCAAAGCCCACACAGCCACTTACGCTGCTTTCCCATGCCAGCAGTCAGATTTCACTCACTCATTTTTTTTCTCTTTCGCTCGGGATCTTGATTCCCACAGATATCTTTTTTTCCCACAACTTGATCCGGCTGATTTTTCTTCTTATTTTGCAGTACATTCAGTGGCTGCCTTACCTCTTTAATGTTGGACATTCACGCAAGCTAAAAGCTGAAATATCATAATAGTAATATTAATTTGTTTACAGTCGATGGTGAGGGGTAATTAAAGTGTGATAGCATCACAGATATATCTACATTCCAAAGGGGAAATAATTACGCAGAAAAGGATCACAACATTAAAAAAACAAACATCATTACTCACACATCATTACACCATTTAATTATATTACTTTGATAACATTCAGTACACTTCCTCCACTTCCAACAGCCACCTGTGTTTCTCACCTTCAAGACAATACATCAAGGTTAACATTGAAGCAAAAATACTCAATATTCAAAAGATGGAGTATTTGTTTTCACCTGCACACTCTTTAACCAAACACATGCATTACTTCCATGATTCCCTCCATCTCTCTGACTCATACCTGTTATACTCTTATCAATAAAACATCACGACACAAATTACAATATATACAAGCGGCGCTCATGCACTATTTTGTGAAACACCGGCCACTTTGTCATAAGCATCGCACAGTTTTTATCTCATATAATGGTTCCAGCTAGACCGATACTATTGGCTCGGCTGTAAAAAACAGCAGGTCTGGCTATTATTATGGCGGTAGAAATAGCTGAATATTTGACATTTTTGGAAGGGTAAATAAAACAAACCTGTGATTTATTTGCTGCTGATTCATCTAAAAGAAGAAAAAAAAGTTCTGTTTTATAGGCTCCAGACATAAAAATGAACCACAACTTGAATGGTAGCCATTCATTTAATTAAATTGAATTGAATGCCCCCTGGTCACGTTGTAACAGCAGCTGCCAGCTTTTAACTAATGCAGCCAGCGATGCCATTACCCTGCCTTATTCAAACCCACATCACAATGTGTAGGCTATCTCCCTCCGACACCTCTGTCCTCTTCACGTAACGGCGGCCGCTGTCTCAGCCCAGCACAGCCACTCTCCCGCCTGGATGCTTGCTCTTCATGCTTCCAAAGTGTCTAAAAACAGATGGAGGGAGGAAAGACAGACTCAGACGTCGAAGCACTGCGATTTCAGTGAGCAGCGGGGCCTGAAGGCGTATATATAAGATGTAGGAGCCTTACATCAGCTCACATGAATCACAAAGTGGATCGCTTTTGTCTGGCTGGATGCGGCGGACTTTCTTGATGTAAAGTTTTTCAGGGCTTAGCTTGGGGATTGGTTTGGCGGCTGTATCATAACGGGGAGCGGTAGACGGAAAGCTGTATCATGAGTTGATGTAGTTGGGCTGCATGGTGGTGTAGGGGCTAGCACAGGGGTTCGGGGGTTCGGATCCCGGTCTGGCCGGGCCTTCTGTGTGGAGTTTGCATGTTCTACCCGTGTCAGCGTGGGTTCTCTCCGGGTTCTCCGGTTTCCTCCCACAGTCCAAAGACATGCAGTTCAGGTTAATTGGACTCTAAATTGCCCATAGGTGTGAATGGTTGAACGCTGCCTTCGCCCAATGACAGCTGGGACCCCGTGACCCTGAACAGGATAAGCGGCTCGGATAATTAATAAATTAATAATAATTTAAATTCAAGAGGAACATCTTGCATGACTTTGACCAAGGAGATTTTTATAGCACCGCACTATAATTTCACACCCAGTACAATAAATAATGTAAATGTTTTATTCCTCATGATCCGAATTATTTATGGGACTTCGTTAACTCCTATCGGGGGTTGTAGATCAGGAAAACTCTCTATTTTTATTGTTTCTTTTTTCTTTTTTTGAAACACTGTTTTGCTCCTTTATGCTCGTACATACACTCACACATTTTGGAAACCTACACAACAGACGGCCCTGCATCCTCTCTTATACCTACTATATTCACTTATTTGTAATGTTTTTTTCCATTGTATTAGGTTCTGTCTTGTCTAGTCCAAATATTCTAGGTACATGATGAACTGTATGTTTTCTACTGCTGTATTCATGGTTTGGTTATCCCTACAAACCACATTAACAGGGAATGGAAGCAAAAATAATGTCAAGCTTAGAGCCTTATTTGAATGAAGTAATCTCTTGGAAACCCAGTTAGAAAAGGCAACAGGAATCAGGACCATAAGCAGCATCAAGGAAGTCCCGGCATTGGTTTTCCTCTCACCTCCACGTGTTGGTTTCATGACAGTACACTTCCAGTGTTTTCAGATTGGTGACACCATCAGAGCCTCCCACAGCCATCAAGGCACCGTTGAACACCACGAGGGACATCTGAGGCACAATACAGAGGATGATAGTAAATTACATCAACAAATGAATCGAAATATAATAGATTTGAAACTATCTTTTGACTATGTTATCGATATTGCAGACCAGCAGTAAACCAGGGGGTTTCCTTAAGTATTTAAATTACACTGCACCATCATAATACTTCTGTAACAGCTTAAATTCAAAGGTTTTAGTACACAATACACAAAAATATGTGTTCTAGACAGCTTCCAGCCTCAATAGCGACCCCATCAGGATGAATTGTAACAATCTAGCACCATCATCAGATCAAAATGATTTATTGCTTCCATATTTGGTTCATGACACATGCAAAGCTAATGGTATTCCCATCAGCCTCATTCTGTTTCGTGGTCATCGGCTAACACGTGTTAACACATTAAACTAAAGTGTGGAACATGTTCAAGGTTTATACCCAGCAATCCTCCAGAAATTACCAGAGTTTCACCAGATATTTGCTCTTATGAAGGGAAAAAACAAACATTTAGTCTGTGGGATCCAAACATAGTGACGACCTTTTAACCTCCGCTGAAATGTGTGAAATCTGTCGTTCCGTCAGTCCGTCAGTTGCTTCCCTCCATCTTCTATTTTCCTATCCTTTACATAAATAAACAAAGTCTTCGCAGAGGCCTTACATCAGCTGTGTCTGGGCGATCCAGTACTCACGTCGTCCCTCTTGCTCCTCATGCGTTTGACAGGAGTCCACCTCATGGCGTCCGGGTCGAACCTCTCGGCGCCGCAGAGCTCCAGGTCGAGCTCGTCTCTGCCCCCGGCCACGTAGATGCGGCCCAGGTACACGGCGCAGCCGGCGCCCTCCCTGGGACTCAGCATGTGGGCGCATATCGACCAGGTACCGTCTACCGGGTTGTATCGCTCCACTGGGGCACATTTAGAGGATGGCAGGAGTCATAGGAGGCCACATATACCGTTTAATACACAACTGTATGAGTAACACCAGCTTACAGACAGGCAGAGCGTATATTTATACACAAAAAAAAGGCCTAGGGTACATTGAATGCAATGAAACAACAGGAAAGCTGAAAATGTAATGCAATATTTATTTAGATCTATTTCTTTTTCAATAAAAGCCTCTTTTAAAATGATTAAGAAATTAAAGTAAATGCTTGATGGAATCCAAAGAAAGTTGTGGGAATTTTCCTGACGTGCTCTTCTCACAGACTGAAATAGTGACAAGTGGCAGCATAACATAACCCATGTTTATCTATGGCAAGGGCACAGGGCTTAAGAATGTGTGTGTGTGTGTGTGTGTGTGTGTGTGTGTGTGTGTGTGTGTGTGTGTGTGTGTGTGTGTGTGTGTGTGTGTGTGTGTGTGTGTGACTATGGGCTTGAATAAAAGGTCAAGTAAGTGGTTATGTGTAACTAAAGTTATGCCACACATCATAAATCTGTCTACGGTGGCTGAGATTTAAAACAAAAAGAATATAATATAATAATAACAATGGTGGGAACAAGTCGAAATCACAAAATACCTCAAAGCACAAAATAACAGTTTGCTACTCGTAAGCAGCATTCCCACATAAATAAATGACCAGAATCCCTTTAAGCTTCTTTCATTCCTTATTCTTTTCTTAAAGTGCTACTCAGTCACATCACCGCTCTATAAACTCAACAAGCTCCAGCGGAAAAAATGAAAAACAAGTGCGTGTAGTTACTGAGAATTCAAAGAAGTGCTGACACCATTAGTCTGTGAATCAATTAGTCGACAGAAGGAAAATGAATCCCTGGCAATTTTGAGAATTAATTAATCCTCCGAGTCGTTAATCGAATCAAAAACACCCGGCGTTAGCTGGTGCCAGCTTCTGAAATGTGAGGGATTTGCTGGAATTTGTATTTTTTGGGGGGGGGGGGGTTTGGTATAATAATTTGAGATTGATGAGCTTTGGGCTTTCGGGCTGACAATTTGTGAGGTTTGATGTCGTCTCTCACCGGAGTTCAGAGCCATGTCGCCGTCGTTCCCTCCCATCACATACAAGTGGCCCTGCAGCACAGCAGCCGCCGCTCTGCTGCGCCGGCTCAGCATGGCTGCCTGCTTGCTCCATGTGTTCATCTTCGGGTCGTACCTAGAAGAAAGAAAAGTGATAGAGAACAACAACAACAACAAAATAGAAGGTCATTCTGACCGATTTAACATCAGCCATTCAGGTTTTTTACATAACTCGCATGAATCATGTTCCTTCCTCTGACTCAGTCACTTCAGATTGCTCTCAAAGTCATCTGAGAGGTCAGGTAATTAAAATCATCCCTGCCTTCATGCTAGATATATGTAAGACGCAGCCTGCTTGTGTCTCGCAAAGACAAATTAAAATGGGCTTCAAACATATATTATGCATTATGACTGTGGGATTTTATGGGGGTGGGGGGGAATGAATAGTAGTCCCCCTTTGTTTACGGTATGCATTAAGATGATTCACAGTTGATTTCACCTACGCAACATTTCAACGATCAGGCACATCTTGTCTCAAAGGGATGCAGAAACATTGATCCACGCATTTGTTACTTCAAGACTGAATTACTGCAACTCTGTATTATCAGGCTGCTCTGCTAAGTCTCTTAGGTCTCCATCCAGAATGCTGCAGCTCGTGTACTAATGAGGACTAAGAGGAGAGATCACATTACTCCTGTGCTGCTTCCTGTAAGACAGAGAATCATATTTAAGGTCCTTCTCCTCGCCTACAAAGCCTTAACCATCATATCTTAGGGAGCTTATAGCACCATATTGTCCCGCCAGAGAGCTGCGCTCACTGAATGCGGGGCTACTTGTGGTTCCTAGAGTCTTAAAAAGTAGGATGGGGGCCAGAGCCTTCAGTTATCAAGCTCCCTTTCTGTGGAACCAGCTTCCACTTTCAGTCCGGAGGGCAGACACAGTCACCTCATGTAAGACTAGACTTAAGACTTTCCTCTTTGATAGTGCTTATAGTTAGAGCTGACTCAGGTCGGCCCTGGTCCAGCCACTAGATATGCTGCCATAGGCCTAGACTGCTGGGGGACATCTTAGGATACACTGAGCTCCTCTCTCCTCTTCTCTCTCGCTCCTCCTCTGTTGCTCTCGCTTTCCACCCTCCTCCTCAAACTTTTTGGTGCTCCTATAGAATTATATTGCTTGGGAACATCTTAGGATACACTGAGCTTCTCTCTCCTATTCTCTCTCATTTTCTCCTCTTTATCCCTCTGGATGAATTAATTTCTCTTTAATGCTCATTACTAACTCTACTTCTTCTCGGGAGCCTCTGTGCTTCCTCTCCTCAAGCTTCCATGGATCGTGGTTGTCTGGAGCCAGTCTTGCTCCCTGCCACGGCGGCCCTGATGATGCCACTAGATATGCTGCCATAGGCCTAGACTGCTGTGGGACATCTTAGGATACACTGAGCTCCTCTCTCGCTCCTCCTCTGTTGCTCTCCCTCAGGTTTCTTCCCTTTTTTTCCCTGTAAAAGGGATTTCAATATTTTTTGGGGGAGTTTTTCCTGATCCGATGTGAGGTCCCGGGACAGGGATGTCGTATTGTGTACAGATTGTAAAGCCCTCAGAGGCAAATTTGTATTTGTGATTTTGCGCTATACAAAATAAACAGAATTTCAAAATACCACATAGAGCTTCTGCATGCTTCTACCTCTCCACAGTGTTCATGGCAGCGATGCCGTCGTGTCCTCCGATAGCGAACAGGTACCCGTCCATCGCCACCAGACACGCTCCGCTGCGGGGGCTGCTCAAGGGCGCTACGTCTGCACTCCAGCTGTCTGTGTCGGGGCTGTACCTGTCGTGATGGGGGCGGGGTCAAGGTGCAGAGGACGCCAAAAGTGTTGGTTAAATCAGGTGCTTGAGTAGAACCAACGCCTTCGGAGAGACGTGTGCTTTGCGATCGCTTTTGAGGAACACAGTTGCACTGGGAGGAAGAATTTGAGTCCTGTGGGCATCTGTGTAAACATGCAGTGTCTCCTCTTCACTGGAAGGCTATGAAACATGTTTTTCCTCTCCATCTGAGGCCATTAGATGAATAACCCACATCCCACCCAAACAACACTTTCTACTAATTGGCAAATATTTTGCCTTGAGTGGCACGTTCCAACCAGACATCATTAGAACTGCGACCAACCTCTCCAGAGATTGGATGCACTCTGGGAACCAAGTTGAGAGCCACAGCTGGTTTGGGTCAAGCCAGCCGGGAAGGGCCATTGTGGGGTCAACTGGCTGGAATTCAGTTCAGGAGTGAGGACTGTGGGACCCCTTCCCACAGTCCTCACTCCTGAACTGAATTCCAGCTCATTGGAGACACTTGAGTAGGAAAGGAAATGGGAGAAAGTGTGTGTGTGTGTGTGTGTGTGTGTGTGTGTGTGTGTGTGTGTGTGTGTGTGTGTGTGTGTGTGTGTGTGTGTGTGTGTGTGTGTGTGTGTGTGTGTGAGAGGGTTTATTTTTTGTGAGGAATAGATACCCTGGGAACATTAAAGGGATTTTGGAGCTTTATCCACAGAAAGGTAAATAAAATGCTGACAGTGACCAACAGTTCTCTCTGTGAGTTGTTTAAAACATGTGTGTATCATGTGACATCACAGCCTTTGGAGGAAATAAAGGAAATCCTGCAAAGGTAGGACTTTGGGAGGTCTCTTGCTCACTAAAAAGATAGCTTTTGGTTTAAGGTCTAAATGGTCTCCATCTAATTTCTGTTTCAATGCTGACCTCTGCTGGTCATTGATGTGAACAACAACAACACATAATAAATAGAAGATATTTCTTTCACCCCACCAAATTTAACTATTGGGTTCTCAAGAGCTGCTTTTTATTCTAGTTTATTATTGTAGGGTTGGAGTAAAAAAAAAACTGATGAAAGTGAGAATTGCATGTAACATTTCTTTTGTCAATTACAATATGTTTTAAGCAACACATTTTAAGTTAATTTATTATTATTAATTATTGTATGTTTTCCTCTGTGTATGCTGAACATAATGTTATTGATTTCTAGGAATATCCACATGTAAACATCCACATTTTACATGTGGATATTTTTTTTGCACAACAGCAATAATAAAGTTACATAAACAGTAGGGCAGAGGTTGTCACATGTGCATACAGCAGCTCCCCGGTCTGGACTGTAACCTTGAGATATGGCTGGTATCTCAAAACCGTCACTCCAGCTACAACTTGCTTTCACTCTCTCCCGCTGCGATATCCGGTGTGAGGTAATGAAATGTCAGTGAGAATAACCTCACACCGGAAAATCGACATAATCCAAAATAAATTTCAGATGCAGCCTCTCATGAAGGAGTCAGCAGTTTAATTTGTTCGCATTTAACTGGAACACGAAAGCATGTGAAGAAAACATGTGTTCACGATGAAATGAGGCTCGTGCAGCGAGAAGCCATTCACCTCAAAGAGCTCAAAGAGATTAAACCACGGGAGAGAATTGAAAGTTTTGACAATCTGAGATAAGGAATAATTGGCAAATTAAGACCTCCGTGCACACACTGTTGCCACAAGACATTACCTCTCCACACTGCTGTAGCATCTGATGGTATCTTCCCCTCCCACCGTGTAGATCTTGCCCTCCAGTGTGCCCACAGCCACTTTGCCTCGGTTGTTGACCATGCGTGCTGCAGCCCTCCACTCGTTGTACTCGGGGCAGAACTGCTCCACCGAGCAGGATGGGTCTTCTTTGGTCCATCCCCCCACTGCCGGCGCAAAACAGGCCGCTCGTTATTTTATTGCAATTGTCTGTGAAGATGTATGACCGAGCAGCATGCAGGCCTGTTGTTATGTGCTGCCATGAGAGGGAAATACATATATTTCTTGTGCATCCTAGTGTTTGAGGTTTTTTTTGCTGAAAAAAAAGGATCTACTGTACAAGAATGCCACCCATTTTTCAGCCGAAATTGCGAATGATTTTTTATCTCATATTAAATCCTGATTATCTCCTCATTTACAAGGTCTATTTGAAGAAAATTAAAAATAGTGATATATAACACATCTTAGTGGTATATTGGTTTATGATAGTACACAGAAAAAAGAAATATATTTTTCGAAAAAAAAGAAGTTACTTTTTATTATCTTAACTATATCAACAAACACGTTTTATTTAAATATAAAATTGCTCAATGTTGTAGGAGTATCTGTGCGAAGTTTGGCTTTGATTGAGTGAAGTTAAGTATTTTTAATAATTATTCTAATAACTATTATTATTTTGTCGAGAACTCGTCAACGCTGCTCATGCTACAAAGTTCCCACAGTCCTCGGTGGTCCCTGAACAGTGCTCGTTTCACTGCAGCAGGGTGCTCCGTGGCCGTAGCTGTGAGGAGGTAGCAGGAAGGCCTGGAATATTCATATTTCAGCCATAAGTAAGTACATTTTCATATTTTTTGCTGGACACAAATTACATTCTTGTGCATATCTTTGCGATGCTTTGTGTGAGAGTGGTTGTATTGGCGAACTCTGTCGGCTCTAAGGATTCCAAAACCGTCGAGTTTATCTTTCTAGCTAGTCCTAACCTTTTTAATCTGCATTTTTTTCAAACCTCTAATGTTAAACCTTTAAAGTGGCAAAGAAAGATTTCATAAAACTTCCTCTTATGGCTTCTTTAAAAAATAAAAAATCACTTTTATTTTTTTGCATCTCTCTATATGCTGTAGAAGCAGTAAACACATTAAAGCAAGGATCCATTAGTATTGAGTATTTCTCCTGGTTTCCATGGCAATGCTTGGCAGAAAGACGTGCGGCGCCGGAGAGTGAAAAATCGCCAAAGTGAACTCTAAATTATGAGTTATTAATAAGACTGCAAATGCACAGACCGGTGACAAATAGAAAAACAAGCACATTAAGGTGCTGGGCCACAGCCAGCCCTCTATATGCGAGCCTTTGTGTTTCGATGGCCGTGGTGGAGAGAGTGCTTTCTCAAGGTCGAGAGCTACTGAATGCCAAGGTCATTTGATTCACATAATATTCTCTGCAAACCCTGGGCCCTATGGAGGCTTTTGTTATGTTTCTTCACCCATTCACTGAGGCCTGTCCTTTAATTTGTCACCTGTCAGCGGGTTTTTAATGGTCTTTGCTTTTGCCTGGATGCAATATGAGTGTATTGTATTGATATATATATATATATATATATATATATATATGTATATGTAATCAGCAGCTCCCTGTGCGTGGCTTCCTGCTGCGATGCGATGTGTTGTTCTGGAGGCTCGGTTAGTGGTGGTTCCTATAATGACTCACATTATTCACTGCGGTGCGGATAAAAAGAGAGAACTATTTGTTAGCGATAGCCATTAGATATTAACAGTAAAAGGTGACCTCAGTGTGGGATCGTGATCAGATTTATTCATTTAATGAGCATTGCATGCTGGGCCTGTCCCAATATACTTTTGTGGAACGATAAGATGAAAACATAAACATGTATGGAGGTCATAAAGAATGCTCCTCGTGGCTCTGGTGGTTCTGCAATAGACACTTTGCTCATTTTCCGAAGCCGCCCTTCAAAATAAAAGTTCAGTCTAATCAGAAGCTCTGCTTGTACTCCAAAATGCATAAAACTGACCCATGAACATCATGTCATCGAAGACGTCTTTGGGGGGAAGTTTGCTGAGCTGTCTGCGACGGGAGAGCGGGGTCGAGGCGCCGCCCCGCCGGGGGGGCCCCCCTTTACTGGTTTTGATGGTCATGTGACGGGTCTCCGGCTCCTCAAGGGCCGCCCTGAAACACACGGCGATGGAGTAGTTATTATGGAAGTCACAGCTTCCTCCTGAGGGAAACTATTCAGCCAATTGTTATCATCATGCATATTCAGATGGTATTTTTTTACCAATGTACCAATTTTTTTTATTATGTTTCAAGTTCTTTATTGTCATATGAACAACAAATACAGAAAAACAGTTGTTGGCAATGGATATCTTAGATGAAAGGATCCCACCAACAACTGATTCACATTGTTTTTAAAATGTTAAGAAGTTAAGATATAGGGCTAAATATACTGAAATATAAAAACTTGGAGTAGACGGGTGTACAGTAACTGCAAAAAATTATAAAATAAATGAAAACAAGCAAGGAGTGGATATGCGTAATGAGAACGATATCTCTAACTTTCTCTCTCTCTCTCTCTCTCTCTCTATATCTATATATATATATATATATATATATATATATATATATATATATATATATAAATTGAAACAGCTTGTAAAAAATAGGTAAAGATAAAAAATGCTAAGTGACAATATAAATCTTTAAATGTTTAAAAAGTATTAAAAAAGGTACCATACCATTTAGCATCTCATTTCAAATGAACAATTCATTTGTAATTGACAAAACCATAAAAAACAATATGGGATGTGCAATCATAATATCACCTCCCAGTGTTTCTTCTATAATAACTATATTGCAGCAATCACACAAACGATGATAAATGATGCAAAACATGCCTCAAAGTCGACTTTGTGAAAAGGAACCAGCCCAGAGGCTCTGAACCCGGATTGGTGGTCTTACCCTTGCTCGTTGTACACCCCCATGTTTTATCTCCTCAGTCTAGATTTGTGCTCCTGCCTCTCAGCGGCACCTTGGTGTCCGTCAGGTCTCGGGCCTCCTGTGCTTTATCACCACGCTACAACTGCCTGTAACAGCTTTCCGCCCAGAACGTCATTGAACGTGACCGCTCCGAGAAGTAAAACCTCAACGCCGGCAACCCCCCTCGCAAATTCCCCAAATGATTCATCCCACCATCCCTGCAGCCTGAAACCCAACCCTGCTCTCACACGCCCGGCTCCCAGCCTCCGCTCGACAACTGTCACACCCAAAGAATGGTCCACCTGTGCTTCATCCTTGGTTCAGTGTCCCATAAATCATGATTGGTGTGATTTTAGACCACGAACCGGCAGCCATGTGTTGCTGAGGGTCAACAGATTGAGGTGCTAGTTACTGTCGACGCTTTTCCTTCCTTTTGAGCCTGAATGCATCATCATGGAGACAGAAGCGTTTCACATTCTCACCGCAAGGCTGCAGATATTAGTTTCTGTCTGAAAAGCAAGGCGTCAGCGCCCCTCCTGCACATCCCTCCCTCATGCCAGCACATCTTCGCGTGACTACCTCTGCTGCAGGACGCCGGTATTTATAACCGATGGAATGGTGATTCATCTCATGGTCAGGAAGATGGGTCAGATGAAGATGGGTCAAATGCAAATTATAGGAAGTCACTGCTGGTCTGTTGCCAGTACATGACTTCTAAAGGGATGACCAACACTTTGTTTGACTCTTTGGCATTATGACTCAAAGAGATGGATGGACAGATAGATAGATATTATTATTATATATGGGTTAAGTGTCTTGCTCAAGGACACATCAACATGGACTAGCGGAGCCGGGGATCAAACCACCGATCCTCTGATTGAAAGACAGATCTGCTAACCACTGAGCCACAGTCGATAGATAGATAGATGGGTGGATGGGTAGGTGGATGGATGGATGGATGGATGGATAGGTAGATAGATAGATGGATAGGTAGATTGATAGATGGATAGATACCAGAAGAAGCAGTTGCTCTTGATGACGATGCCTTCAGGGTCGCTCCAACAAGAGATGATTGAGGTCTTGAGGTATAAAGACAGACGATAGTTTCCTCTAATTATCCAGATAGTTGAGACTTTCCTCCTCGGAAAGGGAAGAGCATGCAGAACGTTGAGACCCAAACACTTTGCTGTCGGCTTTCTTTTTGCCACTTTGTGAACTTGGCAGCTTGGTGACACCCGCCCGCCTCGGGCCACTTGAGCCATTCGGCTGTAAAATCCAAACTTTTTAGGAGGTCAGGTGTTTATTTAGGTCTGTGAGGATTAAAAAAAATGAATCAAAGCCCAATATCTTTTTGTGTTAATGAAAAATGCTACTACTTTCTTCAATAAATGGTGTTGACTCAGACATGAATCAGTCATAAATTGGCTTTCAAAATGAGGAGCAAAAGAGATAAATGAAAGAAAAGCGGCTCAATAGCAATGCAGAATAGACATGGAGGGCAAACCAAACACAGCAGTCAGTGGACATGATGGACATCTGACAGAGGAACAGGTGTTTCTTTAATCTTCTCCATATCTATGTCAGCTACAAGTGCTCTTTTAAGGAGCAATCTTAGAATATCAATTATATCTCACTGTCAGTACAGAGATACCTCAAAGCCTGGAGGCAAAGGGGAACAATCAGCCTCATCCAACAGCTCCATAACCGTCTCTTTCATAAGTTCCTTGGGTATTTAAAACATAGAAACATGAGGATGAGGTGTTTATTTTAAAGGAGTTATGTAGCTCATGCATTCCAGCTATGTCTTGACCAGCAGCTGGTGCTTTGGAAAGTCCTCGCACTCGTAAATCTGAACAAAAGCCAGGTGACTGTTGAATGCCTCTGTGACATCACTGTCTTTCAACTTTGCTGCAGTGGGGAAAAAAAGCAGAATTCCCAGAAGGTCCGGCGTTCTCCTTTAAGTGAACCTCGGACAGTTTGCCAATGCGCTTGTATAAATGGAAGTCCTGCTATTCGATCAGACGCCGGGAGCTTTTTTTTTTAATGCAGCAAATGTCATCACCGTTAGTGTTTCTAGTTGAGGGACCAGGAAAGTTAGAAAAACTCATTGTGCACATTATGGTGTCATAATCTCCGTCATTTCAAGACACAAGTGATGTAATTTGCATGACAGCATGCGGGTGGAACGCCGCGGGAAGACCCCGAGCAGCTGACTCTCAGGATGCGTCGGACCTCTCACAAGCCAGAGAGCCCCCCCCACCCCCCCACCCCCCCTCCCACCCGGCCGGCCGATGACACGCTCGCCGCCGGGCAGCTGCCTCCGGAGACTCTGCTGCCAATCACAAGTCATAACAATGAGGCGTGTAAGTGGTCTTCAACCTTGGCACGTCATCCCCCCGTGAGGTGGAACGGGAATGCTGGTTGGGCATTTGTGTTGCTGGGTTGGAAGATGTTTAATAGGAGAAGGAAGGGATTAGATGAATGGATTTACCCCTTAGAGGAAATAGACAGTGCAGAGATGAGTCTGGAAGTCTTAAATATAGCGTGGTTAATGATTCTGACATTACAGGACTTCTATGGAAATGAGGTCACTTTTAGTGATTTTATCCTCTGTCAAATTTATGCATAGCACCCGCTATTTAAAATCTTAGTTTATAGCTATTTTTGTTGTTATTTTTGTGGTATTTGTGTACATAAACCATATTGAATCTTGGTTTTAGTGTCTGTATTTTAACATTGCATACAATATTTAAGGTCTGTCTTATACTGCATGGTTTTATGACCATGCATGAGAAGATTTAAAATATATAACTATTATATACCACTTAATTATCAAATGTGTAGATGGTCATTATCTAAATTTGATATTGTTTATTAAAGGTGTTTTTTACTAAATCCAATCCGATTTGGGTCCAGTTAGTGCAGCCTTACTGTAGTCATTACGTGTCCAAAGTATGATATCAATTCAGCCGTAGATCTCTTGAACTAAATCCCTCCCACCAAGTTGTATTTTACCATTTTGTGGCGAAAATTGCGAATGGTTTGCATCTCATACTAAATCCTGATTATCTCCTCATTCACAAGGTCTATTTGAATAATTTCAAAAGTTATAATATACAAAAACCCTTGTGAACATAGATAATAAGATCATATATGTGTTAGTGGTATATTGATTTATAATAGTAAAAGAAAAGAAAAAAATATATTTTTTTTTCGAAAAACAAAATTCAAAGTTAATTTTTGTTATCGTAACTGTATTAACAAACGCTTTTTAAAATATGTAACATAGCTATATATGTTAGGAGGATCTGTGCAAAGCTTGGCTTTGATTGAGTGAAGTTAAGTATTTTTAATAATTATTCTAGTTCAGATATTTCAAAAAATCGTGTCAACTCTGCTGAAGCTAAAAGTTCCCACACTCCTCGGTGCTCCTTGAACGGTCCTCGCTCCGCTGTAGGCTTGTGCTGCAGGATGATAGCAAACCATGGAGACACAGAAGGCCTTGATTAATCATAAGCAGTATCTTTCGTGATCACATACAGTTAATATTTTCAGCTCCTTTAAAATGAGCATGAATAAGTCGTCCCGAGTCCCGTTAAAGAAACACAAACTGAGCTGGGGGCGGGGCCACCTACTGTCTTTAAAGGTTGTGTCGAGGCTACATGCCATTTTGCAGTTGTAAAATGCTGACCCAAAGTCCCCGTTGAAGGGAAAGTGATACAGAGGTCGTGAAATAGACCTCAATAAGAGGAGCCTATAAAGGGAGCAGCTGCACGGAGGATCCGGTATGCGCTGGATATTTAAGGAGAGCGAACACTGGGAATCTCAAAGCATATCTGTAAATGTTCGGACCGTCATCACCTCAAAGATATTCAGCATGCGTCCTGTTCCTGTTTTTATGGCCATCATGTTACAGAACAATAAAGTTATTTAATATTCAATATAGTCAAATCCAAAGTGATTTCAACGTTTCACAATGTTTGCTATGTAACAGCATGCCTTAACGTTCAAAACGGGACGATGCAAGGTATCCTGCCTGTGTGCTTTCATTTCAAATACTAATTTGGATAATTGGGCAAATATACTATGTAGAGCAGGGGTGTCAAACTCATTTTCACCGCGGGCCACTTCAGCATCATGGTCGCCCTCAAAGGGCCGGTTGTAACTGTAACACTGTATAAATTTAACTACTACCGAACATATTGTTTAATAACTGTCTTTGTATTGTTTATTCAAGTGTAACAATATTGTACATGCATTTATATATATATATATATATATATAAATAAACCCACATTATTCTATCAAAGATCAAACTTAAAACAGAAGAAAATAACAAAGACAAAGATCAAACAATCGTTGTTATATTAACTTTGTTCAAAGCTTTTTTTTGTCACAGTTGAGAAGGACATAACTAGCCAATAAGAACATGCATGTGGTCTGGGGCAGTGGTTCTACTGGTCTGGCTGCACCATCACCCCTGAATGAACCGAGATCCAAAGCAAGGAACATGCTCAACTTCTCAAATGGATTTAATCAAAAGATGGTGCAGTTTGAGCCTGAAATGGTACAGAATCTCACATGCCAACACAAAAAAACTAGTTTGAAATATTCCCTTTTACACTCAATTAAAAACCCCAAAGTGCATCTTAAGGACACAAAGTAATACAATACACATAATCATTTTATAACTTCAGCCTTTTTTAACAGACTCAGCAGTGCTTTCATGCACAAACATAATAAAAAGGTCGGGAATGAAGTGAACTATCACAAATAGTGAGTGTGTAAACTCATGCAAGTGTGTTGTGGACGCAGCACTGAGGAGTGTGAATAGACGCACTCTACTGCATTCAAAATTCCCTTCAAAATAAAATCACAGGATTTTTATATTGCCCATGCAAAGGTCCGCAACCCACTGAAAACGGGTCCGCGACCGACTGAATACGGGTCCGCGACGAACCGGAAACGGATCCGCGACAGACTGAAACGGGTCCACGGTGGTGATCATGCCTTCCAAGCCGTCGCGGGCCACATAAAATGACGTGGCGGGCCACATCTGGCCCGCGGGCCTTGAGTTTGACACATGTGATGTAGAGTATGTTGTGATTTACAGCAAAGTTTCAGTCAAATGCAATTGCAAAAAACAAGTGAAGCCACGTGATACGCTGTCTTTGGAAATGAATTACAGGTGAACTCTTAAACATTCCTTCTTTTTCACAAACTAGTTGAGAAAAACAAAAGAGACTTTACAGAGTTATACCAGAGCACCAGAGATTTAAGGCAACCAACTTTTTTTCCGAGGACTAATGTTTCGACGCCATTGAAGTCATGATTGTTGTGAAAATCCAGTTGAAGCCAGTAAAAGAGAGAACAAGAGATTTAAACGTTAATTTTTATTATCTTAACGATATTCACTATGCCTTTTCTTTATTGTATAACCTAGTTATATATGTAAGGAGTATCTGTGCGAAGTCTGGCTTTGATTGAGGGAAGTTAAGTATTTCTTAATCATTATTTTAGTTCAGACATTTCGAGAAATTGCGCCAACACCGATTTTTCTGAAAGCACCATAACTTGTCCGAGTGTCCTCGAATGCGCCTTGTTTCAACACATCTGGTTTCCGGCTAGTCAGGCCTACCGTTAGCTACTATAGCTTAGTGTTGTAGCATGTAGCATAAGTTTTTAATAAGCATTTTTTTCAAAACTCTGGGTGCATTCTCGAGGCACTTTGGGGTCACTTTTAGTCATATTTATGGTTTGTGTTAATGTTTATGGTGGAATTGTGTTTCTTTATTCACATATTATATGCTTTTGACTATGTTCAGACTTTGCTGAATCTTTTGTATATTGACATCAAATGGGTCTGATATTGATTATGGGTTCATATGATCACCTGAACACATCACTAGAGCTCAGTTTTTAGGTGCTCAAGCCTCCTAGGGGGTCTGTGGTGCTAAAAGCAGTTGCTACCATCCGGCTAAATGAAACTACAACCCATCATCACGCAGAGCACGTGTCCGCCATTAGCCTTGTGGAGGTGATGTGAAACGATGGGACCGCGGGGGTTTATTTATTTATGGCCTAATGTTAGCATATTGCATTTGCACTTCAACAAGTATCACAAACGTCTGTTTGCCACAGAGCTCATTTCCTGCGTTGATCCCTCTGGCTGTTTGTCGAGGGAAACCACACATCATCCCTGCAGCACTCCATTACCTTTTCTGCTCGGCCTGTGCAGCTAGAAATACAGACCGAGCCTCATCATGAGGACACGAACCCACAAAATCACATTTTCATGGCAAATATCACTACAAGACGTGTTATTCACCGCCCCCCCCCCCCCCCCCCCCCCTCACCTACCAATAACCTCCTCATTAAAACAGCATAAATACCCTGAACTCTGTTTTCTGCATGCCCATATGAAATGACAATGGGGGAATATTATAATGGTATTAATCACATCATTCATCAACGAAAACCATTACAGGCAGACTGTTGACAGTGGAGCGTGGGCATCGCTAATGCTGCACAGCAAACCAGAAGCAGGAGTTCATTAGCGTGTTCCTGCAACACGAGTCATGTCCAGCTCGTTATTGGCTTCCCAGACAGGTCTCAGAAGATCCTTATTCAGAATCCAGCCCACACACCACTATAAACCTGCACACGGCTCCGTGCTACTGTTGCATTTAGCTTACATCACACAGGGGTGTAGTGAGAGATCACAGGGAAAAGCATCCTTTACTCTATTATGTACTGTATCATCACAATATGATGCAGACTGCATGATGTGTTGGCAGTTGGAAGACTCTCCCCCTCAATATAGGATCTCTTTTCGCGAGCATGTCCCATGATGACTTTTGCCAGCAGATAAAACCTTGAATTTGGCAAATGTGTTTTTTTTTTTCACGTCGAGAACAGTCACTGTTGCATTCTGGTCTGTCAGAGCTGTTGTCAGTGGAGGAAATCTGGGGACGGTGTGATGGGTTTCTGCCTGATAAACTACACTGTGGTGTCATGTGTCACCACAGAAATATTAACATTGTGGTTTCTTTGTGTCTCTTTGTAGTAATGATGAGTCACTTTTTAGTGGCTTTGTGACTTTCTGAAGTAATTGTGAATGTTTTTGCCCATTTTTGTAAAGATTTTTTGCTTCTCTTTGTATCTCTTTAAAGCTTTTTTGCATATTTTTGTAGTTTTTCCTGTCTTTTTGTCTCTGTAGTAATTTTACGTTTCCTTGTGGTCATATTGAGTCTCTTTCTGGTTGGTCTGTGTCCCTTTGAAGGACATTTTGTGGGTGATTACCAGACACTTTGGGGTGCTGAGCCTGTGCCTGGTACTAATCCAACCATGATTTATAGGCGAGATTAAGTCACAAAAATGGCCGCCAAAAACTTGAAAGAAATAACATTTACATCTTGGGTTTGTCTGGTTTTGATTTCAAATCACACAGTTTGAATGTTTTAAATGTCAGGGGGCTATGCACTGGAAGCACTATCTTGAAAGATAGTTGTGACTTTAATTGAAACTTGCTCAAGAAAAATAACACCACTAAACAATAAAAGAATCCCTAAAATACAAAAAAGAAGAATAAAAAAGTCAATATTATCAATAGAGTGCATTGTTCTTGTCTGCCTGATGTGGCCAGATGTTTCTCTCTTCCGCTCCGCCTGTTGGGAAAAAGAAAGCAGCTATTTGTCCCGTAATGATTAATGAAGGCACAGCTTCATGTCAGACTCACTAATCTCCTGTCGGTAAAACTCCAGCAGGGATTCACCGAGGACTCCACTCCACCTCCCATCAGGCAGAAGTCCTCTGAGAGCTGAAGGCAGGTGAAGTGTGCCGGTCCTGGTTCTGTCTTACGCCTTATAAGAGTGTGTTGGATCCTGTGCTCATAAATGAGGATTTAAATCTCAAAATCAGTGGGGGGGACTCCAAAGATGGCTGCTGTTTATCTTGTTTAGTTTTTTTAACCCTCGAACACTAACGTTAAAAATAGTAGCACCATCACTAACGTCGGGTATATTTCACCTGATATAAAGTACCTGATAGAAAAAACAATACATGGTAAATTTAAGTACTCTTCTATTATTTTATCCTATAGAACTTCTCATAAAACCAAAAACAGGTATCATGGAGGGACCCTGAAAAAAGGCTAAAAAAAATTAGGAAATGGTCAATAAAACCTGATTAAAAACATAAATAATGAGCTATGAACTTGTTCTCTGGTCCACATGTTCCTGGGACATGTGAGCCTTGTCCTGTGAAGGAAAAGTCTCCTTCAATGGGAAAACCAATGATTTCACCCTCTATCACTAACATAACACGTGAAGGTTGAAACAACCAGGGATTGGAGCAGAGAGACACGCCCACCTCCAATAAAGACACGCCCGCCTTCCATAAAGACACGCCCACCTTCAATAACATCAGTGAGCAGCATGAAGCTACACAAGGACCCACATAGCTCAGACAAAAGCAACACAATGAAAATAACGTAACCACAATCGCTCGTTAGTGTTCTAGGATTAATGACAGTATGTAAGGACCGCATGTCGTCATATTTATACATAAAGTTAATGAGCAACTGTTGTGCACTGATAGAAGTCCTGCATTCCCCTGCTGGTCTCTTCTCAGACTCTGTACACTTGTAATATGCTCTCTCATTGTTCATAGGCCGGCGGATGGTGAGCTGCACTATTACCGTGGTGCTTTCTCAGGTGTCTTGGAAACTAAGGTCAAACTTACAGCAGTAACATAATCACCCTTCTATTCTACCTGCAGCTTGGATGTCTCTCACAACGATACTGTACAGGATCGTGTTACCTAATCCGTTCCAGATTGAGAATCTGATGTCTCGCAAACGTAATTAAGTCAACTGTGCAGGCAGGTTTGAAGATACGGTAAAATATAATAAAAAATGCAATCGTCAGGATTATCATTACATTTCATTTAGCTGACGCTTTTATCCAAAGCGACTTACAATAAGTGCATTCTACGGTTACATACAAGAATCAGAACAACAAGAATCAAGAAGGTACAATTTCATCCAAAAGTTCAACTACAAAGTGCTATCAGTAAGAGCCATTTCAGTGCTACTATAGTGCTACATCCTTTATTCAAGATATAGTCGGAAAAGATGTGTTTTTAGTTTGCGACGGAAGATGTAGAGACTTTCTGCTGTTCTGATGTCAATGGGGAGCTCATTCCACCATCGAGGAGCCAGGACAGAGAACAGTCGAGACTTTGTGGAGTGTTTAGCTCTCAGTGACGGAGCTACAAGCCGATTAGCAGAAGCGCACGAGTTGGGGTGTAAGGTTTTACCATGTCCTGGATGTAGACTGGACCAGATCTGTTCGTAGCACGGTACGCCAGTACCAATGTTTTGAAGTGGATGCGGGCGGCCACCGGTAACCAGTGAAGGTCGCGGAGGAGCGGAGTAGTGTGTGAGAATTTCGGGAGGTTAAAGACCAGTCGAGCTGCAGCATTCTGGATGAGGATTATCAGAAGTAGGATCTCCAACCCCGCCACTACCAACTCTACATCTCCTTCTGAGTCACAGCTTCTGAGTCCACAATGGATGTTTTAATTCATTTATATACAGTAAACTACATTTTCCTGTCCAGGCTCATGCATGGGCCCCGGCCTGGCTAAACACACTGGACTAGATGCCTGTGCAAAGCTAACACACAGTCAGACAAATTCACACAAAGGAAAATAACTTAATTTGAATGGTGGGAGAAACCAGCACAGGGAGAGCATGCAAATTACACACATGCAAAAATGACCCACACAGCCAGGTTCAAACCAGGACATTGTGTTGAAAAAGCTGCGCTGACCCACGAACGCTGCCCCTCGCGCATGCTAACGGAGAACTGAACAGCCGGACTGAAAATAGATTGGGAGGCAATACTTCACAGGAAATAACTTTACATTACATTACATTTCATTTCATTTAACTGACGCTTTTATCCAAAGCGACTTACATGCTATACAGTAGACCGAAGACACAGCAACGGTGAGCAATGAGGGTTAAGTGTCTTGCTCAAGGACACAACGACATGGACTGGCTGAGCCGGGTTTGAACCACCGACCCTCTGATTGAAAGACTGACTTGCTAACCACTGAGCCACAGTCGCCCCCGCAGTGTGCGATACAAAATGAAGCAATAACTAACCAATAACCAGTTTCTGCCATGTGGCATGTACAGAGAGCACACTACTGGGTATTTTATTTTTTTCAATATCCGTTAGGACCAGCTCACATACGCTCACATTCACATGCTTTGGTAAAATGTTTTTTCATGCCGTATGGCCTATGAATAATGGAATATATAATTGGGGGGGGGGTTACTCAACATTCACTCTGCATTATTCCCCTTTTTAGCTGCTCCCTCACACGCAGCCTGCACCATCTCCCAGTGAAAGCTTGCCACATGGATCTGCCAGTCTCCAGCTGGGACCAGATCCACTGACACGGGACATGGATGTTGTGTTAACTTAAGATCCCAGACGGGTGGCATCGCATAAGGTCCCATTGTTAAACCGTATGCACGGTGAGCGCACACACAGTTATTAGAAGAAATTCCTAAAAAAAACACATGTGCAGTGAAGAGCCAGTCTTTTGTTTGATAAACAAAAGTAAATGTGAAAGATGACATAACTGGAGTTTTGTAAATGGAACAATATAAGAATGGTGTAAGACAAGGGTGTGCAACTGTGGGGGCCATGCTCACATGCACTAGCATGCACTAGCATGCACTAGCATGCACTAGCACGCACTAGCACGCACTAGCACGCACTGACACGCACTAGCACGCACTAGCACGTACTAACACGAACTAGCATGCACTAACACGCACTAGCATGCACTACAATTCACTAACACGAACTAGCATGCACTACAATTCACTAGCACGCACTAGCACGCACTAGCACGCACTAGGACGCACTAGGACGCACTAGCACGCACTAGCACGCACTAGCACGCACTAACACGCACCAAAAGCATGCACTAGCATGCACTAACATGCACCAAAAGCATGCATGGACGGCCTGGGTAAGTCAATAAAGCACAGAGAAGCTTACGTATAGCAAATAGTTGTTTGCTGCTATTAATGTCGCATTAGGCAGCTTTAAAACTGGATACATATGTGGTGCATAATATAGTCTGGTTAAAAAGGCATCTGGGGACCATGTGCTGCTGCTATGCCACGGTCAGAGATCAAACTGAAGCAGCTACAACACGATGAAGTCATTACAAACGTGGCCATTGTTCAGGTTTTAATTCATTGAAATACATCCATCTTAAGCGCCACTGTTTATTAGCCTGATGTCCTCCCAGGAGGGGAAGCCTGGAGCAACAGGGTAAAGGTCCCCCGTCGGCAAACAATTTCTTTATGTGAGAGAAATTAAACCTGACAAAGTGCAACACTGCCACGGTGATTACAGAGTATATTTATACATGTGTTTGTGAGTGCTGGCATGCTGGGATTAATTCCTAATGTGTGAAATCAGTGTGCAATAAACGCTGCCTCTCTCATCCGGCAGTTTGAAAGAAAAAAAACATTTCCTCCGTGTGATATTCTGCTTCTTTTGGGTATAAAATTAATTAAAGCGGCACATGAAACGTGACGCATTGATTTGATACAACCCCAGACTTGCTTGGCAACAGCAGCAGTCGTGCTGCAGGTCTAGCATCACACTCCACCTGCCAGTTAGCGGCCCTGAGATAGTGTCTGAGAGGATGCAGCCTGTAGACGGAGAGGTGATCAACCCCTGAGGAAACTGAAACCAAATGTATCAACTTTCACAATTAAATCCTCAGATCTTCATATTGTCCATTAATCACTGTCAAACATATAATAACATAGAATACAGGAGAAATCAGAGCAAATACTAATACTAAATAGACCATCCGGCCTTGTTTTCCAGGCCTTTGAGACAGAAATCTATATTTGGGTTTTGTAGAGTCATTTCAAGGAAAATCAACTCACTTACTATCATCATAGCGTTCACAGGACAATGAGGCCGCTCACAATCCGTTTATAGGACCTCAGTGGCCAGAGGACCAATACCAGCTTTCAACTGTGCAGCTAAAGATCTTTGGCTTCTAAATATGGATCATGTGATTCAGGGCCAAACTTGTTTTTGATATACTGTAAATAAAATCATGATATTTGAGAGCAATGCTCTCCACTGGGGGTTAACGGCTTTTATTTTCACCAGATTTGTCCCGCCGGTCCCGAGGATGAACCCTCCGTTTTCGCCGTCACAGTCCTGCTTTTGTTGACAGTAATTCCCAGCCCGGGGCGCTTGTTTACTCCTGCAGCAGCGATGGAGCTCCGTGAGGTGGTGAGCTCGCGCAGCTAGGAATCAATGAAACAACTTCACGCTAAAGTGTTGCAATTGAGGGTGCAGAAGAAAAAAACACCCCAAATGGATTGCTCGAAGTGAGCGATTACATGCATGAAACTTCTGCGACTCCGAGGGGTCGCAGTGTGAATGCAAAGTCCTCCGCTGGATCGTATTCACACGTGGAGACACGGCCATATTGGCCATATTATCACTGCCGTGGGCCGCTGCTGGTTTGCATCAGTTACACATCGTTCATGAAGAAGAATGGGAGGAAATGAATTACATCCTGCTTCTTTGGTTGTCCCAATGAGAGGCAGGATGGATGCTCAGTAATCTAAACTGTCCCCTGAGAGCAGGATATTACAGCTCGTCTATAAAACACAGTGACGCATGGCTTTCACACGTCTTATAACCTCCGACATCAGCTATCGACGCGGCCTCGCGTCCAAATAATCACCGCGGCAACTTATGTTTCCTCATCGATCA
Organism: Cottus gobio; assembly: GCA_023566465.1. Taxonomy (NCBI): domain Eukaryota; kingdom Metazoa; phylum Chordata; class Actinopteri; order Perciformes; family Cottidae; genus Cottus; species Cottus gobio. Next base: position 5,980,487 of record CM042218.1, read on the forward strand.
CCCGGGGCTTTTTTTTTTACAAATCCCGGGCCCTCCAAAAAGGTGCTGAGCAGAAGGAAAGTGACAAATCACGGCTCCTGCGAAGCACCGCCAGGTGGACGCCGGAGGCCGGAGGAGCGTAACGAGCTGACACGTTGCTTCAGTGAACACGGCGGGAAGGATGTGCCGGACCGCCGAGCCACATGCACTCAGACCCCCGATCAGTTTATGGATGTAATGGATCCGGCAGCTTCCAGCGGACCTTTGGAAAGAGGGTCTGGCAAATGGATGTCTGTTTGCTTAAAAAAAATAAAAGAGTTATGAGACAAATCTGACCACACAATTTCCGTATGGGGAAAATACTTTTTCCTCACCAAATGATTGCTTTTGAGTCGGTTCAGGCAAAATTATAATTTGAGATTTTGGGCTAGGCAGGCAGCTCACTGAGGAGATGTGAGGAGAGGAGGAGGAGGAGGTCTCTCTGGGGCAACAGCAGGAAAATGGCTGTTAACGATGATGCCAAGAGAGATGCACGTTGATGGTTATTGTTTTATAGGTTTTATATCCACTGGGGGAAATGGCCTACTGATGATGGTCACATGTCTGACTTTTCTTAATCCCTCAAATGCACCAAAGGGACCTCTGTACTTTCCCTCTGTCTGTCAACAGGCCACGTTTAGTCAAAGCTTCCTTGGATCTAATTATGGGAATAATCTGCCAAAAATATTATTTTTTTGTAGCCAGTTCAAACATTCAACTGTTTTATGATTGAAGTCCCTTTTTGGCAACAGCAATAACCTGAAAGTTCATTCTCGACCTTGGAAATAGCTCTTTTGTCAAATAGTAGCGTGACAAAACAATCCCAGCTCCATTTACCGACTCTTTCCAGAGCTTTCATCCGTAACACAAGGTCTGGTCGTGGATCTGTTGACATGCAAGATTTTATCCGTGGCAGTTGGGAGATTAGGAGCTTTGCGATATGGCTGAAAGCGCCAGAGAAAGTTGATTTGATTTGGGATTTTTTTATAATGACTTTGTTTATAAAATAGTTCCATCACTTTAAAAAAAAAAAGTCGGGTTCCCATTTGAAGATTGCTCTACAATTCCTCTTGTCCATACTGATGGTCTCCAGTTCTTTATGTGCTTATTGTGGAAGTGATGGGGAACAACAATACAATTCAAAGTTTATCGTTACTTAATTTGAGGCTTCATCCGAGTTCAAAAATCTTCCAAAGTTACAGTCTTTAGTTTTTGTAAAGATGCAGCGAGCCTTAATCAAAACACTGGCATCCGCCTCCCAAAAAGCAAACAAAAGGGCAGTAAATACGGCGCGTAAATCAAAATACTGACTCTTACAGACGCTTATCAATGAAATGGTGAATCTCTAATGTTTCTCCAGCTCATTAAACGTCATGACATGTGGCCGGAGCGCACGGAGCGAAGGTCGGGGGCGATTAAAGATGGATGAGGAAGCAGTGTCATGAGGCGGGAGGGCCCTGTGCCCAAGGTGTCGTCTGCTCAGGTGTCTGTCTGGCCGTGTGAAGAGAGAGCAGAGAACAGGAGATCAACAGCCGGGCTTAGACGTGGACGTATCGGATCACCTGGTGGAAACACACATTCAGCTGCGTGGACAGGACAAAGCAACAGGTAAGATCTCTGTGAGGCTTTGGTGGAGGTTAGTGAGCGGTGGGGAAAAGAAACAACTCTAAACAACTCTTTAAAGTCCGGGCATTAAAAAAATTGTTATTTTTAACATGATATAAAAAGCAACGAGACACAAGATGCGGAATTCCTGTAAACTTTTTATAGTTGAATAGTTCAGTAATTAATTAGCTTTAAATACAGCTTTAAATTATCTTTTTTTTTTAATCTGGTGATTACTAAAGATGATTAAGAAATAAACAGTATACTGGGTACTGTAAGTACAATGTTGAGCTGGTATTTTGTATTCTTCTCCACCACTACATTTCAAATGGAGATATTGATTTTTATACTCCAATAGATCTAAAAGCTGCAGATTAAGATTACATCTAATCTGTGTATAAAGTCATTAAATATGAAACTACCCAGGTTAATAAGCGGGTAACATGAGCTCCACCAGCTACAGCATTAAAATGCTCTCAAAGGGATGCTGATGGTGTGTTTGTACTTTCTTTCAGAAAAGTATTGTACTTGTATTTAAGTCAAGCATCCTGGTACTTCTGACACCACTGGAAATGGGAAAAAAGACGAGGAATAAATTCCCCGTGCATTAAGATGGTTAAATAGCCTCAAACTGAAGGCTATCTAGATTACAGAGTGATCACAAACACATGGCGCTCTAGAAACACTTCTCTTCTCAGCCACTAAAGGGGGCAAGAAACTGGATATGGCAACTGCAGTAAAAAGTTAAAAAAACCACACTTCTTGCTATTCACCATCTGAGGCTGAGGAGCGCTCATGCATGTGCACCCGGGCTGCTAATCTCAGGACATGGCTGCCTGCCTGCTGCCTCCTGGCCCAGAAGCACTCAGCCCAGCAGATGACATGGCGGTGGCCGAAGTGATTAGGTTACAGAAACTCAGTGACAGGCTGTGAGGGGAACAATGGAGGCTTGTTAGTTTACAGTGGGGAGGAAAAAAAAAAGATCAATTTCATCTTAATTCAGTTTCCCTAAGGTGGACTTGAACACGGGTCCCAGGGGAGTTGAACCACAGACAGAAGACGAAACCCAATTTCACCTGCACGCATTAGTCTCAGTACTTTGTATTATCCTCTCCTGACTGAATTATGACCTCTGAGCTTCCCCCCACACTTATGTTGCAAGATAAAAAGTAATAATAAATAGGTGATAACGGTAATAATATTAACCTGGTTTCATCCACATGTCACATCACGTTTTTCCCTAATTAGCAGATGCAAAAGATGTTATTTAGCCTAGCTTAGCATATAGACAAGAGGCTGGGGGAAAGCAGCTAGCATTAGTTATAACATGTAACTAACCTCTTAAACCACAAACTGTTGTTTTTAACTCCTCCTTGTGTACATTACATTTACATTACAGTGTAATGAGTGATTTTTAGGTGTTGATATGCATGATTTTAAACTTTGGTCAAAGCCAGGCTTACCGTTTCCCGTGCTATCGTTCTTTATGCTAAGCTAAGTTAACTCGTATTAAACCCAGAGACATAAAAGTGGTGTAAATCTTCTGATGGTATTTTTGGCGATTGAGCAAATATATTATTTACATCATTATTTAACCACTTACACCAACATTGTAAAAGTACACAGTGATAGCAAAGTATTTTGGATAAATCTGGTTATTACCTCAGTTTTTGCCACAATAGATGATGCTAATATTTACTGCCCATTATTACCTTGTTACTACAAGTTGTAATGCAAAGTAGCTTCTATTTGGGGATTAATCAATTAATTTGGGTAACTCTGTATTAAACTAAACTCCAAAGTTCATGTAAAAAACACATTTTAAGGACTATATGTTCAAATGAATATGTTTTTGTTTCTGTTTCAGGAGGATGAGAAGAATCAGGAGAAACAGCCACTCTCTCCTCCAGGATCTCTTCTACAGGGGAGGCCACGGAGGAGACGGAGATACTCCTGTAAGTGTCGAGCATGTTTATGATCATCATTATGCGTCATTATGACATGTTGGTATTACAGATCCCAGGTCAGCCGGGTAGGGATGCTAAGATGATCCACTCCATCGCCAGCCTGATCCGAGCGAAGAGCAAACTGCTCCTCCTGGAGAACCCCGACACTGTGGAGATCTACAAGGTCAGCATTCAGCTTTCCAATAATGTATAATAATAATAATGTAAATATTAATAATAGTCATTATCATTGCAGGAAATGGTATTTTAACTTTAATACAGGTTGAGAGCTCCAATTTAATCTGAAACATTGTAGATTTTAATACGTTCTTTCTACATCCATATGCATAACTAAAACTAATCAGAAATCAAACTTTCAATTAAATATTTGTCACCAGAAATGCTCTCACAATCTTAATATCCGAGGACGTCTTTATGATGTCATCTGAAGATAATTACTTTTTTTTTATTCATGAGGAACAGAACAGGAATGATATGTTTCCTTTCAATCCAATCCCAGGCATCTGACGGACTTATTGCAGATATAGAAATAGATTTTGTCCTGTTAAAGAGTCTTCTTCAGGTAATGTGAGATTGATTCTCCCCTTTGATGATTGCACGTACCCAACATGCAGCTGGAGGATGCAACGGCCCGTCCATCCAGAACCGGTAAAGACGGCGTTTACCTCCCAGCCATCACACCGAAGGCGTCAAATCTAAACTCAATGAGAGGGTCTCTGAGCCAGTCCTGTCCTTACCTGTACGACAAGCGAAGAGGATCCTTCTCCTCCGTGGCCTCTCAGAAAACTGGAGGCCACACTAAAACTCAGGTAATTTTAAAAGTATGTTGAAAATTCCTTTCGAATCCTGACCCTCTTTTCACCTTCCACCGCCCTCTCTCTTCTGATCAGAGTAACCTAAAGGCACAAAAACAGGCCAAGAAATCCAACGTCACCGTGACCATGACCTACCTAGGACAAGGTCGTCGGGGGTCAGGGTTGGGGTCAACCCGGGATGAGCTGAAAGTACTCCAGCAAGTCAACGGAGGAGAGAACATCTGTGTCTTCAAAGGCGTGGTGACTCCAGGAGGTAGGAACTCATTTTAAAGCTGTTTTATGGCGACTGTGGCTCAGTGGTTAGCAGGTCTGTCTTTCAATCAGAGGATCGGTGGTTAGCAGGTCTGTCTTTCAATCAGAGGATCGGTGGTTAGCAGGTCTGTCTTTCAATCAGAGGATCAGTGGTTAGCAGGTCTGTCTTTCAATCAGAGGATCAGAGGTTAGCAGGTATGTCTTTCAATCAGAGGATCAGTGGTTAGCAGGTATGTCTTTCAATCAGAGGATCAGTGGTTAGCAGGTCTGTCTTTCAATCAGAGGATCAGTGGTTAGCAGGTATGTCTTTCAATCAGAGGATCAGTGGTTAGCAGGTATGTCTTTCAATCAGATGATCAGTGGTTAGCAGGTCTGTCTTTCAATCAGAGGATCGGTGGTTAGCAGGTCTGTCTTTCAATCAGAGGATCGGTGGTTTGAACCCCGGCTCCGCTAGTCCATGTCCATGTGTCCTTGAGCAAGACACTTAACCCTAATTGCTCACCGTTGCTGTGTCTACGGTCTACTGTATAACATGTATAACACTCGAGGATCATGCCAGGGGTGTAAAGTGGGAAAGGGCCAATGGCTCCTTACCAACTCTACTTCTGGAAAACGTCAGTCTTCGAACTCTGCCTTCATTTTGATCTCAACTACATCTTGAAAGACTCTTGCATGTTTTTTTCGAAGCTATCGCTGTGATCTCTTCAGTGGTGGTTCCTGCTGCGGTCCATAGCACATTGTGTCATGGTGACTCACACACAGACGCACACAGTGAAAACAATACCAGCGTAAAAAAGCATTTTTTTTCAAATGTTTTTTTTTTGGGGGGTTGTGCTGCGTTCAAGTCAGTTTCAGTGGAACGGTTACACAAAGACACAAAACCGACGTCTCACACGTGTTGCTTTGTGAATAAACAAATTAACAAATTCAAATTGGAGCTGGTCTCAATCCGGCCAATCCAAAAGACGAGGATTGTAACCAATTAAATCTAGTGATAGAATGGTGACTGCCCACTTACTGTAAACAAAAAAGGTCTTTGCAGGCAGACGAGCAGTGACAGAAGTTGTGCACCAGGGGGCGTTCTTCACCCTCAAAGCATGTTTGCTCGCTAAAATGAATTTACTTGCGCAGCTATTTGAGTAGCACGCGCACACGCTCGGATCTCATTTGTGTGGATACCGACGGTGATTTGACCCCATGTTGGAGTCATAAAATAATCGGAAACCGTGAGGTGTTCTCTCACTTGTTTCTGAGCAGGTCTATAATAGGGTAGTGTAATTAGAGGTGTTGAAGCGTCTGCCTCTTTTCACACATGTATTACTCATCTGCCCTCAAAGCAACTGTAAAAAAAAGGATGATGACATGGCCCGAGGCAGTGTATGAGTTGAAAGAAGAATGGGAAGCTCATTTGTGACCTGAGAGACATGAAAAAAGTCAGTAGACAAGCCAAGACGTTTTCATCTTTGCAGCCGGAACATAACACACACTGTACATCCGAACCTCTGTGTCAGGCAGATGCAGATGGATTTCTGAGTGTGTGATCTGTTTACCGAATCATCTGTAGTTGAGGGATTCAAAAGAAAAAACAAAGTCTATATGTATTCACTTTTTATTGATTGCATTTATTTTACTGTACTTTATATACTGTACTGTCCACTACGTTGGCAAGAGTGGTATGGGACTCCGATGTGATTGGAAACAGTTTCAAAGAAGAAATATTCCCTGGAAAAGATTGTGTCTGTGTTTTCTTTGTATCATCGTTTTTCAATGCTGTGGAATCCACAAACAATAGTGAATTGACCTTCATTGTATTGTGGTGGAAACACAAAGCTTAGAAAATGATATCTCAAAAGACTGTACAAATAAAACCAACATACCCAGGAAAATGCATGTTTTTATACATATCAGAAGGTTTTATTTTGTTCTTTGATACAACTTCCCTGGCCATTAATGAGCGTACACATAACTAAACAGGATGGCGGAGCAACACAACACTCCTCCTCCTGATTTGGACAGATTTTACAGCCTATGACACATTTTTTTCTTGGTTTCTCAAATCTTTGTTGTTTTTATTTTCTTGAGAGAGGAGAACTCAGACAACATGCCCCTTTGGTTGGAGTGCGTCTAGCTCACAGTGAAATACAGATGTTTGTTTGTTTCAAAGCTTACTGAAAGGCTGTGCAAATCACAGAAACAATCTGGATGTGATGACTCTTTGGCAAATAGGTATACTCGGTGTGTGTTCAGGCAGTTTGAACCAGCAACACACTGAACTTACTGCCTCAGAAGCCATTTCCAAGGGGCTGCGAGTGGCTATGAGGGTCCCAAGCCAAAACCATCAAATGGGAAATGGGAGCCAATACCTGATGATGCTGCCAACCGGGTAAATTAGGACCCAAGGAAACTCATCCCTGAGCCCGTTGACCTTCACTGCAACACAAACAAACCGGAACAGGAAACCACGTAGAATCTGTTAGAGCGATCACACATCATCTTCAACCTTCGAGTATTCCCCGGGTCGTAAATATGGACGGTGCAGGCAGTGAGTCTGCATTTTGGTGACCCCGAGGAGATATTTAGCCTTTCAACAGCGTGTTCAGTTACCCGCATCCAACCTGCATCCAACCGACCCGTTACGAGAGCCAATCCACACAACCCAGAAACTACCAACATCGTTGTGCGTTAGTACAATTTTGAGGACTGAGATCTGAGACGAGCAAACTCGAGTGTCGCAGCTCGCAGAGTGCGTGTTTGGGCGAGAGAGAGAGAGAGCGAGAGAGAAGAAAGTGAAAGACAAGACAGACTGTTGCACACAATATTTCTGTAAATAAATGATGGCATATTCAGTTCACTGCTTTGTTATTTTTTAGTCTGACTTTCCGCTGAGTTTGGCCCAAATCCATCAGACCTCGGGGGCCGGTTTCTGTTAATCTATTTATCAGATTATGGGCCCTTTTGTTCAAAGAAGAATTCACAACTTTATGGGTGCCACAAACGTTTAAAACTAAATGTATGATGAATAACTTAAAATGTTCTTTGGTGCTTTTGTCATATGCAATGATGATTGCTGGGTATTATAGATCTGTTGATGTTATCCAATGTAAAGTCTCCATTTAATCAAGACGCTACGATACCTGTCAAGACTGCAGCAGAGCGAGCAGCCTCTTGCATGAAAACTAGTCCCTAGCGTGCACTTTGGGCACCTCATAATCATGTGCACCATCATAACTACCTTATTCCACTGAGCATTTCATAACATTTTCCTTCTTGTGTCTCTCAGAGCAGTTCCAGTTTGTCTCCCAGAGACACAGAGCTTTCCCCTTCAGTGCCACCTTGTACGTTAACGGCATCATGGTGGCCAGGATCAGTTCCTGCTGCGAGTACCGCTACGCTCCCGGCTTCCAGCAGGGCAGGAAGAGCTGCTTCCGATTGGCTTGGCTGTCCGGTGGGATCCCCTGTTACAGGTCAGATGTCAGCCTTTGGGAGACAGACGGCAAAGCATGGGCAGAAAACGAGAAATGGGTACCCGTCAAAACCGATCGGGTAAACCCTCGGTTCTGCAGATGGGATGTATTGAGGGGGAAGTTAGCCTACTGCATGGCACGAGGGACTGGTGTTGGTGTTGGTACAGGGGAGGACATGTGAGTCACAACAAAAACACATTTATTTCATATTTTTTCAGATGTACAAGTCTCAGAAACAAATACAGCTCCTGCCAGCAGCTGAACAACGGCACAAAGGAAAAGCTCGTTCTCCCTCTAGAGCGGAGCTCTGGCAACGGTACAAAGCCTGGAAATGAGTGTCTACATTTTCCATTACTTCCTAAAGCTTATTCATCAACATTTTTTTGACACTAGGCCCAGTCCTTGATTTCAATGGACTGCATTAAATACAAAATATCCCACAAAGCCTTTTATTTCTTCCTTCCTCTTTCATTTGTGTCTCCAATGCAGGCACCGTGGAGTCGTGTCCATCATCCCCGCTGTTTATCCCAGCCAAACCAGAGAAGAAGTCAGTGAGGAGGACAAGGAGACATATCAAGAAAGGTGGCGGAGGAGGATCTACAGACAGCGAAGACCCGGCTGCAGCCGGGATTAAAGAGGCGTCCAAGAAGAAACGACGCAAGGGTCAAACTAATCAAAAAGAGAGCAAAGGCAAAGCTGCCGGAAATAAGAGGGACGATGGACAAGACAACAAGGGCTCGGGGGTCTCGCGGAGGTCAACGGGGACAGCAAAATGTGAAGACCATCCATCGTCTGTCAGACAAGAACATGAGCAGCAGAGACCCACCGGCGATGTCACAGAGCAGCCGCGGTCGAACAAGACAAGCAAAGTTCCCGGTGAGCACTTTCATTCCTGTCAGACAAAAAGAGGAGAATAAAAACCTTCCACGTGAATTTTTACGTGAAAACGTAAATACGTGAAAAATATGTGAATCATTTTTATATTTTTAATAATATTTTAATAATATGAAAAATAATAATTAGAAAAATAATAATTTTTTATAATACTTTTTCACGTAAATACGTGAACATTTTTTACGTGAACATTTCTACGTGAAAACCTACCACATGAAGGTAGCTTTCATGTGAAGCGACCTTCAATCCATCTGCATGTGGTATTTCCATTTAATATTCTTTGTTGGGGGAAAGAACAAGAGTTTTTTTTTCCCTTTCTTCTTCTTTTTTTTTTCAAGATTCATTGCAGGATGAGGAAGCGCTGACTAAGCAGAACGGGGAGAAACAGAAGGAGCTTGGATCAAATGGGAAAAACAGAGATGGGGAAAGACTGAAGGACTTCTATGAAGAATGCGTGGAAATGAGCGCCGCATTGGAGCGCGGCCCAAACAAACACAACTGGTTCAAGGCAAACAGTGAGTAGAGGAACGCAGCACTGGAATCCCCCCGGAGTGCTGTAACGGATTTACATAACACACTTTGACAGAAAAAAGAAAATAAAAAGTGATGCATCGAGCGATGTCTGGGTGAAGGAAGATAGATGACGTGTGGGACAGGTTATGCAGGCAGTGTTCACACACACACACCTACACACACACACATGCACACGAATGCTGGAACAGACTTTTAGATGTTATTATTACTTCCTCACACCCAACAGTGGGTGTCAACATCACAGTGTGCACTACACTCTCATTGCGCCTGAGTTGTTCTTGTTGCCCCTTTTCCTCGCCAAGTCCTGGAGCGGCGGCGGCTCCAGAGGAGGCTGTCATCGGGCCCCAAAGCTCCGGGCTCAGACGTGGAGCGCAGTGCAGAAAGTGACACGGACCCGCGACCTGACGGAGAGCCAGAGGAGGAAGAGGAGGAAGAGGAGGAAGAGGACACGGCCAGCCAGACTGCTGGCAACGAAGAGCCCGTTAAGGAACCAGACCTGCAGGTGCAGGTGTGTTCGTACCACACACATGACTGCGGGTCTGTGTTAGTGCCAGAAAAGCCACCGATCCCCTGATGGAAAGACAGACCTGCTAACCACTGATCCACAGTCGCCCCCTATACTATACTATATGTTTAATAAAACCACAATGATCTCATTTTCAGAATCAGCTGGAAAGTTTTAACTCCTGCAGCCACAAACATGTCAGTGGATACAGTAGAAGCTTGTGGAAGAAATACGGTATCGGCACGTTGTTGATGTCAGTAGAAACTTTCCAGGAGTTAAGACATATCTCCAAAAGGTTATCTTTACACTAAATCATGAATAAATAATGGACACACATTTTAAAGTGTATCCACTGGGCTGCAGATGGATTTTCATGGCCAAAGGTTGTATGGCTATGAGTTTTTATTTACTATAATCCTCTACGGGCAGACGATTTCTGGGCCGGGAATTGAACCACCGATCCTCTGATTGAAAGTCGGACCTGCTATCCACTGAGTGTCAGAACCTGTACTTTAAGTGCCTGTAATACATGTAAAGTGTTAATATCCAAACAACTTGTTTTTCATTTTTGTGTGATAATTTTTAGCTTTCAGCCTTAATAAGAAAATTATCATACACATTTTCCCTCAATGACGCTGCAGAAAAGATAATGAATTTACGCTTCTTAATGTTATCGTCATATGACACTAACAGAGAAAGGGCATCATCTCACTGTGCTGCAACATGTGTTTTTACTATATTCATCCAAGAAGAGTCCATTCTGACTGGGAGGCTGACACACACATGACTGTAACAAATGGTCATGGAGGTTATCAGAGACGGGCAGGCGCTTTGGCTCGCTCGCACCCATCACCATGAAAAAGCTTCCAACAGCACCTGGAAAATTCCTCAAGCTCCAGCAAAGTGGCCGACAGCCAGAGCACATGTCTCTCCGGACCCTCGACCCGTCTGTGTTTGGAAAACCTGCAGCACCTGTCCGGCTCGCGTCTCATTCCCGGCCAACTTTTTTTTTTTAAGCTATGCTGCCATCACACGGAAAGAGTGGAGTGCTCTTATCTTTGGGGCTGCGGTGCAGCATGTCTTTTCTGTCTGCCCGTAGAGGATTAAAGTAAATATAAACTCATAGCCATACAACCTTTGGCCATGAAAATCCATCTGCAGCCCAGTGGGCACACTTTAAAATGCGTGGCCATTATTTATTTATGATTTAGTGTAAAGATAACCTTTTCGAGATATGTCTTAACTCCTGGAAAGTTTCTACTGACATCTTGCAACGTGCCGATACCGTATTTCTTCAACATGCTTCTACTGTATTCAGTAACATCTTTGTAGCTGCAGGAGTTAAAACCTTACAGATGACTCTGAAAATGAGATCATCATGGTTTTATTAAACATATAGTATAGGGGGCGACTGTGGATCAGTGGTTAGCAGGTCTGTCTTTCAATCAGAGGATCAGTGGTTAGCAGGTCTGTCTTTCAATCAGATGATCAGTGGTTAGCAGGTCTGTCTTTCAATCAGATGATCAGTGGTTAGCGGTATGTCTTTCAATCAGATGATCAGTGGTTAGCAGGTCTGTCTTTCAATCAGATGATCAGTGGTTAGCAGGTCTGTCTTTCAATCAGAGGATCAGTGGTTAGCAGGTCTATATTTCAATCAGAGGATCAGTGGTTAGCAGGTCTGTCTTTAAATCAGAGGATCAGTGGTTAGCAGGTCTGTCTTTCAATCAGAGGATCAGTGGTTAGCAGGTCTGTCTTTCAATCAGAGGATCAGTGGTTAGCAGGTCTGTCTTTCAATCAGAGGATCAGTGGTTAGCAGGTCTGTCTTCAATCAGAGGATCAGTGGTTAGCAGGTCTGTCTTTCAATCAGAGGATCAATGGTTCGATTCTCGGCTCTACTGTCTTGAGCAAGGCACTTAACCCTAAGTCTACTGTATAGCATGTAAGTCACTTTGGATGACAATATAATGTAATAGTGTTACACGCTACCAGTCTCATCTGTGGAGACATTGGTTCAGCTGTCTATTTATGAAGCATTGATAGGTCTATGTATTTTAATTGTGCTTTTGTACTTGTTTTATTCAATTTAATGTTGTTTGTATTATCTGGACCTTGAGTCTGTAATAAGTTTGATTGATTGTCCTCCTCTTGGTGTGTAACTGTAGCTGGACGCCATGCTGACGGTGTTGAGTGCGTCGGCCGAGGTGGAGCAGCTGGTCCTGAGGAACACGGACCTGACGGACGAGCTGCTGCTGAGCCTGGCGGGCGCCCTGAAGAGCAGCCTGTCCGAGGTCACGCAGCTCAACCTCAACCTCAACCTCATCGGCCCGTACGGCGCTCACATCCTGCTGGACATTCTGCGAACGAAGCCTCAGGTCAGAGGCTTACAGTAAGTCCAGGGCTCCGAATTCAGGAAAAAAACATGGCGGATAACAAGCCGATGCAGGAACTTTTGTTTTTAAAACCGTGTTTTCCGAAATGACTTTAGAAAAGAGCATAATAAAACTGAGGAGGCCGCAAGAAGACGCAGCTGATACAAGGCCAGCCTCGTCGTTGCAGAATGAAATCTCCGCCTCTCACAGTTGAATTACGCAATCCATCTCTTTTATGTGAATGAGAAATGCCTCCAGTACTTTACCTCTCTGAGTTATTTTCTTTCCCCCCCACGAAATATAGAGAATGTGCAAGAACTCGTCTTTCTGACAGAGACATTTTTGAGAGATGTAGACTTACACTGCATGCTGACGTGTGAGATCAAAAGGAAAAGCGTGGGTTTGAGAGGAATATATCAACACTTTGGGAAATACGCTGCCGGAGAGGTAACACGAGAAGTTTAATACCAATCTGTTGTATATCCATTAAATATAACGCTACTGGTTGCTGGTCTCCGCCAACAATAAATCTGACACACAACCCTGAACTGCAGTTTATACACAGCTTTTGTGTGGATTAAACAAAGATGAGATGCTGAGGTATTCCTTCAGCGTGTACGGCAGATCAAACATGTCGCCGCAAGGAATGAGAGTGTTTGCTGAACAGCGATGCGCGTATGAATTTCAACAATAATCCTGGAGGCATCATTTCAAACGTGTTGGCAGTTGTTCAAATCCTGAGACCTTCAGATATCCGTCCCAATAACATGGAAATATGCACGCACATGGTCCATAAGACATCGCTCTGAGACGCAACCATCGTGAAGCTGCAGAACACACAGACACAAATCATTTACTTGATTCAGTGGGAAGAAGAAATGATTTCGTAGCTTATAATTTAGATTTTGCACGAGGACAAACTTGGTGCAAGGACGTACGCCCTTTTGAAGGGAGCAGTTCATGGAGGAATCTAAATAAATCTCCATGGTTACTACTTTTTTATTTTTTTATTTCCTCTTTTTCTGCAGCTTGTTTGGAAACAAACTGCGTGACCACGGAGTGCTGACCCTGTTGAATGGAGTAGCGGAGCTGCAGGAGCAAACGGCCAGAGCTGCTGCCGCCATCCAGCAGGCGGCACTGTTCCCGCCGATGCAGAGCGCGCTCCCGCAGCCGCCCACCGGGTGGAGCTCTCTCACGGCGTTTGCGCTTTTGGAGCTGGACATCGGGGGAAACGGCCTGAGCAGCGGCGGGTTGAAAGTGCTGGCGTCCTACATGAGGGGCCACTCGTACCTCCGCTACCTGGGGCTGGCGCAGACCCGCGGCGCCGATCTGGCGGCGTGGAAGGAGCTTTTCGACAGCCTCATAGGGAGCAGCTCGCTGACTCAGATCATCCTGGACGAGAACGACCTGGGAGACCCGGGGGTCCGGCTGCTGGCCGGCGTGCTGAGGGAGAACGCCAGTCTGCGGCAGGTGGATCTGGACGGCAACGGCGTCAGCGACGTGGGAGGAAACGACATCATGGGGGCGCTGCTTTGTCGGACGCGCTTCCCGCTGACGCATCTGAGCCTCCAGGAGAACGGCATCAGCGCGGGACTCATGAGCCGGATACAGGAGGAGGTCAAACGCGAATGAATCCTGCAGGAGAGGGAGAATCAACGCAAACGTAACAAACAAAGCGCTGACTCGGGAGGTCAGGAGATTCTTTGTTTACATTTTCAGATTAGAGAGAGAGAAAAGAAAGAAAAAGCTGAGTCATTTGACCTTCACACACAATGTCTTCCTGTATGTGGGTGGCCCTGCCCAGCAGGTAGTGTAGGAGGCATGTTTGCTTTAAGGCCGCAGTGTGGTCTGGATGCGCTTTCAAAGAGATCTCAATGAACTGAGCCTCCTTTCTTTGTGGGGAGGTTTCATCTTCACCTTGAGTTTTTCTTTCTTTTTTCGTCTCCTTCCCACCAGCGTTGCCGCTCCTGGCTCCACACCTCCTACTTTGCTAAAACGGATTCCAGCACACTGATCCCCGCCCGCTGTCATTTTATTGAATATATTTTTGCTGCCTCCTGACAACAACAAAAAAAACAGAAGAAAGAAAAAAAAAACACGGTGATTCATTCCACCCACAGCATTTACAGGTCTTTGGATTGTTTACCCGCGACTTTGCCCCTCCTCCCAGAACATCTCAGCACCCGTCATCCGATCCCCGTTCTCCACGTCTTCGAATCAAAAGAGTTAAGGACAGCTAAGCCGCGCGACGTCGACTTCCCCTCATTTTGTCATTCTTGTCTCTTCATGCGCTAGACAGAGTTTCTATTCACCACCAAAGCAATGGCCTAGAAAAAAAAAAACTAGGGCAAATTCATACGAATCTTTCGAGGCCGTCATCTCATTGTTCTATCAACACAGACATTCTGAGAATAACTGTACCTGTGATCAAAGCTTGTCAAAGTGGTAATTATCGTCTCCTCTCAGAGCTGCCAGTAGTGACTGTGCTGAATCCAATCCCTCCATATTTCATCCCGTGGAACTCCGATAAAGACGCTCTCCGAAGCCCCGGGAGGATGACAGATAAATGAGACCACCGCACCTGAAGATTACATCTGCGCCGTCGTATCAGTCTGAATGAGCTCTTATTGTGGTGCCGAATATTCAAGACTCCGAGCAGCAAAAGAAGAGATGTCTAGTTTGCTGTGTCTTATTTTCTAAAAGGTCAATTCTTTGCATCTACAATCCTGCAGATGAGACAGGTAGGATTTTGTTATCGGCACTACAAATATATATATATTTTGTAAAAGACTCCAAGTTTCCTTTCTCTTTGACTGATGAACCTCTAAGATCTCAACAGCCACATTTGTCGTAGGTTGAGCACGAAGCTAAGCGGTACACCGTCATGCCTGGCTGAGCGTAAGCCGGCAAACAAGAGCCGCACTGTAGCTCCTCCGACTCCTCCGATAAGGCCTCCGCGCTTCTGTTACAAGTAAAACTCTGATCAGTGACCCCATTGTCCGTCTGCTAATGTTATCTGTAGGGCCGGGAACAAATCCTGCTGTGTTACCAGCTTCTTTCAACTGCTCGTCCAAAAAAACACGGGCCTTCAAACACAGGAGCTCAATCTGTTTGGAATTTACAGGTTTGGTTGAGGGACAGTTTCCCCTTTCAGGCCTTTGTAGGTTACTGTATCGTATCTCTTTCGCTGTGCAGCGCTGCAGGAATAACCAGACTCATTCATCAGTTTTAAACTGATAAGAGCTGCACCGCTAGTAACTGAACTGTTAGCTCTCCCAATCTTTGTAAAACAAGGTATTCCTCCTTTTTTTTTTAAAACAGCTTTAAAGACATACTCTGGTCTTCAGGGGTTGAGTTTCAGACAAACGATGCTGTGCTGTGGGAAATATGGAGGGAGGGAAGGTTTGGTAATTCAGTTTCTTGACTGTGACTTTGGGGGAAAACAAAACAAATGGGGTGAAGGATGGTTACTCACCCTCATGGGAAGTTCAGCAAATAAGACTTTTAAGTTTCCTCAGCAGGGTGGTGCAATACCTTTCGGTATATGAAGGGACTGTTTGCAGGGCCTCTAACTTTCGATGTCTTTGTAATCGTGTGGCCGTGGATGAACCGAGGTAGGTCCGTCTGTCGGTTGAGCCACCATTTTGGTTCAGAAAATAATATCTCAACAACTATTTCATGGATTTCCATGACATCTTGTATAGGCATTCACGATCCCAGATAAAGCCAATTATGAGAACCCGGATAACTTACTGGACATACACTTCGTTCCACAACACAATTCGAGTACATTTTATGGAAACTATGAGCACCAAAGTACAGTGTAAATCATTCAGATGTCATGATATTATGTCATAAAAGTAAATTAGAAAAAATGTTGTCGCCTAAAATGTCTGATTCATAGCTCCGCCTTTTCGTGTCACTCCTGGTTGCAAAAACCAAGATGGCGACGGCCAACATGCCGAACTCCAGATGGGCGACTTCACAGTGGCTACGTCCACTTCTTAAATACACAATATACTTTCAAGTGGTCGTAACATCCAAATATTGTTCATAGCTCCATTTATTATATTGCTTTAGTCCGTTAAGGTCCACCGATCAAGAGAATCAAAAGGTTTTTGCCATAAAAATGAACCCAAGACCACTGCTCCCTGTCTACGTACGTCAAACTAAAAGGTTTTGCCTCTAAAAGGTTTCTGGGGACAAAACAGCCTTTTTTGTAGATACGGTTGTGTTCGAATGCATTTTCCAAACGGAGAACCTCGGCACTTTGAGGCTTCCGTACTAACACTAACACCCAAGTGTGCTGGGCCTGAGTCCGTATGGCGGGAGTGTGTGTGTGTGTGTGTGTGTGTGTGTGTGTGTGTGTGTGTGTGTGTGTGTGTGTGTGTGTGTGTGTGTGTGTGTGTGTGTGTGTGTGTGTGTGTGTGTGTGTGTGTGTGTGTGTGTGTGTGTGTGTGTGTGTGTGTGTGTGTGTGTGTGTGTGTGTGTGTGTGTGTGTGTGTGTGTGTGTGTGTGTGTGTGTGTGTGTGTGTGTGTGTGTGTGTGTGTGTGTGTGTGTGTGTGTGTGTGTGTGTGTGTGTGTGTGTGTGTGTGTGTGTGTGTGTGTGTGTGTGTGTGTGTGTGGACCTGCTTTCAGCCCACATTTAGGGAGCCAGGTGGTGTTTACGTGTTTACGGAAGCCCCGGGGGCGGCGGACCTCCGTCAGAACAGCAAACCCTGCCGGGACCCTTTAAGTCTGCTCTGTATTAACTGCATGCACAAGCTCATGTGTTTTGTCTAGTCTGTCCAAAATCAGACATCTTTCAGGCCATTTGCTGTTAATTCAAGACTTTTTTTTTCTTCTTCACATGGAGACTTGAAACATTGCCTGGCTTTGGGGCTCGATAAATACATCCACTGCCAGTTTATGAAAGCTCATCAGGTTACAGCGCTCAAAAGGAGACCACGCTGTGGTCTTGATTAGCAGCGGTATTAAGATCTTATAAAGTCTCCGTCTAAACAGCGCCGAGGGAGCAGGAAGTTGATGTTGGCTCTCACTCGGTGAACGCAGTGTAGCTGAGGGTGAGTGTGGAGAGGCCTGGCTGGGGATGAGAGTGAAGGTTTTTCTAGATTTTGGGGGGATCTCTTTGTGGGGCTTCACCAGAACAGATCCCCTTTTATTGTCCATGGGAGAGTGATTTATAGGCTCATACTGCTGTGAAAAGCTACAGTTTCCTTATTAGTACAGTTATGGTTGTGTTTTATTCTCTCAACAACAGCACAGGATCCCAACCGCAAAATGGGTCGTAAAATACATTTTCAGGGGACGATTAATGGGAAGAAGAACCAGAAAGTCTTTTCTTTGAACATTGCTGTGTAATGGTATTATCCATTTTGGCTCTAAAGATGATTAAAGTGAAACTCAAAAAGGGAAAATCACTCGCAGGTTTACACACATTAAACTTATAATAATGAGTTAAAAGTTGCTTCATTTTAGGTCGAAAGGTTTAGGAGCCACGGATTTAGACCATTATAGGACACAACAAATCACCATACTGTGGGAATATTAGGGAGAAACTGAATGAAATGGAAATAATAGAATTCAAGGCAAGCGAGGAATGTCCATTATAAAATAAATGGTGACACTGACAGTTTGTGAGTGTGATGCTTCAGCCTATAAACCCGTCCAATCATAAACAACTGTATATTCAGCCTGCATCGCCACAACCACTACAGTATGAGACCCGGCACTGCGATGCCGATGAATGGAAAGTTGTAGAGTCGGCTCTTTGAACAATGGAGCTTGCTGCTGTTTGACATTTGGCAGAAAGAGCAGCTTTTCAATGCGGATTATTCGTCGGCGGTTTGATGCTGCGCTCAAATGTCACCACAACAATGCCCCGGACTTGGCAAGCAGCGGCGGCGGCCTTTCTGCAGCACCGCGGGGTGAGGAATTGGCAATAATTACCACATCTAATGTGGCATTCGGAAAAAAAAAGAAAAAATCCGGACTTCAGTGTTCAAGCGCTTTTTCTTTTCAAATGATCATTATTACCACTTTGTGGAGGATTAAGAAAAATAAATGATTATGTGCTGAATTATGATGTGTTGAGAATAAATTGTCCATGTGTGAACCCCATGCCTCAGATGTGTAAGACACCTGTGGCGACAAAGAAAATAACAAAAACGTTGTCCTGACCTGTAGTTTGACCCCAAAACATGCCCCTAATATTTCATCACTCATTATTTGTATGAATGAAACCCTCATGAAACTTTGAGCTGCACAGACTTTTTATTTGGTAGTAAAAAAAAAAACGCATCCCACAGCTGTTTTCTCATAAAGCTTTCCGTCTTCCAGCTGCAAAGGCAGAATCTGACCTGGTCGCAGATAATGTCAACTATGTTTTCTTTCTATCTTTCTATCTGTGCATTGGTTCTTTTTCTTTTCTTTTTTGGGGCCACTTGGCCCACTATGCAAGTTAAAATGGTGAATGTCTTCACAGAAAGTCGTCTTTTCACACAACAAGCAAACATTACATTACATTTAGCTAACGCTGTTATCCAAAGAGACTTACATGCTATACAGTAGACTGTAGACACAGCAACGGTGAGCAATCAGGGTTAAGAGTCTTGCTCAAGGACACATCGACATGGACTAGTGGAGCCGGGGATCGAACCACCGATCCTCTGATTGAAAGACAGACCTGCTAACCACCGATCCTCTGATTGAAAGACAGACCTGCTAACCACCGATCCTCTGATTGAAAGACAGACCTGCTAACCACCGATCCTCTGATTGAAAGACAGACCTGCTAACCACCGATCCTCTGATTGAAAGACAGACCTGCTAACCACCGATCCTCTGATTGAAAGACAGACCTGCTAACCACCGATCATCTGATTGAAAGACAGAGCTGCTAACCACCGACCCTCTGATTGAAAGACAGACCTGCTAACCACTGATCCTCTGATTGAAAGACAGACCTGCTAACCACTGACCCACAGTCGCCCTGGACAGAGTTGTGCTTCGGGCCAGTCTCCCAATATTCACCCACGGATGCTTTTTCTCTACTGTCTCCACCGACTCCTCTGGGAAATATCCGGCCCTAACTGGTTCCTAACGTTGACAAACCAAAACCATTAGCCGGGAGACGCTCCAGCGCTGAGGGGAGGATTCTGTTTGCGTCTTTACTAACAACCTGACACATTATTGTTATTGTTTATAATATAATATTCACTAAAGCAGCTATAAAGAAGACATTTGTTGCAAATGCATTGTATGCATTGTGTTGACTCACAGTCCGATCTGATCATCATAAAACATAAACACACATTTTAAATGATTTATTGTTGGGAATACATTATACGCAGATTCAAAAGTCTCTTTATAAAACACTCGAGCAACAATTAGTCTATATTGTACTTGGAGCGGCAACTAATTATTATTTTGATTGTTGATGAGTGTATTTTCATCAAAAATGGATGAATAAAAAAAAAGAAATAGTGATAAATTAGCCCAACTATTTTTATTTATGAGTTGACATATTCAAGATGCTTGTTTGGTTCAAACCATCTGTCCAAATGCCGAATACATTTAGTTTAAAAATCATAGAAAATAAAGAAAAGATGGACATTTAACGAGGCAGTGAATCTTTCTCCTTTATTTGTGTGAAAGTACTTAAAGCA
This sequence comes from Cottus gobio, assembly GCA_023566465.1. NCBI lineage: Eukaryota > Metazoa > Chordata > Actinopteri > Perciformes > Cottidae > Cottus > Cottus gobio. Next base: position 6,000,578 of record CM042218.1, read on the forward strand.
TGACCTATTAAGTTTCAAAATTGTTACCGTCGATAATAAATCGACTATTTTTTCCACTCTAATATATTTGTTTATGCGGTTTGTCAAATTTAAATCAATACCTGTTGTGTAACTCAAAGCATGACCCGAATTTGAAGTTCCATCCCGAGGCGGCACGAAAATTAAAAACAGAGAGATCCCATTGCAGCGCTCTAATTTGGACCCGCCGGTCGAGAGTGAAAAGCACTTTTCTCTAAATTTCCCGTTGTAATGTATGGAATGAGTAAACACGGGACCCGGCACGCACTTATTGGATCCAGCTGTGGCTCGACAGAGGTTGCTGCATTCAGCTGGCCCCAATTCCCCGAGACACGGGAGTAAAACAAAAGACTCAGTGTTTATCGGATAAGACCTCCCATCGCTCCGACATGACATAAAAGAATACGTGTGCTATTTTCAAAGTCCTTATTGAGGCCCGTTATTAAAATAGAAAAGAGAGGGAGAGATCACCTAAAATGATCCTTATCAGGTCTTTTTGACATTTTTTCTTTATAGTCTCAGAGGTGACCGTAAATCAAAGGATTAAATCACAACACTTGGACTGTGCACAAGCGAATGTGTCTCGTAAACAGTGTGAGTGCTGTGTAATCTAAAGATGATTTATATGCATGTGCTATGGGGGACGGTAGTAACAATGCCTGTCTGCAGGAAATTGGAAGAATTTCCTGCAGACACTGAACTTCTAATATCCATTGTTATGTCGGAGTATACAGGCCAGCTGACTTCCATTACCCACCACTGGTCTGGGGTATAAAGAGCCACATCCACACCTGTCACCGGTTATAGACGGGGGTCCAGCATGGCAGTCGTCTGTGTCGAGGGGAAGAAAATGCAACTCGTAAAACACTAATAAAAACAAAACTTGCTCCCGGATGTCTTTTAATGAAATTGACTCTTTAATTTATCTTATCACCGGAGCTCATTTAGGGTTTCCAGGACACGGGGTTTCCGATAGAGACCGGGACCTGTTGGTTCTTCATCAAATATGGACCTTTTCTAAACCGTGTCCCAGTGACGGCTTTTTCAGATGGTCCTGATCATCCAACCATCTGGAGCGTCAGGCGGACACGCGACAGGTGTAAGTCAAGCTGTGCTTTTACGGGGAGGTAAATGCCAGATTTTTTGTCTTTTTCCGGGAGCAGTGACTTCCTTACTACTCTTGAAGCCCCAACATATCGTTTTTGGATTTTGGTTTTCCAGTGTTTATGCTAAGTTATGCTAACCAACATTTAGGATTTAGGATTTTATTAGGATCCCCCATTAGCTAATGCAGACTCTTCCACAAAACATATAACAAAGAAGAAATCAACATACAAAACAACAGATAAAAGAAGGAAAAAGAATAGATGAGTAAATAAAAGTAAAATTTTGTAATACATAGTAATACATACTAGGATCCAGTGTTTTTTTTAAGCTAGCTTTGTTCAGGGTTTTTAAAATATGATCTGGAAGGGAGCTCCATTCAACATGCAGATGAGAGAGTGGTATCAATCTTCTAATTCTCCTCCAGAGAGCGAATACACTTACTATTTCCCCAAACGTCTCACCATTCCTTTAAACCCCATAAAAGGGTCTCCCCTGGTATGCCTCCGGGAACATGTTTCAGTCCCCCGGGGCCACGGTTTGAGAACCGCTTCCGTAGAAGGCCGCCGCAATAATCGTTACCAAACCTCATGAAACTTTACACCCCAGATTGGAGGTCTTCCTCTCGGCACTCGTCCACGGGGCCGTAAAGGACATTGGCCTTCTTGTTCCGGGAGCTGAAACTGGCCGGTAACAAAAAGCTCACATCCGACGCGGCTCAGACAGGTACATGGGAAGTGCTCTTTTCAAGGTGGCGGGCTCCCTTCCTTCCTGGCCCCGAGAGGACGCACCGAGAGGGGGCTCCGTGCGGGGGAGGGGGGGATCCAGTTGCAGGCAGCTGAATCGGCGCTCTGTTGGGTCTCCCCTGGACACTGTCATAGCGTGTTTGCTGAAGGCGGGTCAATGAGGACTTTCTTTGACAGAGGAATTTCACAGCAAACGACAGCACACACACACACACACACACACACACACACACACACACACACACACACACACACACACACACACTGGAACCGGTTTCGGTTTAACTTCTCTCTTGATTAAAATAATTGGCCACAAAAATATGTCAATCAAATTACGACGCAGTTCGGTGGAGCACAAAACATTTTGGAAACGGATCACACTGTAAAAGTTATACTACGGCTGTCACGGGAAATGAAATACATTTCAGAAAGAGAGTTTATTGCTGTTTTGATTATATGGAGGTTATTTGCTGTGATTGGGCCTCACTTATATAAGGAAATGTTCCTGTTACAACCTGTGTTTGGTTATCACAGATGTATTGGCACACAAAGGGAAGCAGATGGATACCAACATATTGCTAAATGTAAAAACATGTGCGTGGGAATTTAAAAAACAGAGTTGCCATTACATCGTTCGTCCACAGGAGAGCACTAACTAATTTGACAAAATCTCCGCTCAAGGTCCACTTACTTATTTGCTTGCTGTGGAAGCTTTTCGACCACATCACTGGATTTCCCCATCAGCAGAGTTTGCTCAGCTGCTGCTGGAGGCATTCAAACCGGAAACGATGTTGAGCCCCTTTAGGTGGACTTAAAAGATGAGTTTGTCATGTGAGACATTGATTGACAACCCTGATCTTTTAGATTATATAAAAGAAAAAGATAATAACGAAAATTAGCTGGAAGCAAGATAAGAAAAAAAACACAACAACCTCCAAAGGTAAAAAAATAAAAAGCTGCTTGTGGCTGACACGTGCACGTGCATCCATGTATTTACTAACACGCATGATATAGGTTATCGTGTGTTGACTCGACCAGCATCACATCCACATGCAGCCCTGCAGGGTTCCTGGAGGTTTTCCAAAATAAAAGACTCACCTCGAGCTGGAGCGGCACCGGTTCTGCTCCACATCTGTTCCCCTCGATGTCAGCTGAGGGCGACAGAGGGAGGTGTTCCACCTCTCCCGGTTCTCCAGATCTTCCCTCCGTCCACAATGAACTTTCATTTTGGGGAAGTCGACACACGCGCACACACACATACATACACACACACACACACACACACACACTCACTCACGCACACACACAGCGGCGGCCGTCATCTTGTCCTGCAACAGTTCGCTGCGGAAAAGCTGCACCGGAGCGGACTTTACGCGCATCGTACTTTACAAAAACGCGCAAAAGGAAAACGGAACGAACATCGGAAGCGCACAGGTGGAGCTCTGCGGAACGTGCTTTTTTTTTTTTTTTTTTAATAACTCATCTCTGAAAGGAGACAAGAGGAGACAACACAATGGCACAACGCGGTCTTTTAACCGGTTATTCCCGCAGAGTTTGAGCTGCGCCGCCGCTTCCCGTCACGTTCACTCCTCGCGCGGCACATGGAATGGAAAAAGTTGATCTGCCTCGTCTGGACTGTTGTTCAAACTCCCAGAGAAGAATGAAGTAACCGCAATGGAGCCGGACAATGCCCCGTACTCCGAACTCAGAAGCGCTGGAGTCGGGGGGTGAGTAGTGGATGCTTTCTAGAAGTATATTTGTTTGTTTGTTTGTTTGCCTCAATATGAATATGAAGTCGTGCGCTCTTGAACGCCACCTGCGTGATACTATTCCAGTTATACTGTTATTTTATAGTCTATAAGTAGAACTATGCTACATATATCCTGAGAAATAACGTGTTCATATTCATATTCATATTCATTTTCGGTTTTTACTTGGACCTGCACTTTTAATAAGTTGCGGGCAGCTTATTTTATTCTCTGCTCTTCAGACCGGCCAGTGGAGCCCGCTGTACTGGTCTCGGAGCTCGTTTCTTTTGCAGCTTGTACTAGAAAATGAGTTGCCAAGCGATCTGGGACTGATTTGAGGGAGATGTATGAGAGGAGGAGACAGTCCTCTTCCCCCTCTCTCTTCCTCCTCCTCCTCCCCCTCTCCTCTCCTCCCCTCCCAGCTGTGCATCTCACTCAGCTGGTTGGTCCGGCCGTCCCAATGGGAGGGGAAATAAAAGTCAGAATGTTGCATCATATAAACCATGCACTGCTGGACATATGAGAGACTCGATCACAAAGCTGCATCCCCCGCTTTCTTCTTTTTTTTTTCTTGCAAAAAATGTTTCCGCTGAAGTCGTAAAGAGAGAGGGAGAGAGGCAAACTTTAAAACAAGCTCCAGCCGACGGTCAGTGGTGGACCAGTGGCTTCCTGCAGCTTACTGGGAAACCACAAATGCAATAGATTTCCCCGTCAGTGTGTTCATTATGATCCCGGTCCATAAAAACCATACAAATCATACCCTGGTGATGATTAGTTCACAATCAACACCTTTTAGAGCCTGACCTTCTCTCCAAAAAAAAGCAATCAACACTCCTCCTGCCTTGAGGAAGCAAAGTGCCTGCAGACATTCAGGTGTTTTATTGGCTGACATAATACATAATAAATGTCACAGCTGTCATGTGAGAACAGTCGGTCTATTTCCAGTTGAAGGTGCACATTGTTTATTACAGGTTGACAAAGATCTGCAACTTTTCTTTTTCATTTTTTACTTTTTCAAAACCTGCAGTCAGAAGGTGCAATAACACGAGGTGAAATCAAGAATCAGAACTATTTATTGCCATGTTTGTTTTCACATTCAAGGAATTTGTCCTGGTGGAAGGTGCATAACATTTAACATTTAACAATAAACAGAGTGCAATAAACAGAGTGCAATAAATGGGAATGAATAAATGAATATTTAGTAGAATATAAAATGAAGATAAGATAAAGTGCATGGACTGTAAGTGTTGTGTTAAAGTGGCAAGTGTGTTTAAATTTGACGCATGAGGGTGTGTGCAGGGAAATTGTCAGTTTGTCTCTGTTATTGAACGGTTCTCATGTTGAAGATCACATAACTGATATATCGATATATACGGATTCTGTTGCATGACTCATCTTCCTCGTGGCGTTTGTAGAGGTGCGCTCACCTTGCCCTCTGAGCTGCAGCTCATCTGGAGGTCAGCCGCTGAGATAAGGCAAAGCCTGATGTCCTGAAACAGATGTTTGAGTCTGAGCAAAGGTCTGATTATTATCTGATTATTATGCAGAACGAGTGTCGAGCATTTCGTCTCTTCGTGTCCTTTCTTTATTTGATTAGGGACGTTATATTAAAAAAAGTGAGAGATAATGTATTAAGCAGGTTTTTAAGCAAATTGCTGTCTTTCGGTAGAATATTAGTTCTGCAACTTTTGAATCAATGCTGCCACAGATTATGCAGATGCAAAGAGTATCTCTTTGTTTCATGTGGCTATGCATAATTGAATGAATGAATTAATAAATAAATGACAGCATAAAAGCTTCTTATCAGACTATGCAAGAAAACGAAGGATAACATTAGCGTAGCAAAATGATCACTCCTCTCAACATTTTAGAGACCAGAGAAACATGAAGGATTTATGAATTTGTAAAGAAAAAGATTATCCTTGATTATCTGCCACAGTTCATTGCAATTTCTAACCTTGTTGTCTTCCTCTTTAGGAGAATTCTGATTCTTTGGACTATACTCTGTTGCACCTGCTCTCTACGGCTAGCACAAGCACAAGGTGAGCATCGTCAGGACGCACACACATTGTGGAGCAGGAAGTGGTCACACACCTGCAAAGGGAAGCGAGGTGATGCCCCGTGCACGACACCTCAGGGTAAACGAGGTCGCACGATCATTATATGAATGACTATAGAAAACAAAACGGATAAAGGAAGTGGAAAATCTCCACCGTGAGTAATCACATCGTCAATGTTTCCCATTAACAGCTCGGTCATCTGCGAGTGTCTGTGATCCAAACAACTCTGATTCAATATGTTCACGCTTCCCTGGAAAACATTTTAAGCCCTTGTTGGAGACGGGCCGCTCTCTTTTCCGCCCCTTGTCCCGTGAAGTGGATGCTGAGCACTTGACCTGGATTGGGTTCGTAGCTGTAGTCAAACCCTGGCTTCCTGTCCGTGGAAGTTTCTTCCTGTGCAAATTGAGCATGAGGTACATCACACTCTGCTCTCACGACATCCCAAAACTCTCAGCAGGAACATTAGGAACAAGCTCAAAAGTAGGGCATTCTTTGCACATGCACGCAATGTGAAACGCACTTCATAATGATGTCATTTCTGAATTGCTTTGGACATTTATTTAGTGGGATGTAATAGCCCTGGAAAAGTCACGTCTTTCAGATGTCTTGACTATATCAATCCATATATATTACATTTAATTTAGCTGAGCAATTAGGCTTAAGTGTCTTGCTCAAGGACTAGCGGAGCCGGTGATCGAACCCCAGATCCTCTGATTGAAAGACAGACCTGCTAACCACTGATCATCTGATTGAAAGACAGACCTGCTAACCACTGATCCTCTGATTGAAAGACAGACCTGCTAACCACTGATCCTCTGATTGAAAGACAGACCTGCTAACCACTGATCATCTGATTGAAAGACAGACCTGCTAACCACTGATCATCTGATTGAAAGACAGACCTGCTAACCACTGATCCTCTGATTGAAATATAGACCTACTAACCACTGATCCTCTGATTGAAATATAGACCTGCTAACCACTGATCCTCTGATTGAAAGACAGACCTGCTAACCACTGATCCTCTGATTGAAAGACAGACCTGCTAACCACTGATCCTCTGATTGAAAGACAGACCTGATAACCACTGATCCTCTGATTTAAAGACAGACCTGCTAACCACTGATCCTCTGATTGAAAGACAGACCTGATAACCACTGATCCTCTGATTTAAAGACAGACCTGCTAACCACTGACCCACAGTCGCCCAAGGTGTTACAGGACCCGTCTGGTTCCCCAAATCTCCTCTGCTGACTCGGAGTGCACTTGCTCTCCCGTCGACACACACTCAGCTGAGCCTTGATGTCTGACACACTCCACTATTTAAAGACTCTTGTGAGCAGCTTTTTCTTATCTGATTTCGCTGTCAGTCCAAATCTGCCAGATCTCATTCAATCGGAGCTCTCTCCAGTTTCTAGATGCCCTTTGATAACGTGAACGTTCATGAGAACAGCTTCTGGCTCAACCTCCATCGGTCGACGTTTTTCCTCCAACGACGCCTGGCGAGTGTCTAGACGCCGACGTAGGGACGCATGCTCTCACATTCGAATGAAAACGATTTAAAAAAAAACTGCAGTGTTATGCAATCGTTCATGAGATAAACACTACGCCGTCGACTCGTAGGGGGAAAAACACGCGTGTGGAAAGCGACTCCGATCACACGCCATGGATTGGTTTAGCACGCTTCCCTCAGCAGTCACTTCCACCACATGGGCCGCTGCCTCTACATCTTGACCTCAGACAGGCAATGTGCACCACAGGCTTTTGAAATGTCTTTTTTTTTTGCACAGTTACAGTTAGCTCCCAACACGCGTCAGCCACAGGGAAGCATCCAAACTTCCAGTAATGGCTCACATATCAATGTGGGTTGATTAAAAAAATGCGATATTCAATAAAGGTTTGACTACTGACGACGGTAAACGGTTCATATGTAGTGAGATAAAGGCGTACGCCCCCAGGAATGTACTCGCTGATGTTAGGGATTGGGATTTCCCATTGCTGGGAAAAATGTAACTGAAACCAGCTTTGACTGAGTTTCAGAATTTTCTAATATCTGCTGTTTAGAGGATGCATTAATGCTGAGTCAGAGGCCAGCAATGCATTCCCCTTCTTTCTCGAAACCATAAAAAAAACGTCTTTGGACGCAGAGTTCTTGGAGTCTATCGACTTGTGTTAAATGTTCGGGAACCTGTGGTGCTACCGAGAGCCGGCGCTTTCCCTCGATGATCGAATAAAGTGTTAAAGTTTGAAGCTGCGGGAATGCCGAGGATGCGATGGCGGCCTACTAACAGGGGAAATGCATTAGTCTGTGCACGTGCCGGCTTTGTGAGGAAAGTCGTGTTCTGGAGCTTTGCTTTGCATGTGCTCCACGCTCAGTTCTCGGTTGGTGTTGTTTTTTTTGTTTTTTTCACCTCATCAGGAGGTTGTTAAAAAAGCCGTAGGCGGCCCGGCTAAGATTTAGACATCCAGAGCAAAGCCCTGCAAGTAGATCCCAAATCACACAGTGATGGAAGCATTTTGATTTCCTTGTACCGTATTAACAATTCCAATGAGTGCTGTGTGGGGAAACTCGGCTAACAGAGTTTCTCCGTTTCCCTTTGATGTTTCTCATCCAGCTGACCTCCCACCGTCTGAGTCTCCACCCCCGAACATGTCTAGTGTCTATATACTCCTTCCTCCTCTGCTGAGCCGTAATACATCATTTAGCAGTTTATTTCAGTCCCGCACACATTTGTTTTGTATTAGAGGACGGATAGTTTAGCTTCTTTCTTTTTTAATGTACTGTACTCAGCATATGCTGGTTGGCTGAGGATCAATTCCTCTTTCTTTTCCAACCTTACTAAACTAAACAGAACGCTGTTGTTTGACAGTATTGGTGCCTAACAATCGTATGATGATGGGAACATTTCCTGTTTTAAATGTTTCAACCAAAACCAGCTTTGACTGAATGCTTCGCTTGCAAAAATGATATCTTATATTCAGCATAACTTTGGTGTTGTGGTTTCAGAGGTTCTCGTTTTGGGATTTGGCACCAAAGAGGCTTAAGGGGCTGCAAAGGACCTTTTGGGAGTTGAGAGTTAATTTAAAGTAGGGATGCAGACATCGATACAAATACTCCTTAATTATCTGCTTGTAATGGTAGATACCAATAAGATAACCGATAATGTCACATTTTTGTTTTCTTTGCATATATTGTTAAATAGGAGCACAATATGACCGCTGATGTGATTTAAAGGGGTTAAAAGGTCATTTTTTATTTTATCCGGACTTTAAATCAATGAAAAATAATTTAGCTTCTTATAATCAGCTTCTTATTTGATGGCTATAATTGCATTGTCGTAATAATACATAATAATATAAAATCGTTGGCATCGTGCACCCTTTAATTAGAGGTTGATAAAATTAGTTTTCTCCTCTTATTTTAGCTTCACTTCTTATGAAATACTGAACACATCCCAGCCAGCGTGTCATCCTCTCTTTGTGCCCGCCGTAACGCTCGGTCACCAGTAGACAATGAGACACTTGTAGTTGAAAAGGCTCATAATCACGGCTCCCGAAAAATGTGCGTTCATTGTAAAGAATACTCTTGAAACAACGGCTGGGAAATGTGGATTTAATTAAAGCCTCACACAGAGCTGTGGATCCAATTAGGAGCAATACACAGTCCACACAAGACTGTAATGTGTGAAAATTGCCAACACTTCCCCCCCCGTGAGACGCAAGTAGCAATTAAAACCTGCAGGAAATGCTGCAGCAGGTTTTTTATGGGCCCCTGTCAGAGCAATCACCTTTAATCAACAGACATCACCAGATACAGTCAGGTGGCCTTTCCGTCTCCGCACTAATGCGCGTCTTGCAACCCCCGACACTGTCCTCTCCTGGGGATCCCTCCAGCCCTCGCGCCCCGAGATCCTTCTAATTAACGCTGATGTAACGATTACATAATTTGCAGCAATCTCCAGAGCTGGATTTTGACGCGTAGCCCGGGCAGAAATCCTATGCAGCCTTTTTTTTTAAATTGCTTTTGCTGCAGGGTTTCCATTAGTCCAACTTTAAACTTGTGAACTCCCAGCTTGGCTTCACAAAATAATTAATTCTTATATTGCTGCACTTTTAAGTGCACGTATAAAGTTATATGTTATGCAGTTAGTCTTTTGTTACTTTTAAAACAAGACATTTATATGTTGTCATCGTTTCCCTTTCATTAGCTTCTGTTAATCCCTTTGTGGTTTGGGCCTTTATCAAAGTGGTAAATTACAGTGATTTGGGGGAAGCCGAGAACACGTTGCATGCAAACGACCAATACGGGTTTGGCGTCTTTGGGTGCTTAACCCTCGAACACTAACGTCAAAAATAGTCACACTAACACTAACGTTGGGTGATTTTCACCCTGATATAAAGTACCTGATAAAAAATACTTCTCATCAAAATATATTAAAATACAACTAGACAAGGCAAATTGAAGTCCTCTTCTATTATTTTAACCTATAGAATTTCTCATAAAATTAAAAACAGGTGTCACGGGGGGACCCTGAAAAAAGGCTCAAAATCGGGTAAAAAATGAGGAAATCATCAGTAAAACATGATTTAAAAACATAAATAATGGAGCTATGAACTTGTTCTTTTGGTCCACATGTTCCTGAAAAGTCGCATGTCAATGTAAAAACCCATCCGAAATTGTTTTACCCTCTAACTCTAAAGTCGGGTGAAAATCACCCGAACACCTGAAGGTTGAAACAACCAGGGATTGGAGCAGAGAGACACGCCCACCTTCAATAAAGACACGCCCACCTCCAATAAAGACACGCCCACTTTCAATAACTTCAGTGAGAAGCAGGAAGCTAGGACCCACGCAACTCAGACAAAAGCAACACAATGAAAATAACGTAAACACAATCGCTCGGGTGAAAATCACCCTACGTCAGTGTTCTGGGGTTCACGTCTACAATCTAAGACTCACTGTCTCCTCTCTCCTGTTTCTCTAGATGTGGACGTTCTGCAGCAGCTCGGGCTCTCTGGACGGAGGCCGGGCGGGTCGTCGTCTTCAGGCGCTCGAGCCGTCCCTAATGGCGTCATCCCCTTCAAGTCTGGAGTCATCCTCACCCCGAGGGCTCGCGTCCAGGTGCCTCTGCACACTGTTCTCCCCGCGTCCTACAGCTCCACCAACCTCTCCCTGATCCTCAGCCTGTCTGTGCATCGCGTCAATGGCGCCTTCCTGTTCTCAGTTCTGTCCAAGAAAAGGAAAGTGCAGCTTGGACTGCAGTTCCTGCAGGGCAAGGTCCTGGTGCGCGTGGGCCAGAGGAGCTCCGTGCTCTTCGACTACGACGTCCACGATGGCCAGTGGCACAATCTGGCGTTGGACATCCGAGGGCGCCGGGTGTCCCTGCACACTTCTTGCGGAAAGGGAAGCGCTCACGCCGATTTGCGTTCCAAAAAAGAGGAAGCCCTGGATGCCGAGGGCTCGTTCCTGCTGGGCAAAATGAACCACAACTCGGTGCCATTTGAAGGCGCCATCTGTCAGTTTGACATTTATCCCTCTGCCAAGGCAGATCAGAACTATTGCGATTACATCAAGAAGCAATGCAGAGAAGCCGACACGTATCGGCCCGTGTTTCCACCCCTGCTACCTCTAATTTCCCCGGACCCAAACATCACTGTCCCCCACGCAACTCAGCCGTCGTTGGCGGAGGTATCCGGGAAGGCCGACCGCTTGTCAACGCTGAACGAAACGTCTTCCGGCGAAAGATTGGATTTACTTGCGTCCGCTCGACCATCCGAGGGGTCTCCCCTAAACCCCCTTCTCCACCAGGAAGACCAGTCGACCACAGAAGCTCCACAAGTGACCAGTGTGCAGGATGTGAGAGCCACCTCACTTATTCCAGTCACGACAGCTGCAACAGACGGCCTCCAAGTATACCTCCTGGAACCGACCCAGTTCTCACTGCTGGATGGAGCACCTGGACTAAAGGGAGAACCAGGACCGTCGGTGAGTCTGCAAGCTCCACTCAAACACAACACACCGAAACCCATGCACGAGGATGTGCATGTTAATCGGCTTCAGTACGTGCAGGAATCTTTTTCTCATGACTTGGCGGTTTAGTGTTTATTTTTATGAATGAATATCTTGTGAAATAAGGTGTTTGAACTGTAACAGATGCATGTTTTACCTTTTGACTGCCATATTTTACATTACATTACATTTCATTTAGCCAACGCTTTTATCCAAAGCGACTTACATGCTATACAGTAGACCGTAGACACAGCAACGGTGAGCAATTAGGGTTAAGTGTCTTGCTCAAGGACACTAGAACCATCTGATTGAAAGACGGATCTGCTAACCACTGAGCCACAGTCTCCCCATATTTCAACGCTTTCCAATCACCTTGATAAACAAGTTTTATACAGCTTATTTTAATTTAAGTTTACTTTTCTTTGATGTCCAGAACTGCTGCTGACGGGCCTCTTGGTTGAATGGTTATCAATGGTAGCGATCACCAAGCATAGCATCCCTAAAATGTTCGCTTATTCGACAATAGTTTTTTTTCTTACTTGCATGGGGTGTTAAAGACTCTCCAGCTCTGTCCAATTGTTGCCGATTAACGTGTGATTTCCTTTTTAGCAGCAGTGGTAGAAATACTCAGGGTCAGAGCTGGCCTTTACCAGTTAGTGCCCGTCTGAGCAGAGGAGCTGGCGGTGAGGGTTAGATTCCTCTGAGAGAAAGTGTGACTGCTCAGAGAATGGATGTAATAAAGTCGAGTCAAAGGTAAAAAAAAGGATAATGCCTTTGAGCACAATTAACCATAAAGTGTAAGAATATAAAGGGTGACACCATGTAAAGGCAGCGCTTTATCCCCGCTATTTAAAGATGTCTTATTTTCCATATTTTAACGCACCACAAACGTGACTTTACAACGTCAAATGTGTTATTCATTCAAAACATATTTGACTCTAACTGACAGGCTTTTTGTGTTATACCCGCGTGGAGTATTACATTTTTAAAACACATTGTTCTGATGGCAGATCTGAGGTTTTGCATGTCTATAAAAAATAAAAACATAACAACTTCCAGGCAATCGCTCATATCGCACCGCAGGCCTGCGGGTTTTTAAAAAAAAGCAAGAATTTAAAAACTAACATCATTAGATCATCTTGAGACTGCAGAGTAAGACGTTCTTTAATTCATTCATAGCAATGTGTTGGTGGGTAACGTAGTCGAGATCTCATAGATCTTGCCGTGGACTGTATCCATATTGGCCGTGTGGTCCTGTCAGACACTGATCCTCTGTTGAACGCAAGATGGTTACCCACATTTTCCATTGTTAAAAGGACTTCTCTGTCTCGTTCTGGGTGATGTTTGACCGAAAAGAATGTTTTAAGTGAAGCCTTTCGGCTTTGGCAGCGAGGGAAACCACAGCTCTGCTTATGCCAGAAGCGCTGTAACCGATCTGTCTCCGGTGTACGCTAAAGGTTACCTTCCTGAGGGCTTTCACCGGTCCAGTAGTATGAAGTCTTAACAGATTGCTGAGTCAGCTATAGATTGTAAATTATTTTCAGGAGCGTTTTAGTGATGAGTGGAAGACTTTGTTGAGTATTTGAAGCCCTTTTTCTGAGATTAGGGTTGACATTAGTGGGCCACGGCCTCTTTAAGGAGGCATACGTTTCAACTGCTCTCAAGAGTCACATTTATTTTTATTAAAGACAACATGACTGCTCTGATCCATGAATTATTCAACGGGCCTAAGCTCTTGTGAGAGACCGGGGAGGAAGAGAGAGGACAGGGCGAGGATTCCCAGGCACCGGCTGGGGGAGGTGCTGGAAGGGAAGTACTTCCCTGCACAGGTGCTGCAGCCGGCGGGAACCTGGCAGTGGACACACCTGACGCCAATCTCGTTAGCAGAGTATTTCTGCCGCCCGGAGAAGGAAGAGAGGGGGAAGGGCGGCGAGCAGGGCACCGGCAGAGACTAGTCGACAGAGGAGCGGTAACCACTGTGCACACTGACCTCTCTGCTCTGATTACAGGACTCCGACCCCGAGTGACGCACGGAGCGAGGAGAAGTAACCCGGATGGGAAGAACTGTTTGATTTGTGTTTGCTCCCCCACCCCTTTTCCCCACGCTTGGAGAAATACAGACTCTTTTTTGTTAACACTTACCTGCGTGTCCTGGTTTATGTTACTCTGGAACCCTCACTAGCTCGCCATGGGCACCACAAATGGTGGAGAATGTGGGCACTAACCATCCGACACTAAGAAAAAAAAAAAAAAAAAAAAAAAAAAAAAAAAAAAAAAAAAAAAAACCCCGGGTTCAGAGTAACATAGCCACGCGTAGCCATGGAGAACGCCATAACGCTGCTGCTGCAAACCCAAGCCCAGCAGACCCAGAGCCTGCAGGCGCTTCAGGAAGCCATGACGACGCTGGGACGGCAACTGGGGGACCCGGAGAAGCGAGCCAACCCCGGGAGGGTGCTGACCAAGCAGACCGGGGACGACGACATCGAGGCGTACCTGGAGCTGTTCGAGAGAACCGCAAGGAGGGAGCGCTGGCCGGAAGCTGAATGGGCGGGGCTACTGGGACCCTTCCTGACGGGAGACGCACAGAGAGCCTGCCAGGATCTGGACGCCCGGGACGCCGAGGATTATGTCGCGTTGAAAGCGACGGTCTTGGCCCATTATGGTCACAATCTTCAGACCCGGGCCCAACGAGTCCACACCTGGACGTATGATACCGCCAAGGCCGTGCGACCTCAGATCGCAACCCTAATGCGACTGGCCCGTAGTTGGCTCATCACCGGGGATGGACCGCCCGCACTGGACCGCGTGGTGATTGACCGCTGCATCCGGGCACTCCCCAGGGAAGCCCAGCTCCACGTCGCCCGCGGCAGTCCGAAGACCGTGGATGCCCTCGTGGAGATGGTCGAGAACCATCAGGTCTCTACGGACCTAGTGGCGAGTCGGCGACCAGAGGACCCCCGGCTCCGTCCACCCCGGACTCCGGTAGGCCCGACCCGCGAGAAGAAGAGGGACCCCGAAGGGGCTCAACCCGGACCGGACCGAAGGGCGGGACCCCGATCCGTGACAACCTCCCGCCGGGGCTTCGGAGACCCGGACAGAAGGAGGTGCTTTACCTGTGGCCAGGAGGGCCATCTGGCGTGGAATTGCCCGGGGCAGGACGTCCCGATGCCGACGGCCGCATCAGCCGATTCCCCGACGGGCAGTTACTTGACGACCTGCTGGGCCCATGAGGCCGCCACCGCCCCGAGACTCCCCGTAAAGGTCGGAGGCCAGGATACCGAGGCCCTGCTGGACTCCGGGAGTGCGGTGACCCTCCTGCGCCCCGGTCTGACCCAGGGCCGCGGAGGCGCTTCCCCACCCCGGGATAGCCCTCTGGGGACAAGGGCCGGTACCGGCGGTGGTGAACCTGGGACCCCAGCTGTCACCGGCTCAGCGGCAAGATCTGGTGGAGCTGACGAATCAATTCCAAGACGTGTTCTCGGAGCTGCCCGGGCGAACCCATATCATCCACCACGACATCGTAACCGAGCCGGGGAAGAAGGTGAGGTTGAGGCCCTACCGCATCCCCGAGGCCAAGAGGGAGGCCATCAGGAAGGAGGTAAGGCGAATGTTGGAGATGGGGGTTATTGAGGAGTCGAGAAGCGAGTGGTCCAGCCCGATCGTGCTAATCCCCAAACCTGACGGCACCGAGCGCTTTTGCAATGATTTCAGGAGAGTCAACGAGATCTCCAAGTTCGACGCCTATCCCATGCCTCGAGTGGATGAACTGATAGAGCAGCTCGGGCCGGCCCGGTTCGTGTCCACCCTCGACCTCACGAAGGGCTACTGGCAGGTCCCCCTCACGGAGAGGGCAAAAGAGAAAACGGCCTTCACCACCCCAGATGGCCTGTATCATTACAAGGTCCTCCCCTTCGGCATACACGGGGCGCCCGCAACCTTCCAGCGAATGATGGACCAGGTCCTCCGGCCCCATCGGGAGTATGCGGCGGCCTACCTGGATGACGTGGTGATCCACAGCCGGGACTGGACCTCACACCAGGGGCACCTACGCGCCGTCCTGGGGAGTCTGAAGCAAGCCGGGTTAACCGCCAACCCGAAGAAATGTCATCTGGGCCTGGAGGAGGCACAATACCTGGGCTACACCATTGGGAGAGGCACCGTCCGGCCCCAGAGCAAGAAGGTGGAGGCGATCACCACGTGGCCCAAACCCTCCACGAAGAAGCAGGTAAAGACGTTTCTGGGGCTAGTCGGCTACTACCAGTGCTTTATCCCGCAGTTTGCCTCCCTTGCAGCTCCCCTCCACGAGTTGACCAGGAAGAACTGCCCCCACCAGGTGCGCTGGACAGCCGAGGCCGACGAAGCGTTCGGGAACCTACGTCAGGCCCTGTGCACCGAGCCGGTGTTGAGCACGCCGGACTTCCGGGAACCCTTCGTGGTGCACGCCGACGCCTCGGGGACGGGAGTCGGGGCCGTGCTGTCCCAAGTGAAGGGGACCGAGGAGCACCCCGTCACCTACATCAGCCGTAAGTTCCTCAAGCATGAGACCAATTACTCAACGGTGGAGAAGGAGTGCCTGGCCATCAAATGGGCCTTGACCAAGCTCAGATACTACCTCTTGGGACGGAAATTCGTCCTGGTCACGGACCATGCCCCCTTGAAGTGGATGGCGACGGCTAAGGACACCAACGCCAGGGTGACCAGGTGGTTTCTAGAACTACAGAACTTTAATTTTTCGGTGGAGCACAGGTCCGGCCGAGCCCATGGAAACGCCGACGCCCTGTCCAGGAGGGAGGAGTGTTGTTGGGTGGACGCTCCCAGCCACGACCTGGAGCTGGTGGTGGGGGTGTGTGAGAGACCGGGGAGGAAGAGAGAGGACAGGGCGAGGATTCCCAGGCACCGGCTGGGGGAGGTGCTGGAAGGGAAGTACTTCCCTGCACAGGTGCTGCAGCCGGCGGGAACCTGGCAGTGGACACACCTGACGCCAATCTCGTTAGCAGAGTATTTCTGCCGCCCGGAGAAGGAAGAGAGGGGGAAGGGCGGCGAGCAGGGCACCGGCAGAGACTAGTCGACAGAGGAGCGGTAACCACTGTGCACACTGACCTCTCTGCTCTGATTACAGGACTCCGACCCCGAGTGACGCACGGAGCGAGGAGAAGTAACCCGGATGGGAAGAACTGTTTGATTTGTGTTTGCTCCCCCACCCCTTTTCCCCACGCTTGGAGAAATACAGACTCTTTTTTGTTAACACTTACCTGCGTGTCCTGGTTTATGTTACTCTGGAACCCTCACTAGCTCGCCATGGGCACCACACTCTGAAGAGCGGAGGATCAAAATTGATGGCCAGATAATCAAGAAATGTCTTTAGTCTAATGGAGGGGTTCTTTAAAGAAATCCTTTTTGGGGTTCCCGTTGGCGGTCAACACAACGATCAGGTGTTAGGTGTTAAAGATGCACAGATCCGACACGCCGTAAACTTAATAAACCGGTTTCGCTGTCAGCCAGGCGTGACTAATATATATATATATATAATATTAATATAGCTTCTGTGTCAATGTCGTTCAGTGTTTCTGATATTCACCCGCTGCCCTTCTGCTCAGGACTAACGAATAACCTTCAGACCTCAAGTACCTCAAGCAGTGAGGTATACTGCTTTAAATTAGGGCTGTAAATCACAAGTTTAATCTCAATATAATGTTTTTGCAGACGATATTTGCTGATATCACAAAGTCTGCCATGGTACAATTTCGATTTGATTTGCTGAGGCGATTGCATATGCCCATTTAACACAAGCAGTTGTGTTCATATCAACTCCCATAAGTGACTAACACATGATGATTTATTACTGGGCTCTTACAGACATTTAAATGAAAAGATTCTATTCTTTTAAAGAAAAATAATATAATAAGTCCTCCTATTGCTCATGTTCATATGTAAAAAACATGTTTGTTTTTTTATACAAATTTCAAAATAAGAGCATATCCTTAAGATAATGATATGTAACCATGTTTTCACTTTGTATCAATGTTGGATATACTGATCAATAATCAAGCACTTGTATTGGTTTGGTGCTATTGCAATTGTATTGTGAGTTGTAAAAGTTGTTTTGGTCCATCCTTTGCAGAAGTGCTACCCTAAAAGTTGTGCACCACTGGGATTCTACTTCTTTTTGCTGTGTTCAGATAAATAGATTTGATCTTTGAGCTTGTTTGTAAGAGTTGAATTGTTATTTAGGACTAATTAATCTCAAGTGAGGACTCAAATCACACATTGTTTTAGTAAAAAAATTCCAATCATTTCTGTAAAGCCCTTAGTCCGCCCCTCTGGGCCTGCAGCTCAAACAGCTTATCATGTGTGTGGACTGGTGGTCGCAGTCTAAAGAGTCTAAAGGTTGCTGAAAGCGTTTTGGCTTTTCAGAGCGTATGCTGGCTGAAAGAGGATATTTATTGCAGTTGGTCCCGTCTAAGTCAGACAAAAAGTGCTCAATACATACTGTACATCTGACTTTATTACAGTAGCCCAATTCCTAGCTGGACCGCCTCGAGCCGTGTTCAGGCCCATTTCCTCTTCCTCTTTCTTTAACCCTCTGGAGCCGTGGGAAAATAAGTAACGATCAAACATCTCAAAGCAAACTCAGATTCCTCGGATTGACCCCTCATTAGATTTCGACCTTTCAGAGCTTTGCTAATCCATGTATGAAATTGTTTTAAAGCTAGCTAATGCCTCAAAATGAACGTGATTGGCCGGAGCCGGTGACGACCTCAAATGGGCCGCTCCAGCTTCTTCCAGGACATCTCCATGCATGCGTACACCTCCCTCACTGAGGGTGACTGTGGTTAGCAGGTCTGTCTTTCAATCAGAGGACCGGTTGTTCGATCCCCGGCTCCTCTAGTCCATGTCGATGTGTCCTTGGTCAAGACACTTAACCCTCATTGCTCACCGTTGCTGTGTCTATGGTCTACTGTATAGCATGTAAGTCGCTTTGGATAAAAGCGTCAGCTAAATTAAATTAAATGTAATGTTTTGCAACTCTCGGCTAATTTCACTTAATGCAGAACCAGGAAAAAAAGAGATTGAAGATGTATTTACTGAATTGAATATCTATTTTTCCACACTTAAACCGTCCGCCCCTTGAAATGACATGACACAAAGCAGATACAAGACTGGCTTCTCTCTCCTTGACGTGGTTTATATTTTCTCTTTAGGGCCTTCAAGGACTTCCAGGGTTGCCAGGAAAGCCGGGGAAGAGGGGTCCAAGGGTGAGTTTCTCCCAACCTTCCCCTGTTTTTTTCCATTCATTCATCCATTCATTCATTTCCCCTCCACAATCTTCCCGACGTATTCCACTCTATCTTAATGACGCCTTAATCCTGTCTGATCTGCAATGTGGCGAGATAACACCGTCAGCAGCGCTCTGATGTGGAAGCCCTTTGTGCGTCGTGATCGAGCACTCAGTGACATCTTTGGATTTCGGAGCGTTATTCAGCCAGACGTTAGTTTGCTTTGGCTCCGGGTTTGATCAAGCTGTGCTTCTCCGCTGCCAAGGTCCATTTGTAAAAGCTGGAGAGCAAACAACCCTATGCTACAAATCTGTGGGTTGCCAATGTACAATTAATTGGACACATATGGTGGGTATTAGGTTGACGTGAAGAAATAAGGTGACTTTCGTGAGTAGAGATATATAAATCCATCATTCCAGAGCGAGCACTTTTTTCTATCCCGTACACTAGAGGTACCAGCACTTAAATCAGGCCCAGCTCTTATGTTAACATCTCTGAGAGCTTCTCGTGTGCTACACTCAGTCCTCCGGTGCCATATCTCTTGTTTTGGAGCAAAATGTCAGTCTACAACTGTGAGCTGCCGATGGAACCGAACGGGAGTGAGAGCAGATGTTATTTTAAGCTGGTGTTTTCAGAGCAAATATAAGAAGAGCGAACACACCGGGAGATGATTTGTCCCAAAGGACAGTTTGTTATTTTAATTTCCGAGACCTTCAACTGATGTAGTTCACTGTCCCAGTATGAGAAAAAAAAAGGAACAGAAGTTGAATTTGGCTTCACGGTGAGTCCTAAGCCTGAAATGAATGCGCTTGGACCTGAAGGCGGTGAGACAATGGAGAGATGCCTTGCTTTGGTTTCTCCTTTGCAGACTCCCTGCTGAGGTTCTCCTGCAGGGAACTTGTGCTACTGAGGAGTGAGCATATGAGCTACCTGTGCCTTGCAGCCAGGCCTCAGAGGGGTGGGCTGCTGGGAACCCAATCTCTTTAAACGAGGAAGAAAGAGGGCTTTGTCCTCATCTTATTAAAGGCATTTAAGACCCTGTCTGGAGCTCAGCGGCTCTGTGCAGTCGTACACCAGCCTCTGTAGAGTTCATTCATCATCCAGCTCTCGAGATGCCATGGCAGGCCACACAGACTCAGAGCAAAAGGGAAAAAAAGACAACCGGAGGGTTGAGTTTAGCTTTTTTCACTGATTGTTTTCTTGAACCATCCGAATTTTCTCCTGGATAGTTTTCCACGTGATTAAAGAAATACCTCACAGCGACACACATGATCGACAGAAAGCTCCTAAGTGGACTCTGCTCCGGGCATTACGGGTACAAACAGTAGGAATAAAAGCAACTTTCACCATAGTAGAGGATTTGATATTTCACACATGCCATACTTCCATATTTAAGCCGCTTTTTGAGTTAGTTCCCCCCATGATTTGCTTTAGGATGTATTCCTTCATGTAGCGGATGTTTTATCGTCTCCAAACATATGGGCCAGGAGCTTGTAGCACGACATAAACATAATTTAATGTAGTGTAAGCAAATAATTTACACTGACTGTAGGCTATTTACTAACATGCAGGGGAAAAGCAAGGACACAACCTCCCATACATTTATTGTCTGTTGTTTATTGATGGTCTATTATGGACATGAATAAGTTTAGGATTGCTCACAAAATCCAGAGAGCGCGTAATGTCGAAGCTTATGTAGAAATGTATCATGAATCATATAGTTTAAATAAATTACTTTATTATTATTACTTTTCATTAAGCTGACGCTTTTATCCAAAGCGACTTACATGCTATACAGTAGACACAGCAACGGTGAGCAATTAGGGTTAATAGTCTTGCTCAAGGACACATCGACATGGACTAGCAGAGCCGGGAATCGAACCACCGATCACCACTGATTGAAAGACAGACCTGCTAACCACTGATCCTCTGATTGAAAGACAGACCTGCTAACCACTGATCCTCTGATTGAAAGACAGACCTGCTAACCACTGATCCACAGTTGCCACATACTGTATAAAAACTGGAAAGACAGGACATGATTTTGCAAAGTGAAAAAGCTTCAATAAATTGAAGGTGTGCTATCCTCAGAAGTGTCTGACTAGCAGTGAGCTTTAATCTGTGAAAGATGATTTGACCTTTGAACCGAAGCAGAAAGTTGCCAAATCACAAAGGTGCGAAAGCTCGGGGGGCGACCCGGCACCGTCAGGGCTTTACCCCTCCGACAGTGAGGTGTCCCGCCTGGCTGAGCAGACACCACCACCACCACCAGCACCACCACCTCCACCAAACAGCAGCTTCCTCAGCGTCCCTCCACCCGGCCATAAGCCCGGCAGAGCGCCGGAGGTCACGTGGCCCTGCAGGAGAGGCTCGAGAGCGGATCAAAGGGGGCTTTGTGCGGAGCAACGGACCTGCCAGCGAGCAGCCAGGAAGGGATGCTGGGCTTTCTGTGCAATTGAAAACATTTGCATAATTACTTAAATAATGGTTGGCACTATTATGACATGACATAAGGAGACTCCGGAGGCTCGGCGGTCGCCAATGGTTGACAACTGGGCTGATTTATGTGCGTGTTGTAAAATGTGGATTCTTGTGCGTCACAGACGAGCAGTTGTCTCAGGGGCTTGATTAAGGTCTTCTGTCTTTATTAGTTACACTGACGGGTTGCCACTTATTTCTGGTGCTGAAGCTAAATCAGGAGCACATTTATGGAGTTACAGTGAAGTGGCAGGAGGTTTACAGTAGATGCCAGTTTGTTCATTATCGTCGAATTGATCCTGAGCGCTGGCAGTAAAACTGTGAGCATCTGTAAATCTCTAGGCTTGTGGTCCTTTAATCTAAACAGTTTTATACGTATTACTAAAATGTTTAGGTGCTGCAACACGCCAGACAAATAAAAAAAAGATGTACTTTTGCTGCAGATGATTTATTTTATATTTACAGCCGCAGCAACAGTAGTTTGTGGTAAATAAGGGAATAAAATAGAATAGGATCACCTTCAGAAACATCAAGGACCCGAGGGAAAAAACAGAATTTCTTTTGAGGCAGAAATACCAGACACGGGATAGATGAAGCAGATGGGAGCATTTGATTACTTTTATGTCTTCGGCATTTTATAGACTCCACACATCCAGACGCACGAAAAAACACTTAGTTAGCACCGAGGATCTCGCCACAAATAAAAGAGTTTGGATTTTTTTCCAGATCTTTTTCCAGACATTGTGTTGATTAACCATCGGGCCGGAGACGGTTTCCCTTCGTGCGGTCCACGGAAGGTGTGAGCAGGTCTGTTCGGGGTTAACGGCCTATAAAAACAGTAGCGCTCTCCATGTGTCACTCCTGTAAAAGTCATCGGCCCACATCGTAAACCCGATCACCACTCTGGCGTACAGGTGCCCTTCATCTGCAGGCCCCAGGTGTGTGTGTGTGTGTGGGTTTACAGTTGCTCCTGTGTATGTTGTAATTGCCGTTGATGTGTGAATGGTTCCCTGTTAGGAGTTCTTTCCATTAATTAATTAAGCTACTAGAGGATCCTCCATTCTCTTCTCGTCCACATGAAGATGGACAGATAAAGCCCCGCCCACCTTGTCATCAGCGGGGTGGCTCTTCACCTTTCGGCCGACAGGAACGCAATGTGTAACATTCTGTCCGTTTTCTCATCCCTTTTTCTTTCCTATCTGCGGATAACGACTTCCATACGTTCCAATATTGAGCGAGTGAAAAGGGGAATGCTCCGAGTGGAGGAGGAGGAGGAAATCTGTAGATGAGCTTCTGTTAAGTGTCTCCATATGTCCAGCAGCGAGCGCCTGCGAGGGGAGAGGTCTGGCCTGTTGCAGGGGAGGTGAGCTCGCCTCCTCTCCACAGTCTGATAATTCGGCGCAGATAAATAACAGAGACTGGATCACCCAACCGTACACTTACACCTCTTGGCCTCCTCCGTCTGTTTGACTCAGAGTAATCCTATCCCTCACTTTCACCTCATGCTCGGTGGTGGCGGTGGTGGCGGGGGTTGGGTGGTGGGGGGAGTCGCTCTGGAAAGTCTGAACAACTCAAAGAATGGGCCGAAGATACAGTAGCTTCCTGTTCGGGCCATCTGAACATGTTTCAATGCTTTCAGTTTTGCCGGGGGAAGATTTTTCCATGCTCAGCATTTCAACCCCACTCCACACAAGTGTGCGGTTGAACTGGAGGCTCCTCACTTGGATGCCTCAGGAAGTTTTGGCTTTATTTTGTTTTTCCCCCACTTTTATTTTTGTTTTTCTTTGCAGCTCTGCTTGACTTTATAGTCCCTTTTCGTCTCCTCATTCTCCACTCCTTCACGTCCACCCACCCGGCCCGACTTGCAGGAGATGGCACATTCATTTTGATGAAGCATTAAGCACAGATGGCTCAATGAATTACATGTAAGCAGGTAATGCGTCACAGACACCTACAGTCTGTGGCACAAAGCAATTCGGGAATGTGGCGTGATGGATGAGCGGCCTTCCCTTTGTGGGACCCCAGAAACCAGTGGAAAAGTGACGGGATGAGGAAAATCACATCCATATGTCATAACTTGGGACGGGCGGGCAGACAGGCGAGGCAGACGGGAGACGCGGCACGTCTCACAGAGCACCTATACACAAACACCGACGGACCTCGGGGCACAGCCGAACTGTCCCGAAACCCAGACGGCCAGCGGAAAGGGAACAATATGTGCAAACATCTGTGCAAACCTCATATACAGGAGTTCCAACTCACCGCTCTTTGCTGCCGAAATGGATTCTTGTTCAATGCCCCCGATGATCATCTTCACTCAGTGTCTTCCTCATGTGTGTGTCTCTGTTTTCAGGGTCCCCCAGGCCCACATGGAAACCCTGGTCGTCCCGGACCTCCTGGAGTGAAGGTACGAATCAATATGTTTATGTCAAATGCTAACTAACTGTATTTTGGAAGGAAAAGAAAACTAACGATCAACTTTGGATATATATCTATATGTATCTATTTATAGATACATATAGATATATACATCTATATCTATATATATTGACATAGATATATATGTACACATGTAGTGGACTCAGGCTTGGAAGACATAATTTACAGGCTTATGATATGGGTGACTGTCCCTTTAAGAACAGGGATCGTAACCATGGGAACGGGGTGGTGTTGAGGGGTTAAAGGTGATTGGCTGTCAGTGTCACGGGGCGAAATGTTTGTGTGAACAAACGGCCACAGAAGTGTGCAGCCAAAGAGACAAGCTTTGCCGGCTGCGTTCATTCCTGCCCTCCTACATTGGTGACCCCGACGTGATAACTGGTCACCTTTAACCCCGCAACCCACACACATTAGTGAACAATTTGTAGTGAGCAATGTCTCCTTCCAGAAATCGTGACCCAACGACTCAAGCCACCCACAGACCTTGTTCGTTGTGAACATGTTTCATATCGGAACTATTTTCTTTCTCTTCGATTTCGGTTGGCGGGTGTAGTTCAGTAAAAGAAGAAAAAAGTTCCGACATGAAACTGCTCAAGGTTTCTACCCGTTAAAGGAGAGTATTGGGAGTTTTCTTGCTGTCCCAGTGCTTTCTCATTGGGGAAATCTTGAATCTTTGTAAATTACTACATTTTGGTGACCAGCTTTTAACGTCTTTAGTAGAAACTACTGGGCTTGAGGCTGAGAGCCACAAAATGAGAGATTTCATTGGATTTGTTGAGTAAGGAAAAAAAACTGAATAGCTGCATCCTTTTCGGAATGCCGCTCGTGGTTTATTTAACAGCAGGGAATCAGGGAATCAGGTCTACATGGCAATACCGAAGCAAATATTGAGTTATGTGGTTATAATTAACAGAGGGGACCTTTAAGGTAGTTAATATCCATTACGTTATGCCTTGTCAACACACTGAGGTGATAATGTAAATAAAATAGGGAAGAAATATACGGCAGAGCGTTGTATGGTACATACTTACTATAGTACATACTCTTTGGTCCATATCTAACCAATGAAACAACAATGCAAATTTGAGCGAGTAATTATTGGTTTTTTTCTCCATTTTGTTTCTGCCATGTTTGTTTATGATTCCTCTTAGTTTGCTTGTCTGAGGTCAGATCCTCTCGACTTGTCTAGCCTCTCAAAGAGCCATTTGTTTCCCTTCAGGCAAGAACAGCAGTTTAAAGTCTTTCTGACTCACTCATTTGCAAGTGCTTGACATCAGTCTGTGTTCCAGCTGATCTGAATAGTCAACACAGAGAGCTGCTTCGCTCCTAAAATGTGCCAGTCTTATATCACAGCCTTTATGTGAAACTACGCTGGATAAAATGGAAAACTGCTCGTATTTTGAAGTACTGCAACTAATCCATTCCAATGGGTTGAATTTCAGGGCTTACCACACTGTCTTTAAACATTTAAAACAACATAATTGATACCATCATTTGGCCTGCTTTATGCTTTAACATGGGGATAAAAATAATAACTCCTATATTGTACATACGTGTTAGTGGAGCCTAACCAAATCTGACTCAGCTCAGTTTGACCCGAAGCACACAAACCTCAAACGGCTGGTCTGGCACAGTTCTCTTTTTTTTTGAGAAAAAATGAACAAGCTGGATGAAAAACATACCCTGGCAGTTGAATTTAGTTTTGAATAGATCATTTTATCTGGATGTTATGATGAGAAATTGGGATGGGATGATGATTAATTAACTATGGCTGTGTGAGTAGCCTACAAGTAGACTTAAAGGGATACTTCACCCTTGAAATGACCTTAAAATGAACATTTCACGGCGTGTTACCTTGAATTATATTTCAATCTTTAAAGAGTAACCTCTTGAAGAATCGAAGTAAATGGAGGCCAAGTTTAACACCAGCGATGGGAATACCAGATCAGATCCGTTTACAAGCTCTCACACCACTCACTCTGGAGAACCCGAGTCTCTATCCAGTTTTACGCTCAGCACTTCCCAAACACGTGCATTCTTGGCCAAATCATACGATTTAAAAAAACGTCCATGACGTCCAAACATCTAATGCTTGCGCATTCACTCTGCGAGTCCCTGCATGAGATAGCAGCGGAGGAAATGCTCATGTTTGGGAAGTACTGAGCATATGTTTGTATTTTTTTAATTCAAGTTAACACACGGAGAGTAATTGATATACAAATGGTCATTCTGCGGGTGAAGTATTTCTTTGAAAGTGGAATGAATGAAGCTATAAAATGCGTCAATGCAAGGCACAAGTGCTTATAAGGGTCTTCAGCTTTCAGGAGAAATGACTTCATTTAGCTGATCTTTGAGTTTAAAGTATTTAGATGATGTAGTCGAGATGAAACCCTTCAGACGGTGAAGAGACACAGTGTTCAGGGAATGCACGCTGCTCTTGGCTGGAGTTGCTCTCCTCCTGGCTCTGTTTAGAAAATCCCCACAAAGGCTTTTCAATGCCAAGTCGTTGCTGTCAAGAACGTGTAGGTTTAAAAGGGCTGATGCATCGTGGATAGGGACTCCTGTTGTACTTTTTCCGGCAGCCCAGTGAAATACAGCATACTCCTTTTGAAGCAGCGCATATCTTTCCACTTTGCCTTTTGAACTCCCGAATCTGGAAAACATAACCCCGATATTTTTGAAATATCACGACAGCTGCAAGGTGGGTTACAAATGAGAGGTGTCATAACACGTGCAATCAGTCGATAGCAGTCCAACCAACTCCGTGCTTCACTTTCCTTCATATTTCGTCATATCATAAGCGCTAGCACAGGAAATTATCCATTTCTCCGCGGACCGCTTACGTTATAATTGCGTATATTTCCGGGCAGCTCTCTCGCCAGCGTGATTGGATGTTGAGCGCTGACCCAGAAAAGCACTGACAAGATTCCCACTGCCCGAAAAGGGAGAAGAATGTACGCGATCACTCCCCAGTCGCTTCCCGCCGGGCTCGGTGTAAACCGAGTCCCCGCAGGGCATAAATGGACTGCGCGTTTCTGTAAATACAACCGCTGGACTCCTCGACAAGTTGGATGAACTCATCAATCCTTGATCGTGTAACTGCGCCTTGAGAGGTGGAATGCTGCTGGCAATGCAGAAAATATGCTGTGAACGTTGGTGCAGACTGGGATAGACCACGTACCCACTGGGGTAAAAGTCTCTCTACAAGTATGACATGAGAAAATGTTTTTTAATTGTGTTCCAGGGACAAAAAGGAGATTACGGACAGTCACCTGGTCATGCCCCAAAAGGACTAAAAGTATGCATATTGTCATCTTTCCTTTCATAGAATAAGTTAATTATTCACATGATAACACTACACTTGCCACTTTCACACAACACATTCCATGCACATTATCTTATTTTTGATATTTTGATATTCTACTGTTCAATTGTAAATACTCATTCATCCATTCATCCATTCTCATTTATTGCACTGTGTTTATTGTTAAATGTGTATTGTTAAATGTTAAATGTTATGCACCTTCCGCCAGGACAAATTCCTTGAATGTGAAAACAAAAATGGCAATAAATGTTTCTGATTCTGATTCTGATGATGTTGGTGTATTGAATGTGACCTGATTTTGTCCTTTTTAGGGAGAGCCCGGCGTCACGGGCCCCCCTGGACTGTACGGCCATGATGGACACAAGGTAGAGCATCTTATTCCCAACTTCCAGCTGTGTGTTTGTTTGTGTACATCCACCAGGAAGTAGCTGATAACCCACACGTGTGTTAGTTTATATTCCGCGTGTGTCTTTGCTCTTTTTCCGTTCTCAAAATGTTTTCCGACGTAACTTTAGACACATATCAGGATCACTAAATCACCCTCTCGGGCCCGACACACCCTCAACATCCCTCTGCGGGGTAAATCTGCGAAACTGCGATGTTTAGAGGCTCCAGCCAAACACGGATGTTTGAGCTCTTGCTTGGAAAGCTGCCTAACATAATGCAGGCTTCAAGGAGCACACCTGTGTTCGGTTCCTCCCTCCGTGAGTCCAAACACTAGCGGTTTCAGTATCGGGCCTGTTGCATCATCAACATCGAGGGCAGCTGAGGAGAGCTGAAGTTTACCGAAGTTCTCCATGTTATGTCATTCACTCCCCGGAGAACGGTTCTTTGTAAAGAAGTAGGACAAACTTATGATTGTGGTTTAGTTCTAGGATCTGGTCTGGCTCCGGGTTGTTGGTTTACATTATTGGACTTCTTCACATGGGTTGTCCTGACAGGGAGTGATGGTTAGCAGCCCAGTGTTTTCTCCGTGGCCTTGCACATTTTATCCTTGGCCTTTTCCCAAAGCCTGTTATCCCCCTCACAGTAATTACACATCTCAAGTGGGCCAGAGCCTGCTGGATTTCCGACTATGCAGAGTGCGCAAATAATATAGTGCTCTGCAACTGACTTTGTTTTTCCATATTGTTTCATTTAAGAGTTTAAGAGTTTTCGGTGGAGTATCGTAAAACATAATTCCTGCTTTCATTTGAGGATAAAGCTGCTGATGTTCTACTTTTTCCCCCCCAACAAATAAGGAACAATGCGGTATCATCTCTCAACTCTTCCCAACTCTCTCTGTATGGCATTCAGTCCTGAACCCACTGGTCCCTACTGGAAATAAAACCATTAAAATCACTCACAGATACTTTTTATTTTCATTTTTTTTCTCATTTTTCCACAGGAATCAATCATGTCCTAAAACATGTAGGCACTGTAGTTTTTCGATAACAGGAGTGCACTTGTGTTTGGGACTATTTTCAGCGGCGGATTAACACACATTCGGTGCTTCGTGAGTATTCACAGCATCGGGATGTTGGCTCACCGTAAGAAAGGAACATGTCGCCCATCATTCACCGATCTTTACTGTGATACCGAGAAATATGGAGTATCTACTCCATATTTCTCGGTATCACAGTAAAGATCGGTTAACGATGGGCTCGTCGATGGGCTGGAAGAGTTGTGTTTCACACCCTGAATGTTCCCTACTTCCACAACAAATGGCCTCACATAATCTTCCACAACAACTCTGCTATCTTTGCTTTCAATTACCTCCCAAACACTTCAGAGGGCGACGATGTGTGCAGTTCCGTGCCGTGAAAATCACAAATTCAGCATTACCCCGTAGATTAAGCAGGAGGAAAACATTGTGCGACACAAAAACTCTCCACTGGAACCAAAATGTATGAAATTGATTTAGTTTTATCGTCGTCTCAACCGCACTGAAGGGAATCTCCAAGATGCAGATGAGTAGTTGAATTACTGTGGTCTTTAAATACATGTAAATGTCCTTGCAGGCAACAGAGTGTTTTCATTATGAATAAAATGAGAGTGAAGAAGATTTGCAAAGGGAATCTCTGCTGAGTTACCTGACAGCCAACATCTGTTTAGAAAAACAAAAGTTTGAGGACATGTCTTTCTATCCTATTTTTTTTATTTATTCCACTCCTCCTTTTGCGCTGTGCTGTCAGATTTATACTCAGGAGAAGATGGAAAGAAACCGAAAAAACTGCGAAGAGTCAAAACAAGGTCAGCTTTCCAACGCCAGACGGATGCTAATGAGAACACAACCGTCGCACAATGTGCGAAAACCTTTTTGTTAGCAGCTTTCCCTCTTACGTAGACACATACTCACGCTCCCGTCCTCTTTTGGGACACACGAGTGTGAGTGTAAAACGCTCCGGCGGGAGCGCCGACAGTCTGTTATGCAATGGGACGGCGCTGGCTGGGAAGAACCATCTGGTGTGCTGAAGGATCCTCCGTTCAGTGTAGTAACGGGGGAGGACTCCGGCTCCGAGGAGGAAGACCTCTGCTCGCCATGTGTGTCCCGAAACGTGGCGTCACGGGTGGGAAAAAATATATTTTACTCCTGATTTATGGTAATTGAGGATCTTTTCTGGGGGGCGTGGCCCGGCAGCCTAGCTGAGGTCAAGTGGTTGTAACAGATTCCTGAGCGGCTGATTGGATCAGGTGGGATCCCTGCCCCCCCCCCCCCCCCCCTTCGGTCAAGTGTGTGTTAACTTTAAAGGCCCTCGGATCCACACAAGTAAATGCCGACAGCCATATGAAAACACAGTTTGCATCCAGCGAATAAAAGCAATCAGCTCGGTTCCTCTGAAAGCCACCAGACACCTTATTGCTTGCAGCTGTTCGTAACTCTTTTTTCTTCTTCTTCTTCTTCTTTTTTTCTATCGTACGGTGGAAGCCAAAACTCCTTACAGTGCACTTTTGTATTCAAACTACACCGAAATTCCATCATCTGCCACAGATGAAGCTCGGGGGTTCGATCTCTTTCCTGCTCTGGTCCGAGCAGCCAGTAACACCGTGACCCGCCGCCTCTTTATGGACCCAGAGTTTTGAGTTTTGTGCTCAGCGCTCGGCCCGCTGCCAGAGAAAGCCTCTCTCGCTGTGGGAAATGTGTGGCGATGTAATGGGGAGGTTGCTTAGGAGTCAGTCAGCGGTCTGCACTGTAAAGTTAAAAGAGACTTGCGTGTGTGTGTGTGTGTGTGTGTGTGTGTGTGTGTGTGTGTGTCACAGCAACATACTGTCGAGCATTACCATCCCTGGACCAGCGGGCCTTTTACACAGCCAGCTCTGATTATGGCACACTGGAATAACGCTCAACTTTTTTTTTTTTTGGGCTGTGCAGCCCTCCAGATTTTTCCCTCAGCTTCGTATAATACCGTTTTCATACTGTGCCTTTTTTTATTTGCTGAGTGGGATTTATCCGAAGCTAAAGAGCGCGGGGCTTGCCAAGTGGGAATACGTTTTGTGATATAATAAAAATAGAAAAGCTATGGAAAGAACAACGTCTTTTTTGGGGGGTCTGCCAGGGAAAGTCTGTTCCTTATTGTGTAATAAGAGATGTTGCTGCTGCTGCACTTTGCCTTTTAGCTGCAGGGTCGCTAGCTAGCCGCTAGCTAACGGAGAATAGGATCTCTTGTCATCAGACCTGTTGTTTAAGTCCATATTTACAGCACACATGAAGATGCACACGTCCTTTCTGTTAGTTTGACTGTATTTCTGTGTATTGGCCTCCCTGCACAGCTCAGAGCTCGTTCTCTTCTCTTTTCTTGGCTGCAGCGCTTTGGTTTCCCCACAGGAGACTCATCTACTCCGAGCGATCCCGACTTAAGGCTCAGGGCTGTCCGTCAGTGGATCAACACACACATATTCATCAACAAGGAGTCTGACAGAAGTGAAGCGCCTCGTAGATACTGTGGCTGATGGACCAGCATCTGGCTTTACTCTGCCTCCAAAAGCTGCATGAGATTTGACAATGTCACTGTTAAAGGAATAGTTTCAAAAGCGTTTCTTTCTTTCTTCCTTTCTGTCCTTGTCAGGCCTTTTTAGTGTCTTTATTAGACCCAGGAACAAACTCTGGGCATTTGTAAAATATTAACTTGAGTGTTTTTTTTCTGTTACACACTTGCGTGAATACATAAGTTTATCCGTCTGCTGTTGGTTTAGGGAACAGTTCCCACATCGCGATGACATCACAGGGTCTCGGTTGAATTGTTTGTAGCTGTGGGATTGAGTTGATATATCTTCAGAAATGTCCCACTGGCGTGTTATTAATGTACTTTTCCTAGTAAAGATGATTTTACTGAACAGCTTCAGGCACGTCAGTCAAACCTGCCTGACCTGTTGTTGTGTTGTACACGCTTTATGCTAAGCTAAGCTAACCATCTCCTGGCTGTAGCTTCATATTTAATGGACGGATATAAGAGTGGTATAAATCTTCACATCGAACTCTAAGTGGATGAATATATTTTCCAAAAGGGGCGGACTATTCCTTTAAAGGGATATTTAAAATAGAAAGTATAGGTTTGAGACGCTATGGAGACACATTTAGGAGTTTTGGCAAGAGGCAGAATCAGTTTTTTTTAATATCGGTACAAAAAGATCCCAATCCCGGTGTTGAAATTAGCCCGAATTCCTACATTTCGTAACATTCCCCTTTCCAAAAGGGGCGGACTATTCCTTTAAAGGAAAATTTAAAGTGGAAAGTATATGTTTGAGAGGCTATGGCCCACATTTAGGACTTTTAGCAAGAGCCAGAATCAGGTTTTTGTAATATCGGTACAAAAAGATCCCAATCCCGGTGCTGAAATTAGCCCAAATTCCTACATTTCGTAACATTCCCCTTCCCCATCACTGTCAGCCAGGCCTGCATAACCCTTGACAGGGAAGTATCCTTTAAAGTGGAGCCCTGCTTTACATCAATACTACCAAATGTCTCACAGGGCCTTTGCAGAGGGACATTTTAATCCTCATGTATACACCCTGGCTGCAGGCTTGAGAGCCCTCGGTATGGGCCTCTTGATGGTGATTTGTTTGCTTAGACTTTTTATTTATTTTTTACATCAGCCTCTGGCCGCCTCTTGGTCTGCCAGTGATGGGCCAAACCAGCTGGTGGCTAATGACTTCACACTTGAGGGGATAGATGCGTTCTCCCCTCAGAGATGACTTCACGTGCCCATCTACTCTATTGTCGGTCCTTGATTGTGCGAAGACGAATGCTTTTTTGTAACCAGCTGGCATGCTCATCCGAGACCACATGAAGGTGACCGTTAATTACCTTGTTGGGTCTCACTTCTTCCCGTCTGATTGGTTTGCTGGTTTAATTAATGCAGCTTTGTTCTGAATGGTTTTGTCGCAGTGCATCGGCGGCACGCAGCTGTGTTGCATCTGTCTCCTGCAGGACCCGTAGAGGAGCTCTTTATTCAGGGTTAAGCAGCTCGGTGGTCGATCGCTTTCACATCTATTAGAGTCGTCGCTGCTGTGGACTCTTGATCAAGTGCTTCTCTTTCATGAGGAAACAAAGCAAAGTCCTCTCCAAGGCAATTAGAAAGAAACAACAGGATTTCAGGCCCTGATTGTCGACTGAGATGCTCTTGCAGGCAAGGTGACATAAGGTGAACTTTTTATCTAGAAAATTAGATTAAATTCGATGCCCTGACTTTTTTTTATTATATATATATTTTTTTTTATTGTAAGTCAAAAGACAATACGTAGACATAACACCATGAGGACGACAAAACAGTGAGGTACAAGCCAGCAAAACATCATATATTCAGGGTATGGAAGAACGGTGTGTGTGTGTGCGTGTTTTTTTATTTCATCTCAAAAAGGCACAAATATATAGATGTATAGATGAGTGCAGATTCATATGCATGTGCATGTGCGTGTATGCATGTACGTGGGTTTCAATTGGATTTCAGGCCAAAAAAAGACAACAACCAAAAGAAATAAAAATAAATGTTAATATTATACATTTTAATATTAATTGATTGGGTGGTGTCATGTTTGTAACAACATAGTGAAGGACGACCACATGGAGTGGTGTTGTGTTGTATTGTAAATGATGGAGGATGTTAGATTTCCCATTGAAATATATTCTATCTTTAGGTTTCTCCAGTGTGTGACATGTTATTCCTTGATTTCCAGTCCATGAGGACAGATTTCTTGCCGATAGTTTGTTTTGCTCAGGTTTATTGTCAAAATGTCTCCCACTGACCAAGACTGACACTATCTCTTCCTCCAAAGCGTTGCACTTCCCTGTGGTGCTGTGATCAGATGTTAAATAAGATAAGACGCCATGATGTTTTTACTGTCGGATGTGCAGAAGTCTAACTCCCTGTTTCTTGTCAACAGGGACACAAAGGTCATCCTGGTCCTTCTGGTCTCCCGGGTGAACCTGTGAGTACTTCAGTCCTCCGTGATGCATATCACACTTTCTCTCTCACGTATAGCAAACCATGTCCTCGCCAGTCTTCTACCAAGCTGTGAGGTCTCTGCCCTTAATAAAAGTAATAAAAACACAAGTAATCCAATGATTATGAATGTAGCGCCCCCTGTAGGCCAATAGGTGTAACAGGAAAAATGCTAGAATGCATATTTGATAATGCATACTGCAAACTCCTGTGATGAGATGCATCGTTAGTTAAAAAAAAAAAGTGATGAGTAGTGTGAGAGAGGGGTAAATAACAATCATGAGATTTTTTTTTGAATAGCAAGAGTCTGCAAACAATCCGAATGTGAATCCTCCGGTTTCTCAGACACGATCCCTCCTCCGGCTCTTTGAAGTGTTCTCATGCCGACTGAACCCACTGCATGCGGTGTGTCTGCCTGCTGGCTGCTCTGTTAGCTGCACGTCAACGTATGTTTACCCACCGAGCAGACGAGCCAAGAGAGACTCCCCCGTGTCCGTCCATTTATAGTTACGAAACAGGAGAAAGTATTAACACGGACGCTTTGGGACGTTGAAAAAGAGCCGGTGGGGGATTACGGTGAGATAGAAGAGACATTAGTTGTTCGGGAATCTTGGCGGGAAAAAGGGACGGAGAGATTTTTTGGCAGAGGTACAAGTGGGCTAAATAGTTTGGACACCCCGAGGTCATTCCTCCTCCTCCTCCTCCTCCTCCTCCTCCTCCTCCTCCTCTTTCCTGAGTCCAGATCCTGTGTGCTATCTTTGAGAAGAATGTGCTGTGTCACAAGAAAAAAAAAAAAGAGAAACCCTTCCCCGTCTCCTCCGGCGCTCTCTGGAGACGACGCAGTCCTTTCTGTGGGAACTCAGACTGCAGCAGGGTTTAACATGGAGGACGCTAGGACCCTGGGGCGGATGCTCGGGGTTCTGTATTTTTGTTTGTGCGTTCAGTTTAATTGTTTCGTAATGCAGAGAAGATAACTGGCGACACCTTGTGCCAGAAGGACATTACTTCTTGGTGGCAGAAGATGCTCCTGATTGATTATGAATTATGAATTACTTTTACAGTAAAAAATAAAAATCTTATTTTTCAGTGTTTCTCACCAAAATACATAGTGTGCAGCTAAAGATTTGAATGCATCGTCTTCCTCATAAATCTAAAAATTCTGAAACCTGCATTTTAATTGTTTGTGAGATCACTTCCTATTTTCTATTCAGTGCAACTTAGTTAGCCTTTTTGATTTCATCTGATCATGTGTTCAGACACAAACTCCTTCAAAAGTCTCTCCAGCTGTTAAAGCCCACCTGATCCAGCTGTGATCAGCTTTAGAGGAAAGGACGTCTCTTTTCTCCTCCATCACCTCGTTCCCTCTCTCCTCGCATGGTTTCACAAGACGCGAGTGAGGGAAACAGGGATGCAATTGAGAGAATTGGGACGCACCCCGCGGCCCTGTTGAGCAGTCTTCTTCCCGTTTATTCCCGTTTATTTGCCCTCTCTGGGCTCGTTATGAAACAATAATCATCCGGCTTTACAATATTCCTCTCACTGCACCGGTACTTCCAGTACTACAACTTGTACTGCTGCTACTACGACTACAGTTTCTCTGTGGCCATTTGAAAGATTTTCTCATATAATATTTTAATAATTTCACATTTTACACTCTCCCAGCGCATTAATTATCAGGTATTTCTGTCGGTGTGTAATGCCTGTGGTGAGCTCTCACTGCATCCACAGCCTGTAGTTTCCTGCATGCCTCCGCTAACTAATCCTATTTCACTTTTCCCATACATGCAGAATTAAACGTTCCTCTCGGAGGGATGCATTCGGTTGGTCTCACCTCGGGGAAGGAATGACTCATGTATTAAAGGGAGCGTTGATGAGGATAAACATGTGAAGGCAGAGCGGCTGGACCCCTTAAAGCTGCTCTTATTGTCGGATTAATTGAGTGGTTTTCAGTGGTCATGTCCACAGCGGCGCCTCTTTCCTTCGGGAACGCTGACTCGGCGAAACAAAAGGTCTTTGTTGAAAAGCTGAGGGATGAAAGTTCTTCTATCGGACCGATTGATTTTTTTTTTTTTTTTTTAAACTTCACAGATGAAGTGCTTGTTTTGACTTTCCTACTGTCTTTTGTTTTAGCGTCTTATTATTGCAATCACTGAAACCATGTGTGCGTAGATAAAAATGATGGTTTTCCTACACAATGCCTCTCCCCTCCCTCCATCCTCTCCCCTCTTTGGTCTCCTGCCCTCCTCTAGAGCTGATTTGTCTTCTCTCTCTCTCTCTCTCTCTCCACAGGGTGAACGGGGAGATGATGGAAGCCCCGGGGCCAAAGGCTATCCTGGCAGGCAGGTGCAGTAAATCTAGTGTTGCGGTGCTGGTTGAGCTGGGCACACACACACACACACACACACACACACACACACACACACACACATAAAGGAGGCTAGGATATCATCTCTATTGTGAATTCAGCTTTTTTTTTATATTTTTCGGACCTTAAATAAATAAAATTTTCAGCACGTAAGATTTTGTCACTGTCATAGTGATGAATACATATGAAATTATTGAGGAGGACACACACACACACACACACATAA
The DNA here is from genome assembly GCA_023566465.1 of Cottus gobio. Taxonomy (NCBI): domain Eukaryota; kingdom Metazoa; phylum Chordata; class Actinopteri; order Perciformes; family Cottidae; genus Cottus; species Cottus gobio. The sequence continues at coordinate 6,036,793 of CM042218.1, forward strand.
AGGAGACTAGGGTATCGTCTCTATTGTGAATTCAGCTTTTCTTAAATATTTTTGGGACCTTAAATAAATACATTTTCAGCTTGTAAGATTGTCACAGTAATGTATAAATATGGAATTATTGGAGGCACACACACACACACGCACGCACACACACACACACACACACACACACACACACAAACACCAACATGCAACATGGAGACACAGAAACACACTTTCTTTTATATATTTTTCGGACCTTAAGTAAATCAAATTTCAGCACGTAAGATTTTGTGACTGTCATAGTGATGAATAAATATGAAATTATTGGGGAGGACACACACACACACACACACACACACACACCGAATCCTTGTTGGTCTTTCCGCAGCTATAAAAATAATGTAATTTAAAGATATTGGATGCCAGCAATGCATCTCAGCCGTCGGCAATATCAGTCGGCCTCAAAGAATCTAATTTGGTGAATCCAAATAAAAAGTTGTGTTTGTTTTGTTAAATGAAAGGCAAAGGGCACCGAGAAGACGTTGAGGACCACCAGTCTCTTTCAGCGGTCTAGGGAGGAAATAAAAAAGTCAAAAGTCATCTTTTTTTAGCACCGCTCTGAAGAAGGAAGAGCTAATAAAAGTGTGAGTGAAGCCTCGGCTCCCCGGGTACGAATACGCTTCCTGTGTTCTTCCCAACTGAGGCCACCAGTCGCTCCACTAGGAACGCTGTTACCTTAAAGGGGTCGTCGGGGTGTTTTTGAAGTGTGTGTATGAGGTATTTATCCGCTGTGACGGGGGCAGCAGATAAAAACAATCTTATTTCAGCCACCTTTAGACCTTTAAGACACGTTCACCAAAGAAAATCCATATCAGCTCAAGTGTGTATTATTTTTATTTGACCGGGAACTGAAAGTACGACCTATTTACAGCGTTTTTTGTTAATGGAGTCTGGTGTCTTTGAAGAGGGCGTAGATACGTTGCACTTTCAGGTCAGTTCCCTGTCAGGAAGGGCTGTCGGACGGCGAGAGTAAGTTGTACAAATATTCTAAATATAGCTTACTCTTAAACGGATATTGATTTTATATATGTTTTTGGAGGTGAGCCTGTGTTGAAGGTGGTTAAAATACATTTTGCCACTGCCCCCGTCCCCAGCGGTACATTAATCAGGACTCAGGAGTGTGTTTCTCCGAGCTGGGGGGGCGAGCCGACCTTCAGCTACTGGAGGATGAGTCCCTCGTACAACCCCAAATAAAGACACCCGAACTATCCCTTTAAAATAGTCACACTGACACTGACGGCGGGTGATTTTCACCCGATAAAAAATACATCTCATACAAATATATTAAAATACAACAATACAAGGCAAATTGAAGTCCTCTTCTTTTATTTTACCCTATAGAACTTCTCATAAAACTAAAAACAGGTTTCATGGGGGGACCCTGAAAAAAGGCTAAAAATCATGTGAAAAAGGAGGAAATCGTCAATAAAACGTGATTAAAAACATAAATAATGGAGCTATGAACTTGTTCTCTGGTCCACATGTTCCTGGGACATGTGAGCCTTGTCCTGTGAAGGAAAAGTCTCCTTCAATGGGAAAACCATCCGGAATGTTTTCACCCTCTATCACTAACGTAACACATGAAGGTTGAAACAACCAGGGATTGGAGCAGAGACACGCCCACCTTCAATAAAGACACGCCCACCTTCAGTAACATCAGTGAGCAGCATGAAGCTACACAAGGACCCACGCAGCTCAGACAAAAGCAACACAATGAAAATAACGTAAACACAATCACTCATCAGTGTTCGAGGGTTAAGGAGTCAAAGCTGGAGCATCTCTGCATTAAAAATAAGCTTTAAGCAAAATGAAACTCCATAAAAATCAAGACAACTGCTCGCTCACTTGTCCGCTCAGGAATGTTTACGATGACGTCGAGGTCGGAGTGTTGGCCTCTCCGCTTTGGCCACAGCCCTCTGATCCCTGTGGACACTGTGTGTGTGATGGATTAGGCTTTGGCACCCCCTACCATCTGTGGGCTGTGAATCACCGCGGCTGTGAGTTTATGCGCTTTGTTCTCCTGAGCCGAGAGTTGATCTTTAAAGTTGCAGGGGGAGATTTTCTGCACTGGTGGATTTGCTGACAGTGTCGCTGAGAAATTAATGGATGTAATTAGTGGATGTTGCTGAAAGGCAGGATGGGTAGGAGCAAGGAAAAAAAAACCCCAATGTATAGAATGTAGTCCCTCTCAATCATTTCTCATAACCCACTAGAAGTGTGTGGCTGTGTCTGTATCTGCAGAGACCCAGCCTTCTGGCTGTAGCTCCTTATTATAATGCAGGGATGTTTCTGGGTCCCAATCGCTATAAAAACATAGAAAACCAGTTGGCAGAACGTAAGCATGCATCCACGAGGAAGCTAAGATAATGGCGGACAAGGTTCCCAAAAAAACATGCAAATATAGCGAGCACGCAGACACAGCTAGTCCCAAAACAACCACAAATGACAGCAAAGAGGCTCGTTGGAATAAAAAAAAATCGGAATAAATTTGCTTTCCATCAAGTAGTGACAATATTATTTTTGGTACCTAGTTGGATAGCTGAAATCATGATTTTTTCCCTTTTCCCCCTTTAATTCACATTTAAGTGCTTTGACAGCGGCACAAATTAACATGTTTGTAACCATAGAAATATGTTGTGTCATGTGCTACCTTCAGGGCTTATCCGGGCCCGTGGGCAAAATGGGGCCAAAAGGAGTCACGGTAAGTAGAAGTTGTAGAAATGACAACTTTTGGCATGTAATGGTGTCGTTAGGCTCTTTACAGGCAGTGTGCTTGGTGATAAAAGTAAATAGTGTATATCTCACACTGCACGGCGCTTAAAGCTCCCTCAGAGTGACTTTGTCTGTTTACTTTGTATTTCCTCGCCCGGCGTCCATCGAGAGGCATGACTCTCCTCTGTGCAGTAAAGCATCTGCCTGCTAAAGGAATTACCTAACCAGTGTGGCTACATAAAAAAAGGCCGGCGTCATAAACGCCACTCTTCTGGCCTTGTTAACTCCATGATGATAACGACAGATGGTTTTGTTAGCGTATGTGAAGTACTGTAGGAGCAATTAACTCTTGGCTTCCTTGAAAGCCCCGTCTGTGCTTTGCTCTTCTTCTTAACGGTATCCAAATATAAAACTGTATCGCTCTGCTGCCGAGCGCAACCTCGACGCGTTCAGGCTCAACGCACGCCGTCGGAATTTGTGACGCTGACCCTTTTTTTCCCCCCTTGACCTCTTATTTCCGCTGAGCAGGTTCGGCCCGAGAGTTTCTTCAGAGATCCCTGATGTGAGGGTATGTGCCCTTGGACTACATCGTGGAAGCCAGCACCATGCAGTCCATGGGCATATACACTTGCTTCAAGGCTTGGCTCTACAAGACCACTCATCCGCCACAAAAAAGGCCTGCGGTGCTGTAACAGAACCAAGCGCCACAGCTGAAGCCTTTTTTTTTTTTTTTTTGACGTGTCTGTGTTGTTGACATCTTTCAGTTCTTCACAATGTCCATCATCTCGGCTCAGTCTCATTGTCCACCTTCTTTTTTTCCTTTTCATCCGTCTTTGGCTGTTCTGGGCCTCCACTTCCATCTTTTATTCATCTCTCCAGGGTCACATAGGCATCCTCGGGCGTTTTGGCCTTCCCGGTCCTGATGGCGAGAGAGTGAGTATGAGTGGCTGTGAGAGTGAATACCTGTAGCTTTTAATGAGCGTCCACAAAGAAAAGGTATAGAAATGTAGTATAAATATAATTCTTGAAGGACTGCAGGTCCTTTAAACTGCATTGGATCAAGCCTTCAGATAAAGACAACCTACATCCCAACCTATCTACGCTCTCAAATGAAGAGCTGGATTTAAATGCACTTAAATCCAGCCAGGACTCAAACTCCCATGAACCTCCAGGGCGGTTTTTAGTGCGTTAGTCAGTCTGGTCCTGCAGCTTTAAGTAAACCACGTCACAGATGTTGGGATGGATTTCAATCCAATTCTCATGTACAGCATGATCCTTAGAGCCTTAATTGCTTTAGTAATTCTTTGACTTTTCATTTAGCACCAATATCATCAGGTCAAAATGTCTCTATGACAGGATAGTCCTTAATTAACCTCATGCGCCCCAACCATTTTTCAGCCAAAACTGCGAATGTTTTTTCTCATACTAAATCCTGATTATCTCCTCATTCACAATGAGGTCTATTTGAAAAATTTAAAAAAGCTATAATGTACAGAAAACCCTTGTGAAGATAGATAATAAGGTCATATATGTGTCAGTGGTATATTGGTATAATCAGTCTCAGAGGGTCAAACCCAGAGCCCCCCATCTGGGGGCATTTTGGGCGCATAAGGTACTAATAACCACATACGTTCAATCTCAGCTGTGGTTTCATATTGAATGTTAGCATGCTAATGTAGCATTCAGGCCAACGCTCAGCTTATTGAGGCTGAAAACGTACGATAACTTGGCCCTGAACCTGACAAGCTTAGTCTGCATTTCCCTAAAAGGTGGCACCCTACAGAAGATACACTTCTATGATGAAGCAATCTTACCTCAAGCTCCATTTAGGAGCTGCTGCAATCTATAGATCTTATCACATGATCTTGCTCAGCAGAGATAGTTGGCCTAATTATTATGAAATTGCACATTGAAATTTCCATTTACGTCTGATTATGGCTGAGCGGCCAAAATCTTCTATCCTGATATAGATATGTCCATATAACACTATATATCACAATATCGCATGTTGTCTGGTTATTCAATAAATAATATATAGTGTTTCTGAAATAACCTCTTTTTATATACTCCTAAATTAGTAAAAACATAAATTCTTGGCATATTAAAAATACTGAATCTTTGCTCATCTTATGAAGAACTTCCAGTTGTATACTGATGATATTTGCAGATTCGGACTGTAGTTTGTTTTAACGGCACTGAGGTTTTCTCACCAACCAAATTCATATAATTTCACATTTTCTGGGAAATCACGATATCTCGCTATACTGTATGATTTAATTACGATATGATTCCATTGAGAGGCCAAAAAATATCATATTGAATTAACGCCCAGCCCTACATCTGACCACTTTAAGGCTTTCTCATCCATAATATCTTAAAAGTGGATTATTTAACAGCATTAACATATATAATGAATGAATAAATGAACATTTAAACTAATGTAAAGATTATGATGTGATACAGAACCTGCTGTTGCCAATAAACTCTTATTTTCCACACTAGTAATACAGATCTAAGACTAGACTAAGACTGCTCCTTCATTTATCAAAGCCTCACTGCTAGTGTGGCTAAACGCTTTGGGTCTTATCTAATGATTTATATGCTCACTTTTATCTGTTCTTTAGCTTCTTATCCATCGTCTCTCTCTCTTTGTCTCAACTGTGTTTTTTTTCCTGTTTCCAGGGAATTCCCGGCGTTCATGGGAAGAAGGGCAAGATGGGTAGGCCGGTAAAGTTTTCTCTCAACATACTTCTCAGAGAACATTTGTAATGAACCTGAGGCTTGTTTGTCTTGATCTATGGGCCACTTTAAAGTGTATTAAAGGAGCTCCTCCTGGTCTCAGTATGCTCAGGACTACGGCACCCTGAATAGCGTAACTGAATGTATCAGGAACGACGTTCCCGTGTCAGCAGATTGCTTAGATATTCTCAGTCAGATCCTTTTTAAAGCAAATCCCGACCTCATGGTAAAGTCACTGACTCCTCATCTATGAATCTGAAATGAATAATCTTCTCCGGCTGAAGTTGATGAGGGAACATTGTATGTTATAGAACGTGTTTATTATGGGATGACAGTGGATCAGTGGTTTGCAGGTCCGACTTTCAATCAGATGATCGGTGGTTCGATCCCCGGCTCCACTAGTCCATGATGCTCTCTGAGAGGAAAAAAAAACAAGAATGCACATGAATTTGATTTTGTGTAGAAATTATTATCAGGCTTATTGGATAATAGGGAAGTAGGGAATGTTAAGTAGGGAAAGTGTTAAGTAACTAGTAACCGGGGAGACTGTGGGTCAGTGGTTAGCAGGTCTGTCTTTCAATCAGAGGATCAGTGGTTAGCAGGTCTGTCTTTCAATCAGAGGATCGGTGGTTCGATCCCCGGCTAAATGTAATGTAATATTACTGTGCTTGATAATAATGCGATGCGTCGTGGTGGGTTTGGCTCTTCAGAGTCTCGACCCACAGATCAGGATCAAGTCTAATGTCATTGGCGCCTGGAAGACAATTTTCCCATCCTTCCAGCTCTTACATGGAAAACACTGAAGCTGCACATGAGCATGTAAATCGTCTGTTTTCCCAGGCCCAGTCTGGTTGCACATGTTCTTTTTGAAGTGGTTATGCAGTGGCGGTCAGTGAGGGACCGAGGCCAAGACAAAAAAACGTTCATAATAGCCAAGTCATGAGCGAGTCATTTCCCTTCCTCTGTGGTGAAAAGTGAGGTCAGTGAACTTACGCAAGAAGTTATTGTCTCTCCCGAGTCAGCAGAAATGTCCTTTTAGGAAAATCTGGAAAGACAAGCAGCCCTGGAGACTATATGTGCATTTTACTGACAGCTCCCTTCCTCCTGTGTTAACTTTATGGATGAAAAGTAGAAAAGTAAAAAAAAAAAAAGCAGAATGGTACAATTTCCATTGCATAATTAAAAGGGTCTCGCCAGCCTCGCTGAGCGTTGATGTCAATATGAGAACAAAGACCTGCATGTGTTTCTGATCAACCCGAGTCAGTTTTGGGAAAATTCCGAAAGAAAGGCACATTTTTTCCCACATTTCCTGTGGGCTTCATGTTGCACCAATTACGACTCATTACTTTGCCCACGTTCGCCTAATGTTGTGCGTCGGCAGGCTGCCACCCGAGCAGCTCTACCTCTGCCATCGCTCGAGGTCTTCGTACCTTCGTTGGATCCGCAGACGGACGGCGAGAGATCTCTCTGCTTTTCCTGCCCGTTTCCCACCGACGTGCCCAGAGCCCACTGTGGGCGAGTGCCGACCTCGGCACATTGAGAAACACGCGGCATTGAGCGTGCGGGCCTCGCGGCTGCATCGCGCCTCTTCTTCGGCCTCTATAATGGAATTACCGAGCACCGAGCAAAAAAAGAAACAAAAATACTGCAGTTAGCAGTATCTGTGCCAAGCCGCTTTATTCGGTCATTTAGGCAAAGCCCGGGGGTTTGATTCCGCGGGCCGCCGTGCACACACGGCGCTCGGAAACACTCAGCCGGGGAATTTCCTGCCGCTCTCCCAGGAGGGAAGCGCCGGGAGCCCGCTTGAGGGGATTTGCCCGGCTTAAACCTCTGTTTTGGGAAACACTTTGTAGATCCCCCCTGTGCGTGGCACGATAGCTCCACCCACAAACCATGTGACGTCTAAATGAAAGTGTTTCTTTTTGACAGCTGTAACGTGGTGAAGCCGCTCCATTTCCCTCTCCGGTTACGTGACCGTCCTGTTTTGTGTTTGTGTGCTCAGGGGTTTTCTGGCGACTTCGGAGAGAGAGGACCTCCCGGCCCTGACGGGAACCCAGTAAGTGATATCATGTGGATGAATGCACCGTTTACTCACTTGGCACCGGGCGGGTCTTCACGTCAAATTACACCTGATGGAGATCTCACCAGATTTCACATGAATGAACACTCACAAAGGGAGGGAGGGAGGGAGCTTACTTGCATGTCGCTCTACGACAGGAACATTGCATCTCTATCTCTGCATTCGACCGACTTTCAGGAAATCGCTCATCAAAGTCCATCCTGATATCCATCCACGAGAGCAGCATCGGCAGCTCCACCCTCCTCCTCCTCCTCCTCCTCCTCTTCCTTTGACCCTCACTGCTCATGATTGAGATTGGCTGACCTTCGCGGTGCCTCCTCCAGGCCTCATTTCCTCTGCCTCCAGTAGGGAGCAGGGGCTGTTCCATCCGGCTGAGTTCGTCTCCTTTCATTTGTAGAGGAAGAGCTCGGGCGACAGGAAGGCCGCACCGGGCCGCGGGGTCATCCGTCTCTCCGCTGGGCGCTCGGAGAGGATGTCGGCGTGGCATGTGGCCGCCGGGTAGATCGTTCGCAACGAGCCTCTCTGTGTGCCAAGCGCTCACTCGCTATGCTAAAACGAGCGGGAGGAAAGACATTGTTCGGGCTATCGGGAGCCAACAAAATATAGAAACACCCCGACAGCTCTGCACCTCTTATCTGATGGTGTTGCATCTCTTCTTCATCCCTCTTTCTTTATTCTCTCTCCTCTTCCCAGGGTGAGCTGGGATCTCCTGGCCCATGTGGAGTCCCTGGTCTTATTGTAAGTGTTCTTGGGTCTTTTTTGTGTGGTTTTTGGTACCTTTGGTACCTTGTTTTTTATATTGTCTTTTATTAAATACATTATAAAATTGTAGAGCTTGTAAATAATGATTTAAAAAGTGCTATATAAAGAAGATTTGATTCCTTCCTTCCTTCCTTTTCTTTGATCTCTTCCACATCTTTCTGTTGAGACATCCTTTAAGACGTGATTCGTCTTAAGTGTGTGTTTTGTGTGTGTTGGTGTGTGCAGGGAGACATGGGCTCTGCTGGCTTCATGGGCTCACCAGGAATACCAGGACTCAAGGTAAATGATGCGGTCTCGGTCTGGTTTTGGTGTGGCTCCAATATAAACAGGGTACATTTCGATTGGTTAACCAGAACGTCTCCGGGTAGCGATGGAGCTGTGGTTGGTGGTTAGTTCATCCGACAGCCCGAGGAAACGCCAGCACTGCACATGAATCATGCTCAATCAATAACCTTTTTGTATTCTCTTTTTCATTTTGCTTCCAAGGGAGTACTCGGAAACCCGGGGGACCCAGGACTGAAAGGTGATAAGGTGATCTGCATACGTATTTTATCATTAAATCCACTTCAATATGCAGTAATACCAGAAGGGACAAATCACAAAACTGTATTTGGGAATCCAAAGACATGCACGACTTGTGCAACCCGGCACCCATGTGGTGCACGCTTACTTTTTTGTTTTTTTTTATTCTTTTATGTTTTCTCAGGGGGATACTGGCTTATCAGGGGAGCCAGGGGAGCCTGGGTTCCAAGGGGACAAGGCAAGTCTGTTTGTATGAGCTCAGGTGGTCCGGTGGGTCGCCCATAAATAACACCATCAGTGTGCAATGCTTGGCTTCTCCTATCTGCGTGTCAAAGATTCCCTGATTTCCAGATGATCATCCAGATGATGTCTTGTTGTCTTGTTTATTCTGAGCTGGCTTTCATTTTACAGGGCATGCTTGGCTCACCCGGGTTGCTGGGTCCCTGTGGAAAACCTGGACCACAGGTATTTTATAGCCCGCATTCAAACTCTTGAGTTTCTGGCATGGAAATCAAACTATTTATTTGATTTCTTTTCACGCTGAACTGCTTTTGTTGCTTGTTTGTTCTCAGTGAGTGATTAATATATTAATTAGAGGGCTGTCTATCCGATGGAGCACAAAGAGGCAGCTTTTGACAGTTGCTGTGAGGCTGATTTCCTGTCATTTTCAAGGTTATATTAGATAACTTTGGTAACATGACACACAATATACGGGCTATGCTATTGGCATTTAGTTAAAGTTGTTTTAAGGATCTTATCTGGATCATTTGTCTCATTTCTTAGGGCAAACCTGGCGACAAGGGCCCTGATGGTCGAACTGGTCCTCCTGGCCTCGAGGTATCTACTTGGACTAGATGCATTATATTTATGTTATTGTTGATACCGTACGGGGATGAAGCGGTGGTTCATTTCCTGTCGTTCTCTCAGGGTTTTCCGGGCGACATCGGCCCTCCGGGACAAAATGGCCCCGAAGGGCCAAAGGTGAGCGGAGTGACAACAGATATGAACCGTCAGGGAGCAGAGATGAAGAGAGAGTTCACGCTGTGTTTCATCCACAGGGAAAGCAAGGGATCAGAGGTCTGCCGGGTCCAAGAGGAACACTTGGTCTTCAGGTGAGGTTGACAACAGAATATTTTGAGAATGAATAAAACATAGAAAAGCTTTTTCTTGTTATTTCTCTCTCCCTGACCTTTTTGTGACCATTCCTTTGTCAGGGGGACGAGGGACCGCTCGGGCCCGCTGGACTCGCTGGACTCGAGGTGAGTGCTGATTGGATAAGCCCTGCGGCTTGAGACCGGTTAGAAAACAACAGCTATCTTTTAGGATCTGCACACGAAACCACGTGTCTCTGCCTAAATTTAGCTTCGGAGGGAAAACCATGACCTGGTTTGCACAGCAAGTCCTTTGGCTGACTGATGTCTCTATTGTTGTAAAGTTTGGAAAGACTTTCTTTTGGGACGCTGTATACTTATTATATTATATTATTATATTATATTACCAGATTGGTCAGAACATGATCTTATCTATCATAAAAACAACAAAAAACATGTAGGTTTGTTTGTTAAATACACTGTAAGAGGTGATGGATTCATGTTCATTTTACTTGAAACATCACAATAATGAATTTTTTTGGCATCTACTTGAAAGTTATTGAATCAAGAGACTCTTTGAAATCATTTAAATAGTTATGTTTATTGTCTTTATCATACACAGATTCATATTCTCAATTAATAGCATCTAAACATTCTCAATGAAGAAGCCAACGTACGATTGTATACCATACAACATTAAGTTACATTTAGCTGACGCTTTTATCCAAAGCGACTTACGGGATCGAACCACCGATCCTCTGATTGAAAGACGGACCTGCTAACCACTGAGCACAGTCCATACCAGAAGGGCGGCTTTGAATTGGTCTGTGTGAATAATAAAATCCACAGTGAATATCTTAGTGTCTCGTGTTGGTTTATCCCAGGCTCAATAACAGAGAAAGGCTTTTCCAATAAAGTGCTCTGTTCTTCAAATGCTCGATTCCATTCGGCCTCCTCTCAAACGTTGAACCCACGAGTGATTACCGAAAACAAACAAATGACCCGCCGACTGCTGTGAGTAATAAGCAGCCTTTGATGCTGCAAAGCGGCTCTCCGTTTTATGAATCATTAAAGTTCCTCAGAGGGGGATGCATTTGTTTTGTCTGGTGGTTTGTTTGGTGCCTCGGCTATGTTTCAATGGTTAGTAGATCTGTCTTTCAATCAGAGGATCGGTGGTTCAATCCCCATGTTGTTGTGTCCTTGAGCAAGACACTTAACCCTAATTGCTCACCGTTGCTGTGTCTACGGTCTACTGCAGTGATTTTCAACCAGTGTGTCGTGAGAGATCGGCAGGTGTGCCGTGGGAAAATGTAAAATTTCACTTAATCGGTCCAAAACATATTATTTAGTTGCCGCAAATCATTTTCCATTGTCGAGCGTCTGAGCCTGCACTATAGTGGCTGACCTAATAATTAAATAGTCTTCTATGCCAGTAGGTAGCGCAGTATTTACCTACCATATATGCTGTATTATGCTACAATGTGACATTTTGTAACTTGTTTTGATTGTCGGTGTGCCGCGGAATTTTTTGTTTTTAGAAAATGTGCTCAAAAAAGGTTGAAAAACAGGTTAGCAGATCTGTCTTTCAATCAGAGGATCAGTGGTTAGCAGGTCTGTCTTTCAATCAGAGGATCGGTGGTTCGATCCTCGGCTCCACTAGTCCATGTCAATGTGTCCTTGAACAAGACACTTAACCCTAATTGCTCACCGTTGCTGTGTCTACAGTCTACTGTATAGCATGTAAGTCTCTTTGGATAAAAACGTCAGCTAAATTAAATGTAATGTAAAATAGAGAGTTTATCGGTTAGTGTGGAGCTGCAGTACACGTCTCTGTCATTTCTGCTTTCTGCTCAGGGCAGGCCTGGGAGGCAGGGGTTCCCTGGACTGACCGGCCCAGATGGACTCAAGGTCAGACCCGATATTCACACATCCGCCGCCGAACCACTGTCATCCTCAGCCGAACATTCTCTCCCCGGCTTTCATTTATGATAATGTGTCATCAGAATATGTGTAAATTAGATGTTAATCCTCCGCCACCACGGGGGAACGGCCCCTCCGAGCACATTTCAACAGATTTTGAAGTAAAAAACGAAAGGCATGACTAAGTTTGTGATATGCTAATTGCTGCTTTGCTGTAGGGCGAGACCGGGACAACTGGCGAGGTTGGAAAAGTTGGCGAGAGGGTAAAAGGCTTTTCTCTCCTCGTTCTGCTCATTTCTGTTTGATGGTCACGACCGTGTCCCAACACCCGTTATGAGAAAGAAATACAACTTCAATCGAGCTCAGAGAAACGGCTGAGACCGCGTTGCTTTCTTTCCATCAGGGACTGTCTGGCTTCGTCGGGCCCGTTGGAGAGACCGGCGTCGCGGGCGAAAAGGTTAGCGATCTCCCACTCGGCTGGTGTCGCACATTGTTAAATTGCTCTCTGTTGATGTTGCATGTGATTAGTGCTGAAACTAAGAAGTCAGCTTCAGATTATTTCAGAATCAAAGCCGTCAGATGTGCAAAATCACTTTTTTTCTGTCCTATGTGATTATTTATGTAATATTTTTGCACCGTTGGTCCGAATTTGCAACAGCAAATTATTAAAGGCCTCACTTTTAAGGTCAAATTGTGATTTGTGTGTAATTTTATATTGTGTAGACTGGACGCTTCATCATTAAAAATCTATCAATAGGTGATCAATCTTTCCCTAACTGTTGCTTTTGGCTCTCCAGGGGGATCGAGGCAAAACAGGTGCCCCGGGGCCGCCAGGTGAAACGGGCCCGATGGTAAGGAGTAAGTCTGGACCCCGTCTCTCGTCCCAGGGGGAATGCCATCTTACATACTTTAGGGATGGGGGTGGGATTTGTTCCACAATAATCATCTAAAAGTCAGATATTATGAGGCCACATAGTTCAGAAATATGAGAGCTGATTTGTGATGTGTTTGTTGAATCATACACAGTAGATGTCATTTGAGTAATGTTGTATCCATCAGGGTCACACTGGAATACCTGGGGAGGCGGGACCACCTGGACTGCAAGGGATCCCAGTAAGTTACTGGTATCATTGTCATGGCTTCATGTGCACTGCAGGTCAACCAGAGACTACACTGGCCTGTTGTGTGGTCGACACATCTGTTGTGTGGTCGACACATCTGGATCATCAGTGTTTCGCTCTGAAAGACGCACATACACATACACTAAATTACGTAATAAAAAGTACTTATTTCAATCCAAACCACGATCTCGTCCCTGGAATGGGAGTCATAGCCACTGATAATGCCCATTTATTTGATGCACTTCTGACTAAAACCTGCATCATTTCTAGGTATTGTTGTCAGAATAGTGCCGCGTTGCCCTGAAATACAGCAAAAATGACAAGTTAAATCACTGTTCAGCCAAAATAAAATATTCAGGGTTTATACGGTCATGGAAAACCTGGAAAAGTCATGGAATTTTAAAATGGGTATTTCCAGGCCTGAAAAAGTCCTTGAAAAAAATGTAATCTCAAAAGTTTAGTAAAAGTCATGTAAATGTGTTATATTCATGTGTTCATGTGGTTCATTTATGCTGAGTTTGAAATAATGAATATGCTTTTAAAAGAAAGACTCAAAATATAAGCAGGCATACGCTGAGTATATCTATAAATGTTTATTCTTTTAATCAAACTATTGTCTCTCATTCATTTGTGTCCTTTAAGGAATACTGTATGCTTTGGAATCCTCATTGTTAGTTTAAATACTACATTTTATCACTTTTTCATGGACACACCCAGATTTCACTAAATGTTTGGTCATGGGAATTTGGTTTAAAGTCCTGGAAAAGTCCTGGAAAAGTCCTGGACCTCCATTGGTCAAAATGTGTATGAACCCTGAGCTTGTGTTGATTACTCTTTATACAAATATTGCATCACTATTAGTCTGACCTCTATAAAGTCACTTTAAAAGCAGCCTATCATGGTCAACATTTTGCTCAGAAACTAAACTGCTGACTGCTGCTAAAATAGTTTGTTTAGAAAGTCAATGAAGAACTGAGAGTTTGCTTTGACTCATTCAGGGGCCTCCCGGTTCACTGGGATCCATCGGCATCAGAGGGCCCAAAGGCAGGAGGGTAAGTTACTTTAATGTTATAATCATTACATAACCATGAAGTGATCCGTCCTGTTGTCTGTTACCAACCGATACGGCACAGCAACCTACAACGAAGAGTCCATGAAGGAGCCCACAGCAGGGGAATATTATATTGTTATGGATAAATAATGAAATAAAATCCAGCCATCCACAGATAATTAAATCTCTTTGAAGTGCAAAGCAATGACACCAGAGCGAGGACCGCTTTCCCCAAAGAACAAAAACATATAAATCTGAAAAAAAAGTATGAAATATCTGCTCATAGGCCCGAGAAGTTGAATAAATATGGACACGTGTCGGTAATGCACATATCAGTCTAAGAGTGTGTGTGTGTGTGTGTGTGTGTCTACCAACTCAGGATGATTCCAGTGTTCGCTGGCTTTTCCATAATTGAGTTTTCTACTTTGGATAAAAATTCGCCCGTGGTTGCACAGCAGGATCATTGGACTGAATGAATAATTGATCCAACATGAATAAGTGGTATAATTAAGGCGTTTCATCCTGATTGGTTTTACACGGCTCCCCTGATATCACAAGCAGTCACAAGTGTAATATTTAATAACTATTATGGCTGAAAATGACATCAAGGCTTTGGAAAATAAAATGAACAGCAACACGATTAGACTCCAGTCTCCTCATTACATTACATTTTACATTACATTACATTACATTTCATTTAGCTGACGCTTTTATCCAAAGTGACTTACATGATATACATTAGACCGTAGACACAGCAACGGTGAGCAATGAGGGTTAAGTGTCTTGCTCAAGGACACAACGACATGGACTGGCTATACGACATGGACTGGCTGAGCCGGGGTTTGAACCACCGACCTTCTGATTGAAAGACTGACTTGCTAGCCAATGAGCCACAGTCGCCCCGGAAATTACATCGTCTGAAGTAATTCTCAGGAACCAGTAACAACCGCTTCCTGTGCCCGGCCGTTTTATAATAGAAATTGTGATATTGCCTCCTAAAGATAATACTCTTTATTCTTACTGCCTCACTTTTAAGAATACAGAGGACTCCAGCAAAGTGCATCTATTTAGAGGGCGTGTCCAATCCTGTTACTTTACTTCTTGTTTTCATTCATTCAATTAAATTTTACCTCCAGAGCGTTTAGACACACGTCGGTCGCCCTTCAGTTCCGTGTCACGCTGAGTCTGACGAGCATCCATTCAAACTCAAGATTTAATTGTGATGCACATCTCTGATATGTAAAGTAATTTTCATAATTTTTTTTCAGACTTTTCAGTGCTCTTCAGGAAAGAAAGCTCCTTAAATTAGTGGACTTTAAAAAGAAAAAGAAAAAAGCATGGGGGGTTATACTAATAATAGAGGCAGAAATGGATGGTAAATGTGTGCACTATAAAACATGTCCATCTTAATTGACAACAACTTGAAATAAGACAGATTACTCCCCTAATGTACCACACAGGTATGTCTTGATTAGTGTTTTTTTTAAATTGCTCTGGGGAAAAAAGTAAATAAACTCTTACGTCAAATGTTGCTCAATATAAAATGTACTGGAGTTTCTTTTTCAGTGAATTTAATTGGAATATCTCAACAGTAATTGAAGAATAGAAAGAAAAGACACAACAAGGTCAGCTTGATTTATTTAATGATTCAAAAATACTTAATGATCAAACAGCTTATTAAAATTGACTCATATTCTCAACAAAGGTCTCTTATTTACATTACATTTAGCTGACTTACATGCTATACAGTAGACCGTAAACACAGCAACGGTGAGCAATTAGGGTTAAGTGTCTTGCTCAAGGACACATCGACATGGACTAGCGGAGCTGGGGATCAAACCACCGACCCTCTGATTGAAAGACAGACCTGCTAACCACTGATCCTCTGATTGAAAGGCAAACCTACTAACACTGATCCTCTGATTGAAAGACAGACCTGCTAACCACTGATCTTCTGATTGAAAGACAGACCTGCTAACCACGATCCTCTGATTGAAAGACAGACCTGCTAACCACTGATCCTCTGATTGAAAGACAGACCTGCTAACCACTGATCCTCTGATTGAAAGACAGACCTGCTAAACACTGATCCTCTGATTGAAAGACAGACCTGCTAACCACTGATCCTCTGATTGAAAGACAGACCTGCTAACCACTGATCCTCTGATTGAAAGACAGACCTGCTAACCACTGATCCTCTGATTTAAAGACAGACCTGCTAACCACTGATCATGTGATTGAAAGACAGACCTGCTAACCACTGAGCCTCTGATTGATTGAAAGACAGACCTGCTAACCACTGAGCCTCTGACTGATTGAAAGACAGACCTGCTAACCACTGATCCTCTGATTGAAAGACAGACCTGCTAACCACTGATCCTCTGATTGAAAGACAGACCTGCTAACCACTGATCCTCTGATTGAAAGACAGACCTGCTAACCACTGATCCTCTGATTGAAAGACATACCTGCTAACCACTGATCCTCTGATTTAAAGACAGACCTGCTAACCACTGATCATGTGATTGAAAGACAGACCTGCTAACCACTGAGCCTCTGATTGATTGAAAGACAGACCTGCTAACCACTGAGCCTCTGATTGATTGAAAGACAGACCTGCTAACCACTGACCCACAGTCACCCAATTTGTCCATTATTAGCAAGCAGCGGTGGAAATCTTCCACAGGTAGGAGCTTGTTCTGTTTGGACCACGATTACATGCAGTCGCTCACGTAAACACACAAGTTCAGTTCAGGCGAGGAGGAATCAGCGACAGGATTTGGGACCTTTCCCAAATCCCACGATACTCCCGGTGTGCAGGCGGTGCCACTGTGTGTGCGATCGTGAAAAAGACGGGGTACAAAGTCCATGCAGTGCGGATTTAAACGGGATCGGAGCTAATTCGCAGATGCCAAGTATTTCGCAAAAAATAGCCTCAGACTTTTGATGGTGTCCCTCGGATGTGGCCTCGACCACATGAAACAAAGAGAGCTGCCACCCAGGCTCCACTAAACGGGGATGACAAAAACAAATGGAGATTAAGCGCCCTAATTGTAAAACAACATCTGCCTCCGGTCCGTTAAAGGCCACATTTTCCCGAGCCGTTCATTACATTACATTACATTTCATTTAGCTGACGCTTTTATCCAAAGCGACTTACATGATATACAGTAGAACGTAGACACAGCATCGGTGAGCAATTAGGGTTAAGTGTCTTGCTCAAGGACACAACGACATGGACTGGCTGAGCCGGGGTTTGAACCACCGACCTTCTGATTGAAAGACTGACTTGCGCACTGAGCCACAGTCGCCCCATCAATGATCATCAATGACGAATTCAATTTCTCTCTGTAGGGTCCGAGGGGTCCTGATGGCCCGGTGGGGGAGAAAGGGTCCGCTGGAGTACAGGTGAGCACACAGGTTGTCAACGGCTGATGAAACATTTTCAGAGTCGGTTTCTGGCTCTTTATTGATAATGCTGTTTGCCAACACTGCCTTGGAGAAACGTCTGGCCTTCAACTCTCTAATTGCGCCACATTAAATCCGTCCCACGGCGAGCTAGGATAAACAAAATGGTCCAAAGAGAGGAAAAAAAAAACTTTTACAAGCAGCTTTGTTCAGCAGATTGTAATTATTAACTATTTTTAACATCTAAAGAATCTTTAGAGGACGCTCTTTGCAAGCTGCAAATCTAACAACAGGACCTTAAATCAAAGAGGACTAAAATATTGATGGCGCTGGTGGTGCTTGGCGGTCGGGAACATTTTAACTCTGGGGGATTTCAGAGCGCTCGGTTTACTGAGTTTGGATGTTTTCTTTGCAGGGCCCCGACGGTCCACCAGGAAAATTGGGCCTCTACGGGGACACGGTAAAGAAAGATTGTGCCTGCTTCACTTTCCCCTTCATAACAGTAATAGCATCATTAGCCGTATTAGCACACTCCTCGGTATATCTGACCTTTTGAAGTCCTCAAGGAATTAGTGTGAGCACACTGACCGTCTAATGGAAAAAATGTAGTGTGTGATCATGTGTGTGTGATCATGTACGATGTCTTCCTTCATGTCTCCAGCTGGTTACACTGCCGCTGTCTACACCTTGCAATTATTTCTTGTCGGTGAGGTCACAATTTGGTGCGTCCTCAAATGGCTAATGGGCCCCGAGAGATATTTAATCATTGCAAATATGGTGATACAAATGATAGAATAACTATCTCAATAATTAAGTCATCATTTATCATTGTTTTTTTACTGAAGCGAAAGTACAATTTCTTTAATTATTATTTTATCCAAAGTGACTTACATGCTATACAGTAGACACAGCAACGGTGAGCAATTAGGGTTAAGTACACAATGACGTTGACTAGCGGATCCGGGGATCGAACCACCGACCCGCTGATTGAAAGACAGATCTGCTAACCACTGACCCATAGTCACCCCTTCTATTCTAGTAACTATTATAGGTGCCAGACAAATGTCTGGCAAGGTGGGGTCTAAAAAGTAGTGGGCTATAAGTATATCTTGGACCAAATGGAAATACTCAAGTTAAGTATATGTATTTGATCCATTAAAGGCAAGAGTGCCCAACATTCGTGACTCGGTTATTGTGTAAAACCATCCTAAGTGATGAGAGTTTAACATGTCGAACCTGTTTTTTCCCTTTGTGTCATTTCGCTGCAGGGGAAGCTCGGCGAGCCCGGGGAAGCCGGGCCAAAGGGGTTTCCAGTAAGTGATCAACGCCCCGCTAACAGAGGGTGCTCCTCTTGATTTAAGGGGAACAGTGATGGATAAGGGTCACACTTTTCCTCTAGTGGGTGTTGTAGCGTGTCATCATATCCGTCACTCTTTTCAGGGCGTTCAAGGACCCTCCGGACCTCCGGGCGCCAAAGGAATCGCAGGAGAGCCAGTGAGTTTATTATGTGATTACATATAGTTTGGGTCCATATTTGAGAATCTTACTATCATGACTTTTTATTAAAAAAATTGTTTTGACATAATAAGACAAGACTAAGAGTTTTTAACATATTTTTTTTATGGCATACAACACTACGACAGTTATACTTATATGAAGACTTTCTATTTCTTTTTTTAATGACATACTTTGACATTTTCTCTGATTTTTTTTATGGTCTGCTGCTCTGACTTATTTTTAAAGATTTGTTTGACATTTTTAATGACATACTATGCATAATATGACATTTTTAATAACATTTATTTTATGATTTTTATATGGACTAGTATATGCCATACTATACTATAAATTCTTTCTGACTAGTTTTCTGGCATGATATATAGTATGACATAATTTACAGGATCTTTATGAAATACTTTATGCAATCAGATTGTCTTTATTGTAATTATATACTATACTTTTCTTCTCTACTATTCTACACTAATTCTATAAAAAAAAACTCACATTCACATTTTTCTGCCGTGCTTCCCAGACATCCATCTCCTGCTCAGAAACAAGCTGATACACTTTCTCACAGTCTCACAGACACAATCAGAGAAGTAGTGAGTCTGAAACTATTTGATCTGCACCCTCCTGGAGCTCCATAGTATCCTGATGCGTCTCTGTAGCATTCGGCCTGCTTCCATCACTTAGAAGCTCTGGCTCCATGTTTTGAAGGCTGATTAACTTACCTCTCCAAATACACACTTTCTTCCTGGTTCGGATTCATTTTCACATTTTTCTTCCTTCACTGTCACTTTCAGACTGCTTTCGATCAGATTAGATTAGAAGAAGAAGGAGATTAGAAAGCACTCTTAACCTTTTTATCGGTGCCTCTGCTTTGTCGCCGCAGGGACCAGCGGGGCCACCGGGAACGATCGGGTCGATGGGGGCGATGGGGCCTTGGGTGAGGAAGAAAGCCACTGGCTTTTTATTTCACCCCCTGATGGCACCCAATACTAAAGGGTGTCACTTTGTTTTGACAGGGGCCGCTGGGGAGGGCTGGAGAGAGAGGGCTGCCCGGTGACCTGGGGGAGAAGGTGAGGACGGGGGAGGAGCACCTCCTGCTCTATGCAGTTGTATCAGTAACGAGATGTTTTGTTCGGCTTTTGCCCGACTACCCAAATCCGATTAAAATTTTCGCCGAGTCCGGTGGGTGTGGAAATTTTGGAAGATGAACGTTTAGCCCAAGAACCCTTTTTTCCTTGAGGAAAGAGGCAGAATAAGAATAAACAATGGAATAACAATAGGTCCTCACGTCAGAGCTCGGGCCCTAATAATAATCCAGAAAGAGAGACGATGCTCTCTGAGAGAGAAAAAACAAGAATGTATATTATTATCAGGCTTATTGGATACTAGGGAAGTAGGGAATGTTAAGTAGGGAAAGTGTTAAGTAACTACTAATCGGGGCGACTGTGGATCAGTGGTTAGCAGGTCTGTCTTTCAATCAGAGGATCAGTCGTTAGCAGGTCTGTCTTTCAATCAGAGGATCAGTGGTTAGCAGGTCTGTCTTTCAATCAGAGGATCAGTGGTTAGCAGGTCTGTCTTTCAATCAGAGGATCAGTGGTTAGCAGGTCTGTCTTTCAATCGGAGAATCAGTGGTTAGCAGGTATGTATTTCAGTCAGAGGATCAGTGGTTAGCAGGTCTGTCTTTCAATCAGATGATCAGTGGTTAGCAGGTATGTCTTTCAGTCAGAGGATCAGTGGTTAGCAGGTCTGTCTTTCAATCAGAGGATCAGTGGTTAGCAGGTCTGTCTTTCAATCAGAGGATCAGTGGTTAGCAGGTCTGTCTTTCAATCAGATGATCAGTGGTTAGCAGGTCTGTCTTTCAATCAGAGGATTGGTGGTTCGACCCCGGCTCCACTAGTCCATGTCAATGTGTCCTTGAGCAAGACACTTAACCCTAATTGCTCACCGTTGCTGTGTCTACAGTCTACTGTATAGCATGTAAGTGGCTTTGGATAAAAGTGTAAGCTAAAGGAAATGTAATGTAATCGAGCTACATTTCTTACTGGAAGTTTTTGAAACTATGTATTCTACTTGTATGGCTGAAAAGAAAATCAACCTTGATGGAAGCAGAGGTTTTCCATCAAGAGACATCAAACATCATCATGTCATAACCATCGTCCTTCTTCTGCTGGCAGGGGGACATCGGTCTACCCGGTAACAGCGGGGAGCCGGGTCTGATTGGCCGCAGAGTAAGAAACCCACTTTTTATTTTCTGTAAAGTTATAACGAGTTATAAAGTGTACTGATTTTGTTTTGTTTTGTTGTTAAAATGTACTCTATTCCTGTGTCGCCCATGTTTGACCATCTGTTTCTGCTTCCTGTGATCACTGTCCGCATAACACATAAAAAAATATATTGCAACCATAATATTGTTTTATGGTTTTGTCTGTCAGGGTGAGCCAGGCATTGATGGGGAGGCTGGACTAAGTGGACCTGATGGAGCCAAGGCAAGTTCCAAAATAAAAGACAAGCTGTGACATATAATCTATTATTATAAATTGTGTGCTTTTTACTGTTTAGGCCGACCGTAAAAGGAAACTTCAAGACTTTGGCCGGTTATCAAATTTCTGTCAATAACTTCAACACAGATTAATTCTTTCCCCCGATCCCAATGTCTGTGAACCCGGGGAACTCTCCAGCTTACCGTCGCAGCTTATGGCAATTACGGCGAGTCGACTATTGTTAGCGAAATATTGGCTTTTGTACAGTTGGAGACGCATTGTGCTGACGCTTAGTGGAAACAGATAGCCGGGGCTATTTCAGGAGCTCTGGAGTCTGGCAGGTATTGTGTGCCTGAATACAAATGAAAGATGGAAAGTACAAAAAGCCTTCCTCTTCATCAGAGCCACGCCGCTGACAGCCTCACACACCATGTTTGGCTTGGAGAAGGTGTGATGCGAGCCCAGAGGACGCCGAGGATCAGAATAGACTCGACCCGAGAGTGATGGCCGCTCGGCGCTGCAGGACACGCTCTGTTAGTCGGCGGAGGAAACCACTCGGAGGAGGGTTTTGGCCACGGTGCAGCTTCTGGATGGGAAACGGCAGCCCGAGAGGAATTTGCATGCGGCTTGTGCTGTTTGCTGTTAGCTGGAAAATGAAAATCAGTGTGTTGTCATGGCCCATTGTCTTATTACTTACTGAAATTCAGCGGATAATTAGAGGAGTCAGATATTATTTTTGCCTCCCCCCAGCAGGCTGTAGCAGATTATATACCAACTTTAAATTTAAATGCACATGTCACTTTAACACACACTTGTTTGTGCACTTTATTTTATATAGTATTGTACATTTAATGTTTCCATTGCACTTTGTTGATTGTTGTTTGTCTAATGTCTGCACCACCCGCCAAGTCAAATTCTTCGTCTTTGAGAGAGAGAGAGAGAGAGAGAGAGAGAGAGAGAGAGACTTTTTGGATTCAGCACTTGAAATTCAGCAGAAGCTTTAAATAATTTAATGTTAATTCAAAACTAAAACCACGTCTGAACAGGCAATCAAACTACAGCTGTGTCCGTCTCTTGTTCAGTAGGTGGGATGACAATTCTTTTTTTATTTGGTTTCCCCCGACAGGTGTTTCTCAGTTTCTGTAGTTATCAATCTTTCTTCTGCTCAATTCTCTGTCCAATCTTGTTTTTGATTTTTGATCACATATTTCCTGCTTTATATATCCAGTCAGATGGACAGCTGTCCGGAAAATTGCTTGTCCAATATGAAGCGTTGGTTGTTTGGTTGGCAACAATTCTCCCAGTGAAGTTGCAACAAACTTCTGATGACATGGCATCAAATACATCTTGGCAAATTCTTGAAAATATTCCAAAATGACAGCAGATGTGTCTCTAATATTTAAATGTCTCTAGATTTAAACTAATAAATCGGTCATATTACTACTGTAGCTCTCTGTTTGCAATAACCTGTAAGCACACACAGAGCTTTCACTGATATATTTCATATACTTATTTGATATAAATATATATTTACTGAACTGTGTGTGTTGACTGAACTGTGTCACCTCATTCAATGGACTGCGACTCTTCTCAGGGTGACAGGGGGGATGCTGGCCAAGAAGGCGCTGAAGGAGACAGGGGTGAAATCGGTCTGCAAGGAAAGGAAGGCCCCTCTGGGCGTCCCGGGTTGGTCGGGGTCAGGGTGAGCGTCTCGGCCGGCCGACTGCACATTTCCTTCATTTCCCATGACAAGGCAGCTCTTTTTGTCCTCTTACCACCATGATTCGATCTTTCTTTCTGCCAGGGTCAGGAAGGGAAACCCGGCAATATTGGTGAAAGAGGGAAACCAGGAGAAAAGGTTCGTCGCTTCTCTTGCTCGGGGCTTGAATACAATTCAATTCAGTTTATTTTGTATAACCCAAAATCAGAAATACAAATATGCCTCTGAGGGCTTTACAATCTGTACACATACGACATCCCTGTCCCGGGACCTCACATCGGATCAGGAAAAACTCCCCCCAAAAAATAGTAAAAACCCTTTTACAGGGGAAAAAGGAGGATCATCAGAGGAGGATCCCCCTCTCCGGATGGAATGAAGCAATAGATGTCATGTGACCAGAGTTACAGCACATTTAATGAATATGCAAATACATGTTCCGGTTCTCGGGTTCTCCGCTGTAGTGGTCAACAACCATAAGCATGTCAAATAGGCTTTCAGTATTACATATTTGAATTGTCAAGCATAACAAACAATAACTGTTGGGGGGGTAAATATTTCTCCCTGATGACCTCTCTCCAGGGGCACAAGGGTCAACAGGGTCACCTGGGTGAACCGGGGCCAGCCGGTGAGCAGGCAGAGGTCGGGTTTGACGGACAGAAGGGAGCGAGAGGAACCATCGGGCCAGTGGTGAGGCCTCCACAGACAGTTTGAAGGACTGGGTTGGTTGTTGATGGATGTGGACTAAATTAATATATATATATATATATACAACGTATATTTCCCCAGGGTGCTCCAGGGAGAATGGGCCAACAAGGAGATCCAGGCATATCAGGTTATGAGGTAAGAACAGTGATGCAATAATGCGGGATGTTATGAAAGGGAGGAGCCTACTGCAGCTGCAAACCTTAGAAAAGTCTTAAATCTGCTGTCTATTCATGAATGTTAAAATAAACAGTATCAGCGTTAATAAACCTCTACAATAAAGGCAGATTTGATATGTTGTATTGATAGAAAACTCTGGTCACACTTTAAATAAATGTCATGCCTATAATAAATTATCTGCACATCCATAAGACATTAGAATGCATTTATGTGGCTTCATAAAACTCTTTATAAAGCTTTCTAATCTTGCATGAAAATGTATTACAAGGTTTATAAAGTCTTTTAAGTGGAAGACATAATTTATTATACGTACAGCATTCATAATGTTTCATACCTCCATGACAAATGCCTAATTCCTGGTTACATATTACATTTTCATTACCATGCATGACTTTAAACATTTATAAATGCATTATAATGTCTTATGAGTTAGCTTATGATGCATTGTGGGCATGCCTTTAATAAACAGCCTTACAAAAATGTCATATCTTTTATGTTTATGCCACTTTATGTTGGCACGGTGTAATATCGGATGGCTAACAGATGTGATGTTGGAACGTCCTCAGTAAATTAGTGTGTGTGGGATTTTTTGTTGATATTATTTCTGCATTTTTTTAAACTGAGAAATTCGATCCCTAACCCTTTTCTCTCACAATCCAAAAGCTCGGATTGATTTTTGGAAGGTTGTTTCATCTCAGTAAAAGATTCAAACGTTATTGAATGATAGAATTGACCTGCGTTGGCGATACAGTGCCTGTATTGTTCTGGTGCTGATGAATCACAGGTGGAATCATATTATCCGGTGTTTTGTTCTTCAACGATTTCCCTTAATAATGTGTAAACTAGGATAAAAAAGACATCGTGGATAAAGGTAAAAACCATATACGATTGTATTCATCCTTTGTCTTAAGGTTGGCCACTAGGGGGCAGTAAGTAGACATCAAAACAACACGTGTAGTGTTCAATGGAGGCCACTAGAGGGCATACAAGCAAAAATAATGACATAGCAAAACATTGAAAAGCAGTGTCAGCTAGCTAAATGTACCTCACAACACCAGCAAAGAAGCATTTTGTTTATTTATTTTTCAGTTCTGGGGCGATGGAGAAGCTTTTAATTTACAGTGGATTTTTTCTTACTTCTTGTGCAAAAGAGAAACAAACAAAAATTTTACTCGTCATAAATTCTGGATAAGATTGGTGACGAGAAATCGATCACGGCAGAGTTGAAACCCCGGTATAATCGGATCGTTGACACACATAACCATGACGTGACTGATGGATCCTCAAATTGCCTTCTCCATGGCAACAAAAGATTAAGTGTTGATTGATGACCTTGGCGCGTTATCAGTTTACGGAAGTTTTCTCCCCCCGTCTGTCTCAACCTCCCCTCTCTGTGTTTATTACATCATATTTCACGCAGTAAATTGGGATTGACGGTCACAACCTTCTTTTTCTTGTCGCAGGGTCACATGGGAGCGCAGGGCCCCCTCGGACCTCCAGGGCCAAAAGGTGAAAAGGTACACAACCACACAAACTAAGAGCCGTCTGCACTTTGACTGTGTCTAATGAGCTCTGCAGGCCTGTAACGGTTGCATCACTTCACAATATAAAACCCTTGTGCAGCTGGTTGTCTTTTAGTGGTCAGTGTGTTTTTTTTTGTTTTTTTTTACGCATTGGTTCCTCAGTTGTGTCCCTAATTAGTGCGTTCTCTGTCTGTCCTGTCCTTGCAATATTCTTAAAGTCATCCCTAATTTGATCAATGATACGAACTAGGACACACCCAATTAGCTCGGTGCTGTCAAATGTATATAATTAGCCGAGCACCTGGTCTGCTCATGATTTTAGGGATATTAGCGCCGTAATTTGTGTTTATTTGACAGGAGCAGCACAAAATGGAACACACCGCACTGCAGTTTAGTGAGACGCTAATTTGCATTTTTTTTTTTCATCTTTTTTTTTTTAAGTCCCTGGGCAGGAGCCATCTGGATGTGGATATTTGTTACTTTCTCTATGCCAATATCCACCAAATAATGGCCACGCTTGCTTTCTAATTAAATCGGTATCAAGTCATCACTGGTTGTCAACTGAGTGAGAGAATTCATGCAAAACGTGCTGCAGATAAACACACATCTGTATTGTTTATCAAAAGCACCGATGCTACACTTTACTGCTTTCATCCCTGTAAGTGTCAGCTGAGCTTGGCCCCTGGCCATCACTAATTATTCTCCTACTTTTACATGCCTGTCGGACTCCACGCTTGTTTATTTCATCTGACACATGCGCCACACGTGACGATTAAAATCATGCACACATCCGTGCTTATTGTTTGATGAATCCCTTGAAAACCCTGAAACAGACATTGGCCCCCGTTTATGTGAAAATGGGATCATTGTGGGTAATAACTGCATGTAGTGATTTTCCATTCATATAAAGAGAGCGGGCAATGTCTTTCCATTGTTGTTGCTCGTTCAAACGAAGCATGCATTGATTTTGCACAAATCACCGGGTTTGAGGGACATTGCATTGATCGTGGTTGTATTGCTTGTTTAGGGGGAGCAGGGAGACGACAACAAGGCAGAAGGTCCGGCAGGTCCCCAAGGTGGCGGAGTGAGTTCCTTATATCTTCCTGTTATTGTTCCTGTTACTTGTGAGTGGTGGTCGGGGTTGTCTCATTCATTTCTTTCCATATGAACCCAGGGTCCTTCTGGAAACAGAGGAGAGAGAGGAGAGCCGGGCGATCACGGACACATTGTGAGTGAAATAATAATAAAAGAAATGTTGTTATTGACTTCATGTGACGTGTCCATTACATTCAAGGGATTTCTGTACATTGGCATGCTGAACATTGTGTATTTCAGGGTCAAATAGGCGTTGATGGAAAGAGAGGCGAAGCCGGTGCCTCAGGGCTTCCTGTAAGTATTTTTATATCTCTTAAAATGTAAAAAGATTTATGGCCATTGTGTCATGTTGTCCAAACACAATCAGTAATGAACAAACAGCAATGATCATTTTAGGGACACCCTGGGCCAAAGGGACAACCGGGGCTGAAAGGATCCAAAGGTGACCAAGTAAGGACACAACATATAGTGCCATGGTTTTGATATTCAAAAAACATCCAATTACTTCATGACTGTATTTACTGCCATGCAACCATGTAAGACCTCTTAATACTCCAGGGTCAGAAAGGAAAATCAGGAGCCAGAGGTGCATCTGGGACCAAAGGACAACCAGTGAGTTGGATACATTTCTCACTATATACTCAGACGTAACTCACAGTTATTTACAACCAATGCAAGCTTTGACGAGAGCATTTACGATTGTCCTTCTAAGGGTCCGGAGGGTCCTCTTGGCCCACGGGGAGTCGTGGGCAGGGAGGGACTCGAGGGCCTTTCTGGCATGGACGGACTTCCTGGTAGAGATGGAACTAAAGGAGTCACGGTGAGGACCCTGGCTGCGGTTCCCCTTTCCAATGGATCTCAGTATTGTTCACCAAACAGTTTATGATCGTACGCTTTCCTTGAATCCTTGACTCTTCTTCTGTGTTCAGGGGGAGCAAGGAGAAGATGGAGAAGTGGGCTTACCGGGCAAACCAGGGCAGCAGGGCACGACTGGTGTGACGGGGCTTCCTGGAAGTCAAGGCTCCTATGGACCAAAGGTGGGAGTTATGGGTGGATGGTTAGATCACAATACAGGCAATTTATATTGCCAATATCAAGTGGAAATTGCCAACTCTGCTGTAATCTGCCAGGGTTGCCTTCCTTGGCGCCATTGTCTTTATGTTTGGAGTGTTTTCTAACCTCCCATTCCACCATACACACATATATATAGACTTTATTTTCACAGCAATGATTGTAGAAAGTAAGTGTTGCAGATACTAATGAGTTGGCATAGCATTAGTTTTCATGGCCCTGCCAATGTAACATTAATAAAGTTAGTTTAGAAAGTTTCATTATCACAAGACGCAGTATAACATATGACCAGATCATAATGGAGCTTTATTCCCTAAACATGTGCAGCGAGGGGAAAAATGCCAAATGCAAACAAATAAAGCCTCTCTGTGTTTCTCACTGTTGTGCTTATATAACTTTAAGGGGCAGCCCAGTTGAGATAAGAGGCTCTGTTCTTGGCAGTGATGCATTACACTATTATTTAATTATTTCATTTAGCTGACGCTTTTATCCAAAGAGACTTACATGATATACAGTAGACCGTAGACACAGCAACGGTGAGCAATTAGGGTTAAGAGTCTTGCTCAAGGACACATCAACATGGACTAGCGGAGCCGGGGATCGAACCACCGATCCTCTGATTGAAAGACAGACCTGCTAACCACTGATCCTCTGATTGAAAGACAGACCTGCTAACCACTGATCCTCTGATTGAAAGACAGACCTGCTAACCACTCATCCTCTGATTGAAAGACAGACCTGCTAACCACTGATCCTCTGATTGAAAGACAGACCTGCTAACCACTGATCCTCTGATTGAAAGACAGACCTGCTAACCACTGAGCCACAGTCGCCATAGTGCATCCTACTTGGTTTGCTACCCTACTTAATGCAATAATAAGTGTGGTGGGAAGCCAGTGAGGGACCGTGAGCAGGTCGCTGCCCTAGCGGGTTATACTGGGTGGTCTGGTGTCTGTTTAGAGGTCACTCAGTGGGAGGATGTCCATGTGTTTATGTGTGTTTGTGTCTGTTTTTCTCCAGGGTGAGAGGGGTCTTCCGGGCCAAACTGGTGATTCAGGAAAAAAAGGCTCTGTTGGCGGGATGGGATACCCAGGAAACCAAGGAGATCAGGGACCTGAAGGGCAACCGGTGAGCTCTGATTTGTGAACTCCTTTTCCTTTAACTGCCTTTTCTGCTCGTTCAATGATGAAGATGATTATACTTTCTCTTCTCGGTTTCCAGGGGGATGCTGGTGAACAAGGATTTCCAGGGGTGTTGGGTCCATTTGGACCGAAGGTACGTTGCACCCATTAAGCTCCGCTCCAAAACCAAAATGATGAACTTCAGGTCAAAGCTCTTCATGGCGAGCTGACTCCGAATGAGCCAAAAATTATTTCATTTGATAACTCACATTTAATCACAAGTACTTTTGTGAAGTTTGAGCTTTTCAAATTGTCTGGAGGTACATTACATTATCTTGTCTTCAGTGAAAAATGTATATGAAAGCTGTTATGTATTACTGTAACATGCCCCAGGATGACATCTGCTCCAGCATAAGTCTGCTTTACTTACAGCACTGCTGCACTATAGATTATTGCCAGCTGAAGATACGGAGCAGGCTTTCCTGGAGTCTAGCTCTTTTCATTTCAACCCTCGGGGTGATCTTGGATGATTTTCCTACTGTGGGAGTTGAACAGGAGTGTGAAGCAGATGAGCTTTGTGTTAGTGTTCAGTGGAGTTTATTGCAATTGTTCTAACTCAGGAGCAATGAGTGTGGATAATTGGAGTTAAGTCATCAGATAAAAGTGCAGGCTCTGAAACAAAGCACCCCAAGAAGTCCCGGAGTGATGTGGGAATGGATGCAATGCAACAATATTTTCTAGATAAGAGATGAAGTTGTTTACCCTGGTTTCTTTTAAAACTTTCCCACATGGAATTATTATATTAATCAAACGTAAGATGTGTGTTTATTTTATTATGGCGCTATTATGATAAAAGCCCTGTGCTGCAAACCATTTATTTTTACAGCTTTAGAGTAGATTAAAACTGGTAGCACATGTATCGTTAAGCAGGGAGGTAGCTGTTTGCAGTGGGGTATGCAAATAAATGTTACCTCTTTCATAATATGCACTGAACCATATATAAGAGCGATACGCCGTATAAAACATCACACCAGCCCAGTTTCTAAAGGGGCCTTTTGGAGAGTGGGTTTGGGTTTAACGCTCTCAAAGAACAGGGCGACCTTGGAGGAGGTGAGGAGGGACGAGTAAAGTGGCAATCATCCTCATGGGAGTAACAGAAATGCATGTAAAATCATAATAAAGTGAAATTTGTTAAATGGCTTTCTGTAGTTTTGAAACAATTAGCCAATAAATAAGCTAGTGGATCATTGATTAAGTCATTTATTGAGCACAAAGGGGAAATATTCCAATGTATGTAGTGCATACTATTGGTACATACTACTTTGTCGTAACATTGCACTTTGAACTTTGACCCTCTTGCGATGTAACGTATCTTCTGCTGCGTAGAGGATTGTGGGTCTAACCAGAAAAGCATGCTGGCTTGTGAGTGGATGCAGTCAGACATCCTGTTATTTTTTTGGCATACTGCATTTGGATGTTCTATTATTTCAAACGGACACACTAAAAACAATTTCTGGCCCAATGTAAAAGTCTATATGCTAAATCTAGAGCGTGCTTATAGAAGATGCACATGAACTGGAGAACCGGATAACAGCTGCAATAAATTAATATACATTTTGAAGGTTGTACAGAATAACAACTCCAGTAAAACCACAGAAAACAAACAGAAAAGTGTTAGATTTGGACCGAAATCCATCAAAGTATTTTATTTACTCTTCGTAATGTAAAATGTAAAATTACTTTTAGATTCTGTCTGCTAACTGTAAAAATAGTACAATGTGGCAATTTGTATTAGTGTATAATAGAAACTGCTGTAATTAGCATTAGCCATTGGTTGAACCGTAGGTAAAGACATCTCTGTTGTTTTAGTTCAACACAGCGTTTCCATTTGCTAACCGCAGAGAAATTTGTCAACGTAACAAATCCTGCTTCTTGCCAATGGAGGTCAACAAAGGTCATTGAATATTCAATACTGGTTTAACCTTTAAACAGACCGTATCTTATCTGCCGTTATGCACTATAAATATTTGTCTTTCTAGGGCCCCCTGGGAGACGTTGGCCCGGCAGGGATCCAGGGACCAAAAGGACCTCGTGGTTTGTTGGTGAGATGAAGATTAATGCTGGTTCGGTAACTCCGTGCAGTATTTCAGCCAAAAACTGCACCCTTCCCATGAAAAATACACAGTGCTTCATCAGATAGTCCATCACATGTCGCCGGTCACCAACATGCCTCTTCTTTCCAGGGTATGGAGGGCGCTCTGGGCCCCGTTGGCATCATTGGCCCCAGCGGTCATCCTGTATGTACCTCATATCTCATCCTATCTGCCAAGCTTTGTGTGACTCCCCTCTGCTCTTTTGGCAGTGATGGAGTGATCCTCTGTCTCCTTTCTCTCCATCAGGGACCCAAGGGTGACAAAGGAAGTCGGGGGGAGACGGTGCGTGGTGATGTTTTGATGAATCATTTTGTCTGCACTGTGAGCACAGAACAGGGTACTTAGTATGGAGACGGCGCGCCGCTCGGCCTCCGTTGCCCTCAGCACTTTTCATTTCCTATTGGGCTCCACTGTTTGTTCTGTACGCTCGCACACTTCGCTGCTGTGGAACTCCTGTCAGGGTGATAAATGTTGGCTGCATGCTCATCTTAAGCTTTTTAAGAGGTTCTGTTGAGCGCTCGTACGACGCTCACTCCCAAAACGGAAACCTTCATGTTCGAGCTCGCTGTCTGATGTCAGGATTTGCAGCTGCAGAACCTACAAAGAAGCCAACTGTAGATACAGTCTGTTGAGTCGGCACGAAGACGGCGTTACACTGTGCATGATAGAGCAATATCTAGTCTGGCCTCAAGCTCTTTCTATTGCTGTGGGTTCGTCCACTTGTGAATATTGATTACTTTTTTCTTTTGTTTCTTCCAGGGGTTGCAAGGACCAAGGGTGAGTAATTATTCACGCCTGTAGCTAGATCATTATTCTGTGCACAGGCCGGTGGTCTGCCCAGTGCCAGATGAAATCAATCAACTACTTCATCATCTTCCATAAAGGCCAAGTTCGAAATATGTTGACATCTACTGTGACGTTGCAATTTTTCAGGGTTTCCGTGGCCCTCGTGGACCTCCTGGACCACCGGTAAGTTTGAGATGTTGTGTTAATGTCGAAATCCTTCTATGTAATTCAGACTTGAGTGTCTTAACAGGAGAATTAAAAAAAAGAAGTTTGGTTAAAATGGGTTCCTCGGTCATTTCAAGATCGGGCGACTGTGACTCAGTGGTTAGCAGGTCTGTCTTTCAATCAGAGGGTCAGTGGTTAGCAGGTCTGTCTTTCAATCAGAGGGTCAGTGGTTAGCAGGTCTCTCTTTCAATCAGAGGGTCAGTGGTTAGCAGGTCTGTCTTTCAATCAGAGGATCAGTGGTTAGCAGGTCTGTCTTTCAATCAGAGGATCAGTGGTTAGCAGGTCTGTCTTTCATTCAGAGGATCAGTGGTTAGCAGGTCTGTCTTTCAATCAGAGGATCAGTGGTTAGCAGGTCTGTCTTTCAATCAGAGGATCAGTGGTTAGCAGGTATGTCTTTCAATCAGAGGATCAGATATGTCTTTCAATCAGATGATCGGTGGTTCAAACCCCGGCTCTGCTAGTCCATGTCGATGTGTCCTTGAGCAAGACACTTAACCCTAATTGCTCACCGTTGGATAAATGCATCGGCTAAATGTAATGTAAAAGATCTTCTCCCGAAGGTTTCTTCCCTGTGAAAGGGTTTTTTACTATTTTTTGGGGTGAGTTTCTCCTGATCCGACGTGAGGCAAATTTGTATTTGTGATTTTGGGCTATACTTAATAAACTGAATTGAATTGAAGATCAAGGAGAGCACATTTCACAAGTGAAACAAGACTGGAACCCACTGATTGATTTGCTGTCTTTTCGAGTGCACAGATCAGACTAGTGTTTGACTGTAGTATTTATTCATGAAATTAAAAACTAATCCAAAAACAAAGTTTTCGTTCATAATTCAGATCCCAAAGCAATTCAAAGTTGCATTGAAAAGCATTCAGTCTACTGGAAACTCCTTTGAAGAGGAAAATCTACTTTGTGCATGTACCCCCTAGTCAAACTGTGAGCTTATGATGGGTGTTGGTTGGAGAATAATCAATGGCTGGTTACAGACCTACTTTTTATCCTCTGTGATCTGATTCAAACAGATGTTAGCCAGCGGCTCCCCTCATCTGCATGTGACATGCTTTATTTCCTGTCCGTTCACGCCTCATTTCCTGTGCATTCGTGATTGTTTTTGTGCAAATCTGCATATTAGATCAAAATTCACCACCAACAGTGGAGAATAAGACGAATATAAGATCTTACAATATGCACAATGCACTGAATGGCTGCTTCTAGAAAAGTGCAAAACAGATAAACAACAAATACTCTTTGGTTTTCAGGGTCTTCCCAGTTCCTCACTCTTACTTGTAAGTATGTTTTTCTTTAATGTCTAAACCGAAAACTTAAAAAAAGAAAGAAAAAAGTGTAAAATGTGTCATAAAAATCTGGAAAGAATGTATTATATTGTGTGTCATAATGAATGTCATGAAGATGTCATAGTATAGTACATCATTAACACATGACATCAAATGTCATATAAAATAATATTATAATGTATTATTAAATATATTTAAAAGTCTCGTCATCTGTCTTTTAAAGATTACAAAACTATCTGATTGCATTTCTTAAAGATTACATTTCACAATATTTTTATATGATAATTTTCATTACATATGCCATAAAAAGTCATAAGTATGACATAAAAAGCTGGAAGGAATGTATAGTATTATATGTCATAATGACATCAAAATAAAAATAATATTATAATTTATTATAAAATATCTCAAAAGGTCATCGTGTCTATGGCATAAGACATTATATAAAATCATACTTTAGTATATTAAA
Organism: Cottus gobio; assembly: GCA_023566465.1. Lineage (NCBI taxonomy): Eukaryota > Metazoa > Chordata > Actinopteri > Perciformes > Cottidae > Cottus > Cottus gobio. Next base: position 6,070,570 of record CM042218.1, read on the forward strand.
CGTCCTCTCATTAATGTCTCTCATCTAAAAACTCTCGTCATCTGTCTTTTATTTTTTTAGATTACAAAACTATCCGATTGCATTTTTTAAAGATTACATTTCACAAAACTTGGATATGATAATTTCCATTAAAAGTCATAAGTATGTCATAAAATGTCATGGTATAGTCATCCAAGAAAAAACAGATGAGGTTTAGTATGTCATTAAAAAGTCATAGGAAACTTTGCCATAAAGTCAAAGTATGTCATGAAAAGTCATTTAAAAGTCAAAATAGCATGTTATAAACGTCCTTGATATGTTGCAGTATAGTATTTCATAAAAAGTTAAAGTATAATATGCAATTTAAATGTCAAACTGATAAGAAGAAATTCCTCATAACATTTCCTAAAGAGTCTTTAGTCATTGGTGAGGTCCCCTCATCTTTGTGTCTTCTCTGGCAGAGAAACGAGGCTCTTGGTGTCGCCTTCCAAGTCATCATGGACTCCCATGCCGGCCTGAGGCCCGAGGTCAGTTCAGGGTGTCGGGGTCCCAACGGTCAAAAAAAAGTTCTAATAATAATACAAGAACATAATAGAAATTACAACTCCACCCCGCCAATATCTATGTCCTGAAGCAGCACTATCCGAGCATGGACCTGCTCATGTTGGACCAGGGCACGGAGATCTTCAAGACCTTGCAGCACCTCAGCACCCTGATCCAGAGTCTGAAGAACCCGCTGGGAACCCGGGACAACCCGGCGCGGATCTGCCGGGACCTCCAGAGCTGTGAACAGAGGATGCACGATGGTGAGGAGGACGGTGACCTGCTCGGTGATCCCTGTGCACAGATCCATCGTGCTCTTGTTAATGCCTCTTCCTCATCCTCTTCCTCATCCTCTCTCTGACAGGCACTTACTGGATCGATCCGAACCTCGGCTGTGCTGCCGACACCATCGAGGTGGTGTGCAACTTCACTGCCGGTGGACAGACGTGCCTGAAACCCACATCGGTATCCCAGGTTTGGATCTCTTCTATATTCGGCCATTTAAACACTTTTCTTGCCTGTAGGAAAAACTGTAGGAACAGGAATTCTTGGAATGAATCTTAAGGCTTCCCGTTTAGTCCCGTCGGCCAAGTCCCGATCAAAGACAGGCTCAGTTGGCCAGTAAACATGAAGGATCTTTACGTTTCCAGCTTTGCAATTAAACATCACAACGCTGAAGATCTCAAACAGACGGACTCGCTGCTTACGTCAACTGTAAACCAAATAATTGGGACAGACCGTTGATCCATATGTGACTAATTGTAATTAATTACCAACAGAAAACTAAAGCTGTACTTTTGTTGCAGAGACTCATACTTACCACCAACTCCAGTTATCGTTTGTATCGGGAACTTTTCAGGAATTCAGTCATTTGAAAACCTATTTTTTTTCTAAATGAGGATTATTTGACCGAGTCTCGCTTTACGCAGTTGGAGACGGGAGTGGGTCGAATCCAGATGAACTTCATCCACCTTTTGAGCACCGAGGCCGTGCAGCACATCACCATCCACTGCCTCAACACCCCCGTGTGGGCGGCGGGACCCTCCCTGCAGCCGTCATCCAGGGCTCTGAGCTTCAAGGCCTGGACGGGGGAGGTGATCCAGGCCGGCGACCTTCTGGAGCCGCTCATCCCCCGCGACGACTGCTGGGTGAGCGCTGCTATTTTTCTGGCACGGCTGTGTGTGTATATCCTTGAGGCATGTCCTTCCTCATAAAACATTTGCAAAGCCGGCTCTTGAAAACATATGTAAAGATAATTCAGCAAGGTTTACGTACATATTTAAAAAATGTTGTCGCCACATCCTAACGCAACCTTCACTTTCAGATCAAAGATGGCCGCTGGCACCAGACCCACTTCATCTTCCAGACCCAGGACCCAAACTTACTCCCCATCGTGGACGTGTACAACCTACCGACCAGAGAACGAGCCGCGCGCTTTCACCTCGAGGTGGGACCCGTGTGCTTCCTGTAGGCCCCTGTGGGGGGGCCCCGGGGGTACTCGTGGCGTGGAGGCAGGGGGTGGACAGCGGGGAGGCCGGTGCTTCTTCCAGAAGAACTGAGACCCTGCAAAATATGCTCGGACTGCAGAAACAGGAAAGGGGAGCACCGGAGAAAGAAGGCCCGTTGAAAATGCAGAGAAAAGCACTAATCAGCCGATGGAAAACAATAATAAGCTTCTTCTTTTTTTGTTTTTTTCTCAGAGACTTCTTTGTGTGACACGAGTCCCGAACGCCCCTTTTTATAAAGCAGTAATATGAACGTCCCACCCTATGTTGTATTATATTTTCTTCACGGGCTGTGACCCAATTTAGCAAAAAGGATCTGTACAGAAATATGGGACGGTTACATATGCCATCCATCCATCCATCCATCCATCATCCGAGCCGCTCATCCTGTTTTTAGGGTCACGGGGCGCTGGAGCCGATCCCAGCTGTCATGGGGCGACGGCAGGGTTCACCTGGACAAGTCGTCTATCGCAGGTTACATATGCAAATGCATAATTCCTATTTTAATGTTCAAGTATTATTTATACATGTATATGTACTGTATATTGTAATATAAAGTGCAATAGTTATTTTTCCACAGCCTTTAGGCAATATATACATTACAAACATCACATCACTCATTCAGGTATGCAGTGTGCCTCAGGCACGCGGTCTCCAGGTAAGTCTTTTTTAACCCCTCCCCCCCCCCCCCAATCAACTGCTGTGTGCTGCTTTTCCGGGTTAAAAAGCACGGGAAGCCCCTCCCGAGTGTCGAGATGCTACCTCGTACCGCACCGCTCATCTCGCAGCGAGGCGGGCCTGATCCGGGGTGACGCACACCGAGGTGACGCCTTGTGCTGCAACCAGTCGACACTCGTGTGATGAACTCTCGTTAGCTAAGGTCTGTGCTTTACGAGAAAGAAATAAAGGGAAGATTGTAAAATATACACGCAGGCCAAATTCATTAAATTATATTGTCAAGGTATTATTTTAACATTTTCAATATTCTTTGTACTGTCTGACACTATATAAGTTATGTTTTTGTATCTGTCAAACTGTAAATGTCTATAATTATTCAGCCTTTTATTATCTACAGTGGATTCTATTTAAATTTTTTATTTAAATTCTGGGTTAGCTTTCCAGTTCAAAACCAGGCATCAGTCATATTTTATAAGTCATTTAGTGCGTTAATGATTTTACGGTCTGTATTTGTTTTTTTTTCTCCAATTAATCCATCTGAGGCAATCAACTGTATTTTAGGACATTACCATCTGTATTATTTACTGCTCATGCATCCGTCACTCAAAAAGGTGCATCAATGGCGATTGGTCCCGCCCACCTATCGCCTCCACGGTACAGGAGCTCAGTGTGAATGACGTCTCATGACTCGAACCGGTAATTCAATAAAAGTCTGAAACCTTTGTTGACAAGCAGCTTTCATTTTATTTTTTGTCATAGAAAACTTAATAGAAAAGTGAGAAAAATAAAGATGCATTTAAACTGCCTACTTGTGACAGTTTAACTGTGTTTTTAGCTTCCTAATATTACTGTCACACCTGGAACTGTCACATCCTGACAGCTAGCATGTAAACACAGAGACAAACTGTGTCCTTGAAGAAATGCCTTTCTTTTTTTTCTGATAACTCCACGATCAGTTTTAGTGTGTAACGCCCGGTAAGGGGGACTGGGCATAACAACGGGTCTCCCCTTCTCCCCCCCTCCCAAATAAGGACAATTTATATTCATTGTGAAATTGGTAGCAAATATTCATTGGGGTGAGCCTGGACCAAAACATACAAAAATCTTTGAAAGTAACCTCACTTCCCTAACTCACACAAAGTAACAAAAGAGAGTACAGGTATCGTACCTATCTCCCCACCAGTAAACCAGTTTCAACAAAAAGGGCGTCTCACCCCTACCACTACCCAGAAAGCTCGATAACGCCACCACCCAAGGATCAGGGAAGTGCAGCATGGAGTGCGCTGGCCTCCAAAGGTTCCTTCTCAAATACCTCCGTCCAATCACCTGCAACGAAACAGAGCAAAGCATGTAAAGCAATATGACAGCTCCCCCTCTGGCAGGGAGGTGAACAGCATTAAAGGTCATCGTCTTCTTATGATGCTCTGAGTCACAACAAGTGGCAACTAAAAAGAACTAAAACACAATCAGACTTGGAGGTTGAAAACTATATTAGCAGACCATTGCATCTCACATTGGGCACATGGCATGGCGGCCCCCGTCGATGGGCAGGTTGACGCCAGTGATGAAGCTGGCCGCATCGGACGCCAGGAAGGCGATGCTCTGGGCCACTTCGTCCACCTCCCCTGGTCGACCCAGGGCATGGGTCTGCTTACAATCTGCTAGAAACTGGATGGTGGAGGAAAAAAACGCTATCAGATGCTGGGATGTGACAGAACCTCTGAGGGAACACGTGTGCCAGTATTGGACGTGAGGCGTTACCTGGGCATACTGGTCCTCGTCTAGTCCGGCTCTCCTGTGGACCTCTGTGACGATCACACCGGGGCTGCAGAGGTGCAGCAGGAGCGGGGATACAACATGAATGAGGTCAATTACTCAACACAATGAAATACATGATGTTTTTAAAAAAAAAAAAACTTACCGGACAGAGTTCACTCGGACTTGCTTTGGTGCCAGCTCTGAAATAAAAAAAAAAGGACTCATGTTATTTATTGTGAACTTTGACAATGCTGAACATACTACATAGTAGGAAGAGAGAATAATGGCTTCCTCACCAAGCGCTGTACAACGTGTGAAGTGATCAATGGCGGACTTGGACATGCAGTAGGCCAGCACACCGGGGAACTGCAGAGAGAAAGCAGTGTTAGTGCTTTGAGGATTGTGACACAAAGGCTGTGTAGGTGTGAATATGTGGCCCGCTGTAACACCCACTGCTCTCTGTCCATTGACACTGGAAACGTTGACAATGGAGCCTTTGGTCTTGATCAGGTGGGGCACACAAAGCTGAGTCAGGTGGTACACGGTTCTGGGGAAATGAAACAAAAGTGAGGGGACATTCTCACTGAAATGATGAATAATATACATGAATACTAAATAACCTTAGTTACAACTCTATGGTGAAATCTGTGGGTGAGCTTGTCCTGTATGAAATTGATAAACAACCACTACTACAAACGGACACAGGAAGCTAGTTAGCGCGCTAGCTAGTTAGCGCGCTAGCTAGTAGCTAGTTGGCACTCCGACAACCACCGAAGGTAGCGGACCAGTCCCCGGCTCGACGCGGGCCTCAGCAGCAGCTGCAGCGGCTTATAAACCGCCGTGGCTTGTTTGTGATTACATACGACTGCAGATGTAAAAACACAAACAGCAGTTCACTCACCAGACGCTGTTCACTTGATAAGGAAAAAGTCCATCCACCTCTTTGTTAACAAACGTGCCAGTACCAGGTCCTTCTCCATGGCCATGAACACCAGTGACAGCCCATGTTTCCATGCGTTTTAGGGGCTGAAAATGAACGCTTTGTCAGTAAATCCACCACCTAGTCCGTTTCTCCTCCTCCTTCAGCCATTGAGTGTTAAAAAAACTATACCAAGTAAAACATTAAAAATGTCATAACTTCTCTTGTTATTTCAGCCTGAACTGTTCTTACTCTAACTAGCTAGCAGCTACTAAGTCACGCTGGTCCACTGACCAATCACATGTCCATGGGCCACCTCGGTGACGGCCATGGACATCAAAGAATACACCCAGCATGTCAAACTAAAGATCTGATTTGTTGAAGTCTGTGACAATCAACGATACCGTCTTCTTCCATAGCGACATAGAGGTGAAATCTGATTGGATGAGAGCTCTCCTTAACAGAAACTGGAGGCAGCGCGACTGCAAGCAGAGGAACAGACGAAGACAGGAGCGGTGCAATGAGGAAATAAGCTAAGAGGGAAACACAATTATAATACATGTAGTGTATTTGTGAAAAACAATTAAATTATAAAATAGCTATAACTTTTTGATTCTGTTTAGGCCAGCAGAGGCTGACAGCCCACCACTGACAGAATGTGAACATAATGAGATTCATGCATTTATCATTTGTTTTTACTTAATTTCCTTTAAAATGATCTCCATTTATCTTGCCTCTAAAAAAGCTTGTTGCTTCTTATAATAATAAATAATTGAAATAAAACAGATCTTTTTTCAGTTTTGATTAAAACATTTTTTTTAAGAAAATACAATCCATTCCCAAATAATTATCAATAAACATCCATAAATCATTTGAACTGAAGAGCCATCCGAGATATCCCAGATACTATACAACCTGAACTACTGTGGATTTAACACCAACATATCTTTAGGATGTTAAGATGTCAGCTGTTTGAAACCCTACCTGACATTGATGTTCATGATGCGGTCGTACTGAGCCAGGTCTGTGGTCTCGATGCTGCCCATGGCCAAGATGCCAGCGTTGTTAACGAGGACATCCAGTCTGCCGAAGTGAGCGACGGTTTTCTCCACCATCTTCCTCACCGTCTCCTCGTCAGTGAGGTCTCCAGGAACAAGGAAAGGCTAATATACACACACACACACACACCGTTCTGAACTTTAATGCATTTTTGAAAAATCATATTTACACACTACTCAACAAATCACTTTGTAATGTTTGCATGTTTTTTAAATGTGTCAGAAATGGTGGTTTTAGATTGCTGGGCCCTCGACCTCTGCACTCATTTGCTCTACACTTTCATTATGCAGACTACTTCTGTGCTAGTCTGGTCAACACTTTCATCTTGCAAGTCTTCCTCCTCACTACTATCTGAGCTTCCCTTAGTAAGCCCTGCAATAGGAGTCCATTCTTCCTCATCAACATCATCATCATCATCATCTTCCCCTAACTGCTCCATGTCACATGATTAGCCATTAAGAATCATGCTGATGACACTTTCAACACTACCTTTTTGCTATCTAAAAGTAAACAACAAACAAATGTTTGTATACTCTGAATTTATTTTATTCAGATTTTCTTTATTATAACAAAGGATTTTCTTTTCTATAAAAAAAACATACATTTCCACTCATTATATCTTACTATGAAATGTGTACCTTTAATTAGTTTAATTAAATGATCAAAACCATTTATTTGGTATTGTGATATGGCATAATCCAGATTGCATAATGAAATACAATTGAATGGCGATGGCATCATTTACAGGTGAATTATTACTTTATATACCTGCTTCATCACATTTAATACCAAGGTTTTCAAAACGATTTTACTATCAAATAAGGAACGAAAAATGAAGTAATTATAGGTTCCTTCAATACAATAAATATTCATATTGAAATATGTGTAACACTATAAATATTATTCTAACGTCTATTCTATCCTTTTCAAGATTTGCAACGATTTCCTGCCATTTAAATGCACGCAGTGCATGGGACCTCCAACAGATGGCAGAATACATGTATCGTATGCAACAGGTTTCCAGGAAAGTGCGCACGTTCATTAGCTGCGTAGAGGCCTCTGAAACTCATGTAAGCCAGCAAATACGATACAAATGGCACTACAGGGTTAACTCATATTTTGGTGCACAAAAGGACTCCACTGCAGTGTCAACGGGTTTGTACTGGTTCATACTTCATCCCAGTCACACATGCACCACCAGTGTCCGGCTCAGCGGGAGTTGGTTACCTCTGCTGCGCCACAGTCGGTGCACCGCTCGGCTACTTTCTTCAGGTTGTCCTCGTCGCGGCCGTTCAGAGCCAACAGGGCTCCGAGTTTGGCGAACAGGACGCTCGTGCCCGCGCCGATGCCCGAGCTGGCCCCCGTGATTAGGGTCACTTTCCCCTTCAGGGAGGACACCTGGAACAGGTGTGCACACAGTTACGTCACCTTTACGACGAACAGGTGAACTGCAGTTAAGTTCGTTAAAGTAAAAAAAACAATAATGAAGTGCACAAAGTACTTACTTTAAACGCATCGTCTGAGGCCATTTCTGTGGTTTTGTATGAAGTTGCTTCGCCCAGCGACCAGAGACGTTTATTAATATTCCTTCTTGTCTGTATTTCGCAGTTTCCTCAATATGCCTTCGTGTCTGTACTTGTATTGGGCGTTCACGTTTTTTTTTTTATGCATCCAACCCATCCCAATCACGCATCACGCCTTTTGAAGTGGCGACATGTGACAATATTAATTCATTTTTTTTATGCTTAAAAAAAAGGGAATGTATTATTTACAAACGTTTTATTTTGTAAAAACAAATGGACAACTATTTTATTTTAAGTAATTTAGGGTGTTAATGATTATACGGCCTGTATTAGTTTTTTTCTCCAATTAATCCATCTGAGACAATCAACTGTATTTTAAGACATTCAACATCTGTATTATTTACTGCTCATGCATCTGTCACTCAAGAAGGTGCATCAATGGCGATTGGTCCCGCCCACCTATAAACTCAGAAGATTTCTGACAGTACACAACACCTCCACGGTACAGGAGCTCAGTGTGTTGGACATCTCATGACTTGAACATGTAATTCAATAAAAGTGTGAAATCTTTGTTGACAAGCAGCTTTCATTTTCTTTTTTGTCAAAGAAAACTTAATAGCAAAGTGAGAAAGATAAAGATGCATTTAAACTGCCTACTTGTGACAGTTTAACTGTGTTTTTAGCTTCCTAATATTACTGTCACATCCTGACAGCTAGCATTGTAAACACAGAAAAACACTGTGTCCTTAAAAGAAATGCCTTTCTTTATTTTCTACCCGATCAGTTTCAGTGGCAACAAAAAAAAAAAAAACAGGCAGACTTGGCGGTTGTAATAACTATATTAGCAGACCGCTGCATCTTTCATATACACAATCTCATCTTGGGCACATGGCATGGCGGCCCCCGTCGATGGGCAGGTTGACTCCAGTGATGAAGCTGGCCGCATCGGACGCCAGGAAGGCGATGCTCTGGGCCACTTCGTCCACCTCCCCTGGTCGACCCAGGGCATGGGTCTGCTTACACTTGGCAAGAAACTGGATGGTGGAGGAAAAAAAGATTGACAGACTTCTTCGATATATTGCAAACTGGCTTATTGTCTGCTGTGATATCAGATGCTGGGATGTGACAGAACTTCTGAGGGAACACGTGTGCCAGTATTGGACGTGAGGCGTTACCTGGGCATACTGGTCCTCGTCTAGTCCGGCTCTCTTGTGGACCTCTGTGACGATCACACCGGGGCTGCAGAGGTTCAGCAGGAGCGGGGATACAACAAACAGTGCATCAGGGATTTAATTCCCAACCGAAACAGCTGATATAAATGCTTTCTAAATCAGCTAATTGCATACAGGTATATCCAAAATATGAATTATTCATTTTTTTAACAAAACCCCTTACCAGACAGAGTTCACTCGGACTTGCTTTGGTGCCAACTCTGAAATTAAATAAAAAAAGAACTCATGTTATTTATTGTGAACTTTGACAATGCTTAACATAATATAGTGTAGAAGGAGAGAATAATGGCTTCCTCACCAAGCGCTGTACAACGTGTGAACTGATCAATGGCGGACTTGGACATGCAGTAGGCCAGCACACCGGGGAACTGCAGAGAGAAAGCAGTGTTAGTGCTTTGAGGATTGTGACACAAAGGCTGTGTAGGTGTGAATATGTGGCCCGCTGTAACACCCACTGCTCTCTGTCCATTGACACTGGAAACGTTGACAATGGAGCCTTTGGTCTTGATCATGTGGGGCACACAAAGCTGAGTCAGGTGGTACACGGTTCTGGGGAAATGAAACAAAAGTGAGGGGACATTCTCACTGAAATGATGAATAATATACATGAATACTAAATAACCTTAGTTACAACTCTATGGTGAAATCTGTGGGTGAGCTTGTCCTGTATGAAATTAATAAACAACCACATCCACTACAAACGGACACAGGAAGGACATGCAGTCGTGCCTCTTTCACATACATGCATACATGCATCCGTACAAGGAAAAAAATAGTCATATCTAGATTCAGTCAAGAAACGTATACGCAGAATGTGAATACAATGAGATTCATGCATTTATCATTAGTTTTTTCTTAATTTCCTTTAAAATGATCTCCATTTATCTTGCCTCTAAAAAGCTTGGTTGCTTCTTATAATAATAAAACAGATACATTGTATTTTCTCCAGTTTCCTACCTGACATTGATGTTCATGATGCGGTCGTACTGAGCCAGGTCTGTGGTCTCGATGCTGCCCATGGCCAAGATGCCAGCGTTGTTAACGAGGACATCCAGTCTGCCGAAGTGAGCGACGGTTTTCTCCACCATCTTCCTCACCGTCTCCTCGTCAGTGAGGTCTCCAGGAACAAGGAAAGGCTAATACACACACACACACACACACACACACACACACACACACACACACACACACACACACACACACACACACACACAGTACTGAACAAATCACTTTGTAATGTTTGCATGTTTTTAAATGGTCGTTTTATATTGTCCATTTGTATTTACACTTTTTTAAACAACCATTTAGTATATACCCCTTTCACATAAAATAAGTTTCATTAATTTGTACCCTAGGTGCAGTAATGCATTGGATCACAATATTTAAATAGAAGCTGTAAGTTTACGTGAAGCGGATCACCACGCCAAACTCCATTCATAAAAACATCAATTGTTGAATCTTAATAATTCTCCTCATATTTAACTCATATTTTGGTGCACAAAAGGACTCCACTGCAGTGTCAACGGGTTTGTACTGGTTCATACTTCATCCCAGTCACACATGCACCACCAGTGTCCGGCTCAGCGGGAGTTGGTTACCTCTGCTGCGCCACAGTCGGTGCACCGCTCGGCTACTTTCTTCAGGTTGTCCTCGTCGCGGCCGTTCAGAGCCAACAGGGCTCCGAGTTTGGCGAACAGGACGCTCGTGCCCGCGCCGATGCCCGAGCTGGCTCCCGTGATTAGGGTCACTTTCCCCTTCAGGGAGGACACCTGGAACAGGTGTGCACACAGTTACGTCACCTTTACGACGAACAGGTGAACTGCAGTTAAGTTCGTTAAAGTAAAAAAAAACAAAAAAATAATAAAGTGCATATAGTACTTACTTTAAATGCATCGTCTGAGGCCATTTCTGTGTAGTTTTAATGTAACGGTAGTTTGCCCAACGAGACACGCTTCGTCCACTAGTGATGACGTAGGCGGTGCTCACTGGTTTGACAGCGCTGCTTTTTCTTTTTGAGACATTCAACCCAGCCATAAGCCTCATGTATTTTGAAGTGGTGACATTGAACAATATTTATTTTTGCACACAGAAAATGTTTTGAAAAGCATATTATTTACAAACGTTTTATTTAGTACAAAAGTCATAATTTATTTACATTGCCCACAATGAAAAAACACCAGGCTCTGTATAGCAGTCAGACATGAGTTTATTTTTGGACTAAACTCTGAATTTATGAAGATAGAAATAGAAAAAGTTAACCTTTAATTGCAATGCAACTAATTTCATCAAACAATAAACATATCAAGCTAGCAATTGTAAAGAGCATACACAGGAGTTTAGCTTCAAGATGAAAAGTCATATTTATAAAAAGAAATGCGGGTACAAAAATTAGTTAAGTTCAGAGCTCATGTGTTTATTGTTGACGTCTGGGGTTTTTCTATCTAACTTCGTGCCTCCGACACGTTATCTATTTTAACTCTGGAAAGGGACTCTACACTGAATCAATCAATAGGCTTATTGGAAATCCCAGAGTCCATGTTTGTGTTAGAGGCCTATTTAAAGAGGGAACTGTCTATCCAGCAAAAGGGTTGGCATGAATCGTCACATCCTTAATCCGGGTTTCCGTCAGCGGTCGGAACGTCTTCTCATTGACAGGAAGTTTCTCCAGCTCATCCAGTGTCTCCAGGCCATCAATAATCCTATGCACGGGAGAGAGAACGCCGTCAGCTGTTTCAATAAAATATATTCTAAACTATCTGTAACTTTAAAGCCCACTAACCGGCTGTCTGTAAAGCCCAAAAAAAAATTCAGCAATCATTATTTTCCATCTCACATGACACCCATTCATATGTATAATGGTTGCATACTTTCCAAACACCGTGTACTTCATGTCCAGATGGGGCTGTTTGGCATATGTGAAGAAAAACTGGGAGCCATTTGTGTTGGGGCCATTGTTTGCCATTGAGACCACTCCTCTTACATTATGCTGCATTAGAAGAAAGCAAAAGAACACAAAGGTTACATTGTTGAAGAGCGATGAACCTTGAAGAAATATGAGGAAAAACCTCTTGCTGATGTAAGCAAACCAGCGAGAAGTGTTTGGTACTCACTTTTAGGTGCTCACTGAACTCATCTTCATATTTGCGACCCCATATACTCGTTCCTCCTTTGCCTGTGCCTGATTGGTTCAATTGAAATATGGGGAATAACAAACAGGTGAGGATGTGAATTCTGCTTTTTCAGTGATGATATGCAGCAGATGCATCAACAAGCCCATACCTGTAGGATCTCCAGTTTGAACCATGAAGCCTTTAATATTGCGGTGGAAGACACAGCCAGCGTAGAACCCACTGGCACACAAAGCAAGGAAGTTCTGTAAATAGTGAAATATTAATGTTAGGATATTTCATATAAATTACAGTAGCATTATCCCAAAGGGTGTCTGTAATACATCAACTCAAATGTTCAATAATTTAAAAACAAGGAATATTAAATCAGGTTACAGTGATGAAATGTACCCAAGTACATTTATGGAAGTGTTGTACTTAGCCAAGTACAATATTCGGTATTTGTACGCGAGTATTTCCATTTTGATTACATAAAAGTAGACAGCAATATTATATCCATTATTCCGATATGGGCTATTTTGCAGGAGTACTTTTTTGATCCCAATACTTGGATGGAAGCAGCAGCCAAAGAGCTGCAGCGTGTGACGTGTGCCAACGCTAACTGAAGCCAAAGTTAGTTCACTTACCTCACATGTTCTCGGCGCCCGCTCACAAAACAACTCGATTTTTATCTCTCCTAGGTCTGTTTGAAGGGTAACCGCCTGTAAAATTAGTGAAAGAAACATAATCATTAACCCGAAAACGTTAACTTTATAGGAGGCACGGGAACCGCCATTCATTTGTGTTTGCTAGCTAGCTTAGCCTGTTAGCTTGACCGCACCATATAAGTACGTTCTCCGTACAAAAACAAAGTTCCTCGCCTGGCTCCGAACAAACGAATACGCCTTAAAACATCTTATTAGTTGATCGCTTCATAAACGGTTCTGTTATTTCTATATTCACAGGTATCTGCTGGAAATGTCCACAATTAAACTTACCATTTCAAACGTTGCGTCTTTGAACAAGTGCGTCGGAAAAACATGTCCGTGTAGCTGCAGTGACCAGCGACGAAAGGTTCCGCGAGGAATTTACGGTTCACAAAAAAAACAAAAAACATGGCAAAATGAAAGTGATACATTTACCATTTGAAGCTCAATGTAAACAGCCAGAACCACCCAGTCTCTGCAGGGGGTTAACGCCTGTGATGCTGGATGGGGAAATTGTGGGGCCATATTAGCCCCTCCAATTTCCATGAAATGTTTACAGTTTTTCTTTGGTTTCTCTGCGTCAGTATTATAATTGCCTATAGGCACACAATCTAGATTTTGATGCAGGGACCTTGCTAAACACAGGGCCTCAGCATGGGGTAGTCCCACAGGATGCACTTTTAAGCCTCATGCCAGTTTATTTTGTACTTTGGTGCATAATCCCAAACACAGGGCTGGAAAATTGTCAGATTGTCTCCCCAACACCAAAACTCAACATTCAAACACTTACGCCACAAGACAAATTAGGTCAACCAAGTTTATTTTAATCTCTAGTGGATGGATGTGCAGGGAAAAAAAGGGGACACATTTAAAACAGAATACTCACTGTCACATAATCGTAATACGGACAAACTCATGATTTATCTTATTAATGAAATCAATTTGGTAAACCAACACTGGATGAAGCCAAATGTTTTACATCATTTACGATTGGATGTCAGTTGGGAAACATTGAAAATAAGGATTTTGTACCCAAAAATGATTTAAAGAGAAAGAACAAAGACGGGACATCACAGGATGAGAAAGTCTCATCATGCCAACATACACAGATGACTCTCACACGCTTCATCTGTGCTAATCCCGATGAAGACACAACAATTATGAAACAATACAGCTCACTTTATACATGGTCATTAAGGAAAACACAGAATCAATGTTAAACCAAGTGGTTTCTTTAAAAACACAAAACACATCGTTTTAAACCAGCAGTCGATATTAAATACACCAAACTAGAAAATAATGTATAGAAATGCATATAAAACTGTAACTTTATAAAACAATTGTTTAAATTAATAAAACAATTACAGGTGTAATAAAAAAAAAAAAAAAAGGCAATCAACTCAAACAAGAAGTGAGTACTAGCTGGTTTCCTGAGAAATTGAGTTATATTGTAATAATACCAAGTGATGTCAAAATTAATAAACATAAGTCATAATTATAAAAAAAGGAGAACAAAAAAGATTAACTAAGATAACTAGGAGCTCAAAAGCTAATTTCATACCACTTTACTAGCATCCTAAACAATGTATTTTTAACGTGCTGACCTAATACTCGCTGAAACACTTTACATGTAAGGTTCTCTGCTGCCAGTCTTATTTAGAATAGATGATTGTCTTAATCTGTGGTGTATTGTTGAGGTGTTGTGGACGCTCCACTTGGGACTTAAAAAGGTAAATCATTCGCCTTTCTAATAGGAGATCCCCCCAAAAAAAGAAAAACATACTTATTGAACATCTGATATCTAATTTAATCTCATGGCTGGCAGCTTCCCATATCGAGTGCATACAAAGCATTTGTCGTATTCATGAAATCCTATTATTATTTGCATTTTTTCCGAAACGTAACTTGTGGGACGGGTGCTAAAGTGCAAAAGCATCCTCTCAACTTCCCCAAAAAATGCAACAAAAAGAATGCCCGTGCACATTGGAAAACTACCTCACGAATAGCCTTTACATAGTGGAAATAAAGGCCGTATTGCACATTGTAGCATAGTTAAACATGTTACTGAAATAAAAAAGGTACACAGCTTAACACTATTTCTACGCTTTTCAACCTGGACACTGTACTGACTTTTGCTACCGTCATAGTTTTCTTTGCAGTTAGGTTTATTAAACATAATCTGACGACCTTGTTCTCTGGGTAAACACAAGAATCACCGCTATGCGTTGTGCTGTGTCAGAGCCGTGCATGGATCTAGAACTATCTATTTTTAGCACGGTGCTGCTTACGGTGGCGAAAACACAAGTGCCTGAAAAGTCACTCTCGGGCAAGACACGTTTCTCTACAAATTAAACACACATTTAGAACCAGAGAAATAAATTGACAATTATATGACCAGACCTGAAAAGTACGGAGGCCCATTGACGCCAAAAGGAATAAACATGAATAAACATGAAAATAAATGTCTCACAATTATGAATAAAATAAAATTAATGACACATGACCACTATGCAAAGCTTCCAATTTAGTAAAACAAAACTATGATATATGACTTTTGTAATTTTGACTTTGTGACAAAAAGATAATAAAATAAAATGGAGGTGAGTATATCTGGCAAAAAAAAAAAAAAAAAAAATCAAAGAAAATGTCAAAAATGTCACTTCAATAATTAAACAAATAATATGTCCCAACTTTGACATTTCTAGATCACTTTAACTAATAGAAGTAGCATAAAAATTTACTGAATAATTCAAATATTTATGTTAATGCCCTTCTGACTGTTCCACTCTATGGTAGTCGTCTGCCGAGGAAATTGGCACAGTCCATGTGACGCGGTGAGGCAACAGAAAACAATGGCGTTAATCACTGTTGAGATACCACGTGCATCTTTTATTCACCCTAATGTATTACTGGTGTCAGGTGTGCTTGTGTAGAGTTATGAATGAAACATTAGAAGTAAAACAAAAACAAAAACAGCAAAACAGTCCCGTTTCTCCCATTAGCGATTGGGCGTGGGTCGTCTAGTTCAGCTTTAAAAGACAATTATCTGCATCCAAACATGGTCATTTGTTTTCAACTCCTCAGATTCCACAACAAAAAGTGACAGAAATGAAACACAACACTGGAGTTAATTAGAGTTAAGGCAACGGATCAGACAGCCATGGCTTTTCAAAAAAAAAAAAAAAAAAAAAAAAAAGCCTTGTAATCCCTCTTGTCAATGAGAAAATGATTTGCAGGAATTACAATTTGTCCGTACATAAAATGGAATGTAGCTAGCGCTTCACGATAAAGTTTCAGAAATGTTCGACCTTATTGCATTGTTCTTTCGCTTAGAAAAAAAAAAGTTTAAATTCCCAATTGCCCTCATCTTAATGACTCCAATACATCTAGTCAACTAGTTTACGAATGAAAGTGGCTGCGATCTCATGCACAGTTGAACATCGACGCTGAACATTGCACCATATTTTGACAAATGCAGTTCAGCATGATTTAAAAACAGAAAAAAAAACTACAAACAAAATGAGGCCAGGTGTTTAGTAAACAGATTTGAGGACTATCGGGGTCCACGGGACACCCAGCGCTTACTTCAAAGAAAGGATCATATACCACTCTCGTGTTTCATTTGCATTCGTTTCAAAGACATTACTAACGAGGCTCCATTTCAAATGTCAATAACGCGTTATCCTGTATGAACTTCAACTTCATGCTTCTGATGCCGACATGACTCGTGTCATCCAAAACCGTTGCATTTGTTTTGTGCAATTCATTACATACATGACCGTGACACAGTTCTTTGCTCGATTCCCACTCAAGGGTATACTGCCAGTAAGGGTTGGGTATCTGCTCGCTGATAACTCCATTGTATGGGGGTAATGTTTTGGGAATAGTCGTCCACTGGGTAGCATTCAGTAGAATAATTGCTTTTCCCAGCATTCAGTCAAACATACACATCTTTCCCCCCAGAAAGAAGCCTTCAACGCCTCCTCTCCCTCGTCTAACACCACATGCTGTGCTGCTACCAAGACTCGGGCCAACTAACGGCAACTCATCCGTCTCCACAACATCCTCTCTAACACAAGGATCTCAGATTACAGGACCTTTCTTTGACATGACTCATCGTTTGTTATCCCCGATTCGTGGTTTCACGTCATTTGTTCATGATTTACGGATTAATTTCAAACTAAGAACATAATTTAGGTGAGGTCTGTTGTGGACAATAGATTATACGGCAAGGAATACAACTAATCTAACTAAAATGTATAGGATTGCGAACTTGATTTGTTAGCTTGTGATCATTATTATAAAACATATCAACATATTATTTTGTGATCTTATCAGATGACTTGTCAATTATTGTGAGTGAGCATTTGCATTATTTTTCCTAAAAAGAAAAGGAGTTACAGCTTCTAGCCTGTCATGCTTTACGATGTATTACGTTGCATGTTATGAGGAAAAAGGTCTTAGTGATCAGCTTGCTATCCCATTTGTAAAACCAACAATGCTGGACAGATTATTTCAATAGATTAGCTCTATGTTGATGAGACAAGAAAGCGTGTTCCAGTTATTTTCTTGTCTTGAGCAAAGTTGGCTCACAGTTTTGCATTCTTGAACTTCTCTACCGTAACGGAGAAGCATAGCATGAGAACAAACGCTGCGGATCACAATGGCACTGCTACATTATTGCTAAAAGAAAAAAAGCATCATTACTGGGATGTACTGGAAAGGCCTGAGGAGTTGTTTGCAAAAGAAAAGGACAATCAATTGCACCGTTAAGAATGAAGAGAGCAACCAGAAGCAATCAGTAATTTGGTTCTGCCCAACTGGCACTGGTTCTCGATACCCAACCTTATTGGCAGCACACTGCAGCAGGACCACTGCCTGCTTCGCCCTGTGGGAGAGTATAGGCGTTTCCTGTTGGTCAGTATCCGTTTTCACTCAAGACCACAGACCTCTTCACACCTGTTCTTTGTCCGTTTTCCACAACTGTTCCTTGACCTCCGTGGGCAGGGTGTTGAAGAGGTCCTCCTCCACCACGAGACCGGTTTTCTTCAGCTGTCGGCACTCGCCCAGCTCCACGGGCAGACACTCCAGACGGTTTCCCCTCAGCTCCAGCTGCGTGAGCCCGGTCAGCTCTCCAAACCGCGACGGCAGAGACTGCAGGCAATTGTTGCCCAGGTTCAAAGTGCGAAGCTTCTTGCACTGGAACAGCTCGTTGGGCAGGCTCTCAATCTGTGTTTCAAGACGGGGAGGGTGCCATATGATGGGAGACAAACAGAGCGGCATTAGAATGCGAAACTTGATTAAATAGTCGCCGACAAACCATAAAAGGATTTTAAAGCCATTGTACACTCAAGTACTCACCCTGTTGGCTGTAACTGCCAGGTACTGAAGATTCTGGAGGAAGCCAATGTCAGTCGGGATATAGGTCAGGTTGTTATGGCTCAGATCCAGGAAGCGCAGCTTGCGGCAATAAAACAACTGGCTGGGGATCTTCTCAATCTTGTTTCGGTTCAGGTACAGTTTCTCCAGGTTGGTGAGTGTGCCAATCTGGATGGGAATATAGGCGATCTGGTTGTACCAGAGCTTAAGGCAGACCAGCCGATGAAGGTGCTGGAAGCTGATGATCTCCTCGATGGTCTTCAGGTTGTTGTCCTTCAGATCGATCTCCTGCAAGTTGTGCAAGCTGAAGATCGAGTGCGGTATGCGTTCTAGATCACAGCGAATGAGCTCCAGCTCAGTCAGGTTCACCATCTTCTTCAGGCTGTTGAGCACCATCAGCTTGGTGCCTTCATTATTGACGGAAAGCTTCTGGAGGTGCATGCCCACGTCGGTCACCACCTGAGGTAGCTTGGTGAGATTGCTCTTCAGGCGAAGAACTTTGAGCCTCTTGAGCTCCCGGAGCCCGTCGATGACGATGTAGCGGTTGTTCTCGGCACTGAGATTCCCCGTGAGATGAAGCTCATTCAGATTCTTCAGGCTGTAGATCCATAAGGGAATCTCTTTGATGTCGGTGAACTTGATGTGCAAAGACTTCAGGTTCTCGCGCAAAAAAGCCAATGCCGGGGCTTCGATTTTGGCCGGCGTGTGGTAAAGCCACATCTCTCGCAGGTTGACCAGCTGGGCGATGATCGGCGGGATGGTGATATCGGGGATGAGCTCCAGTTTAAGAACCTCCAGCTCTATCAGGTCAAATACTGTGTCTGGAATGCCGCTCAGCATGAACAGGTGCAACTCCAACTTCTCCTGAGAGTTCTTGGTAATCCTCTGCCGGAGCTTGTCCAGTGTCCACTCGTTGTTGAGGTTGAGCTGCCTCAGCTTATTTTCGCTCACTTCAGACAGGAACACGGCGAAGCGTTTGGAGTACAGAGGGTCATACTGATCGATCATGTGCATCATGAACGCAAAGTCATTCTTCACGTCGGGTATGTCGCTGTAGCTGCTCTCCTCCCGTATCGACTCGAAGGAGTACTTCTTCAGCGAGCGCCGGAGCATCCAGCAAAGCGTGTACATGCAGATCAAGCCATACACCAATACCAAGCTAATGTAGAAACAGGCTAAGATTTTAAAAAGTGTAGCCAGCGGGTGAGCGCAGCGGTACACGCTGTAACCCGTCAGGCTCTCTATATCCACCGCACAGTCAACATTGAATTTAATATCATGCACGTAATACCCTGTATAGCAGATGATCAAGATAAACTTGATGACTTTGATAATAGTCTGACGGATATACAGTCTGTAGACAATGTCTCCTTCTTCAACATGTATACGGAACTTCTTGACCTTTTCAAACAGGGCTTTCGCCTGCTCGCCCTCCTTCTTGTCCAAGACCCCCGTTTCGGATCTATCCACGATGCCCTGCTCGAAGCGGGTCTTTGTCCTTTGGAGCATGGGAACACTTGCTTCAACATCCTCACTGATAACAGACGCCTTGTGGTCCATCGAGCCGTTCATTTTCATTGGCTTCGGGTCGCTCTCTTCAACCACCGTCTCCGACAGAGCCCTAGTTGTCCACGGGGAGTCAAAGCATTTCAGCAGGATGGATACAAAGTGCTCAAGTTTGGAACTAGTCCGTGGGAACTTAAACCAAAAGTTGCTACAAGCCAGGAAAATGAGGGTGTGAAGTAATACTAAATAAGGAAAATACTTGGCAAACCAGTGCAATCTATTCTCGTAGCACACTGCATCCACATAGTTGTACTGGTGGCGGTCCAGATCGTACTGGATCCCCTTGGGCTCCAAGAAAAACGATGTGGAGAGGGTGGCATTGAAGTTCTTCTTGCAAGTATTGTTGACCACCCATTTGCAGGGCAGGCAGATCATCTTGTCCTGAGTGACCTGCAGTGTGCCCCCAAACACAGAGATCATGAGCATGACAATGGAGATGTAGTCGGTGAACACGTCCCACCATGGTTTCAGGATGCGGTACGCCGGCTGCGTGTCCACAAAGTACCGCAGCTCAGTGATGGGGATCATGGTTTATCTGTGGGGGGCGGGGGAGGGGAAATTTCGATGAGGACATATTCATGACAGAGCACAGTGATGTACTGAATTATATAGCCTTGTTAAACATCAAAACACGACAGATATGGCTTCCTTCAAAACCAAAAAAGACAAATTCCAGCCTTCACCTGAACCACAACACAATACCAAGCCCAAAAAGCAATGATGATTGCAAACAAAAAAGGTCGTCCACCAGGAAATTTCAGTGGATCATGTGACAGGATTAATAAAATAGAGATTTACGCTTGCTGTGACACAGAGTTGCCTGATTGTCTTTACTGTGTGAGCTATCATGTTATTGATTAAACTATTGTTAAACAGACAAGAATAATCTTATTTTCAAAAGAGGGGCATCATACTGGACATAGCATTTTAAATGTTGTGGCCAAACTGATCAAATATAAGTTAATTTGTCTGCATTTTCATTTAATCCATTTCGGACTTGATAAATGGGTTGTCTCCATGAAGAAAAAGAAGAACACACATCCGACTGGCAGCTGCCTTGAAAGTCCATGCAAGCTGTACAAATAATACATGAGTAAATAAACAGAACAATCTTTTCAGTTCGGCTTAAATCAAGAAAAACCTGTTTGCACGATTTTCATTGCGAGGGCAATCTAATTAGCAGAGATACATAGAGCCCATTTTTTATTATAACATCTAAACGCAGAGATTCAAACGGCATGAAGTACTCTCGATACAGCAGCAAGCGTGAGAAATTACATTGTTGCACAGAAACAACACTGACAAAGAAACATAGATTACTGGCTAATATCCTGTGTCCGTACCGATGCTGATAATTTTTCCAACTATCCTAACTGCAAACATAAACCACCAAAAACATCATTGGTACCCGTCGACTGAGCGTCAGTGATATTGGTGAGAAGAGGAGCCTGCAAAGAGCTTAGGGGATATTAAAAAGACAAAACCTACCCCAACCACAACATGTTCACCCAGCTGCTGTCTGGAAAGAGATACAACAGTATCAGCTGCCGGACCACCAGACTTCAAAACAGCTTCTTTCCCCCTGGCTGTGAGACTCCTTAATTCATCCTCCACCCTCAAAGTACATGATTTCTTTCCTATGTAGAAAATTGGGCCTACAATCTAAAATGTTGTTGTGCAATCCTGTCGTACAATGAAAGGGTTGACCACTAATAACTAGGAATAGAGGTCAGCAATGAAAATGTTTTATCTTTTAACAAATTTCAATTCATGTCCCAAAAAATGTATGACATCATGCTATTGATTTAAAAACAAAATTGCATGTACTGTAATAGAGGATTTGTTCCGTATGGCCTATCCTCAATAAGGAGAAAGTCTTTTATGCATCTATCATACAACCCAAAATCTACACCTGACAAACAGGTACAACCAAACTGCTCAAAACACACATGAAAATGGTTCTACTTACGAATCCGAAATGTTTGGCACAACTCCATACATAAGCAGTCAAGAGCGATCGATCCCACCACTACTCCTTTGCTGCTGCACATCAGAGCAAGATAATGCTCTGCAAATCAACCTTTTAGCCTCGCGCAAGTGTGACACACCCAGCGTGTAAGCTGGAGAAGTCACTCTTCTAAAGATGATGTTCCGTTTTGGCTCGTTTAACCCAAACAACATGACCGCCAGAGGAGCCACCTTGCTCCCTTGCTCTCTATTCTTAGCCATTTCCTTTAATAAGACCCAGAGTATTGTCTGTGTGGGCCTTGAGAAGCAC
Source organism: Cottus gobio (assembly GCA_023566465.1). NCBI lineage: Eukaryota > Metazoa > Chordata > Actinopteri > Perciformes > Cottidae > Cottus > Cottus gobio. The sequence goes on from CM042218.1 coordinate 6,092,803, forward strand.
CTCCCTCGACCTTCAGGACGAGATCCTGTTTACCTTGTAGAAAACTGCTGTCTCCAACCAGTGTCTCTCTGGAATACTCCACAATCACCTTTTGCACTCCCGTCAACACCCCAACACACACAACACACAACACACACACACACACACGTGTCCTTTGTTAGGAAGCTGTAAAGACTGACGACGCCAAGTCTGATCCTTGACCAAATGAGCATATTTACACTGGCCCCAGATCAGAGAAACCCCTGCATACATGTACTTACTATTCAGGGGATGCACTCTGGTATGGAGGGCAGATGGTGTTGCAGCACCACAAGCCCAGTAAACGTAGTACTCACCGGGTTGGAGGTGCTATCTGGGTTCCAGTGCTTGATGAAGACCTCGGTGGACAAGCCACTCTGTGTGTAACCAAACCCCTTCATCGACCATCGCCTTTGTCATCGCCATGGGGGGTTGAACAGGAGACACAAACAAGATAGTGGGAGATGTTAATGAGTGTCCAGCTTGGGAGAGACATTCCTTAACAAATAAAACATGCATGCGTATAACGTCACCTGATCCAAGTTATCTTTAAAAACCCACTATTTTAAATATAAAAAACTGTGGTTTCACGGGCTATTGCTCGTCATAACGATAAATGTGAAATATCGTGCCAGACACGAGTGTGTAGTCAGATACACAGCACGCCAGGCTACCAACCGGCTGGTCACGTTAGCTAGCATGGGGCGTCTTTGTCACCCGGGCTCGGTTGGTTAGCTGAGCAAGCACTTCTCAACACAAAAGTTAAAACCGAGTGTTTTTATTTCTATAAATGCCATTACATTGTTGCGAAAATACTATATTTGAGGAAGCGCCCCCTGGTATCTGATAACAAGCTACTTATCAGCACCGACCACAAAAAGTTAAAAACACATTAGCAAAGTAAGCTAGGCTGCTGTTAGCTCGCGAGCTAACCTAGCGACATACTGCCCACCGGCTCTCTCTCTCTCTCTCTCTGTGTCATACGAAGTTTACGTCCTCTCAAACGTGGTCGATAACATGACAGCGATATAGTGATAACATGTTTTAAAGACGACATGACGTTCAAACTTACTACGTGTGGTGTGCTGCGATCAAATCCAACGCTACGTTCATATAAATAGTTGCTAAAAGAACTGCGCCGGCTTGTTGCTACTTGCTAGCAGCTCCGCTAGCTAACGGTTATTTTATTTTCCCAGCAGCCCTCAGAGACGGTTCCCCGGCTCCGCCGCCATGACGGCGGTGTGGCGCTGTTGACGAGACGGAGAGGAAGAACTCACTTCCTCTGTTTCTTTCTGGACGAGAGATGTTCATGTTTTGACAGTGAGTAAAAAAGGATATTGTGGATTTTTTAATACATTTTTAAAGAAGAATGTTGCCATTGAGCACGTTGCGGGTGTTGTGCTCATCCCGGGCTTTACTGCAGCACAGCTGGCTTACAACGAACCGACCGGCTGTTTATAAAACTCTTACATGTTCGGCACGTCGTACGCCCACCTGCGTCCCCGTGAAGGACACCTGGCACGGCCACATGCACCTCCACGCACCGGCGAAGGGACAAAGGCGTATTTCCTCTACTGGTGCAGCCAGTAGGAGTTACTGTGCGGGTCAAGTGAAACTGAACTGCTGGAGTTGCAATCGGCCTCTTGATGCAACTCCTGCATTCTTCTGCACGTCATGCAAAGTGATCCAGGCCCCGGATGAAGACTCATCCTACTTTACAATTATGGATTGGTAAGCATCATGCACTGGTTGTAATCAACCTCCCCACCCCCTCCCCAAACTCTCATCTGTCTGTTACTGGTTTATTTATCCTGTGAGCAAAACATTTCGCCTCTTTTCAGTGACTTCACTTTCACGCTGGACACACACAAGCTGCAGAAAAGATACTTGCAGCTCCAGCGGGCTCTGCATCCGGACAACTTCAGCCAGAAATCTGGGGTAGGCAGAGGTGGAGGGTGTGTGAGGGGGAACCAGAATAAAGATCCGGTTAGTAACATGGTTCAACCAGTCAGCTGAGGCTGCCTTATCTTTTAGTGCAGGCCTGACAGGGTGGGATTGGGGTTGCCCCTTTGTCCCTATTAGGCCACATGTGCACTGTGTACTTTGGTCTGGGGCAAATTGTAGATGGGCTGCTTAAAAGATGTTGACAAATGTAGGTCATCGTGAGGCAGCTTTCCCTGTATTCTGCTGCCAGGCAAAGTAAACAACTTAGAAGATGAGCTTTAAGAAAGAAAGGAGAGAAATATAACAGAAATACCAGGTAGTACAATGTGAAAATGGTCTTAAAACAATCGCAATTCTAAGAAAGAGAACAAGTAGAACGATGGAAAAGTACTTTTTCGTGCAAAAAGGCAATCATTGGGCTTAAGTTTGCATTTGCAAAATCTTGTATTTTGAAAAAAAAAGTGCATTAAAACATATTTCATTCAGACAGGACACATTAAAACACATTAACATAACGCAACACAACACAGAATCGAACCTATTCATATATTATATTATTAGGAGCACCAGGTGCTTGATGCAGGGGACTGAATAAATAGATACAAAACAAAGCTTTGTGCTGAGGTAGCAAGCTGGCTTCAATAAGTGGCTTTCCTTACTTATTTAGATATTTTATGGCAACGGGGAACAAAACAATTTTTTCTTTGCACAGGAGACTCTGTTGGCCCAAGGGCATGGATTTATCAAGCATCACTTTTTAATTTATAAAAAACAATCCATTTTGTGTCACTGAATCCGAGGGAAAGTCAGCTAGCTAACAGTTACCTGATAATGTGCCATGTTTTTTTTAAATAATTGTTTCATAATCACAATTAGATATAAAAAAAAAAACCATCCCTCTTTGTAACTTTACCATGTAACGTATCCAGTTTACTGTCACGACAAAGAAAAATATCACATTATATATTTATTAGAAGGCAGCCGTCAGCTGAACTGTAATTTTAAAAAGGGCCACTCCACTGATTTCCACTTCAGAGATCAGTTACAAGTACTGTGGAAACAGTTATCCAACGTCTTAAACTTAAGTGGGATCAAATCACCACGACTGTGCCACAGTGATGTCATCAGGGTTATCGTGATGTCATCGGGGTTATCTCTTCTTGAGTGATGAGACTACAGATTTCTAGCAGAAAGCCTGTGTTACAAACCAGGGAGTGTCTTTTGAAGATCTAGGATCTAGTGATGGGTGCTATCAAGTTGCATCATGGGAAATGTAGGCTGGAGTGTTCTGGCCGATTGACCTATAGGGACTAAACGTGAGGGCGTCTCAGCCTCTGCTGCTCTGAGTCAGTTGCCATGTAGAACAACAACAACAACAGGCAAACTGGTGGTGATGCTTTACACTGACAGACACTGAAGGGAAAAGACAGGAAAGAGGTCTAATTCTGGCGGATGGAGCAATCACTCACTGCTGTTTAGCAAACAAATGAAATTCTCTCCCTCTTCACTCTTGATTTGCCACTTCTTACAGGCAGACAGGTGTCTTTTCTAACAGGATATTGTGAGGAAAAAAAAAAGTTTGCCGCACAAACTAGGTAAATTACCTGAAGCACAGTGTGGCTGTCGAGAGAAAAAAATAAATAAGTAGGCCTATATTTTACATAAAAACCTTGATTAGTGCAGCGATCAATTTATCCCACGGAAAGAAATCCGATTAAAATGCGTCCGAGCAGTTTGTAGTTGAAGGTCTTTATAGGTTATTTTACAAAGTAGTAAACCGTTGACTCGTTACGCCCTCGTGGATCATTAAAAATATCAATTGCCCGGCAGTTTGGAAGAATAAGCATTATGCGTAATGAGGAGGGGTGTTGCGTCGCCCGTGATTTATTTTGTGCGCCCGGGTGCAAAAGCACAATGCAGAACGTTGTCGTGATGCGATATGAAAGGCTGCCTCGTATCCAGCTGCCTGTGAGAGAGAGAGAGGAGAGGAAGCCTAAATGGTTTCCTCACAAACGACCTGTCCAATATTGTACCGACTCTTGTTTTATTTATCAGCACCTCTGGCCGTTCTTTCTTAATTAGACATCTTCCAGCCTCGGGGGGTCTTCATCATATATAGAAATCTCATTACTTATACAAGGCTACAAGGCAGCCACCTCCGTGCACCGGCTGTTATTGGAGAAGCGGCTCCGCGCGGCTGGTCCATGGGCCGCCGGAGCTTGAGGATTATTGATTTTCACGAGAGATGACAGACCTGATGGCTGCAAACTGCACTCAGATCTGCCGACCCATACCCCCCCCCCTCCCCTCGTCTGGTTTCCACGCATCCGTCGTGTCAAACTTCCACCTGGATCCCTTGAGGGCTCCCAAACTGCTCGACTACAAAAAAAGAGGAGCTACATGTCATACATCGTGTCGATTGGGTGTTTTGAAAATCTGACGGGTATAGATTGGGATGACAAGGTGTAAAATAGCGTGCGGCAGTTAGGTGTGCATACTCTGGATGTGAATATACAGATGTAAAGCATGTTGGTTAAAATTCACAATGGCACAAAGTTTCCTTCCCTTCCCTTTTTTTTGTTTTTTTTGTTTTAAATGAATGAATTTGGACTGAACCTCATTAGAAGCGAACTGAACAGATCCCTCTTTTGCAGAAAGAACAGGAGTATTCAGAAAGCCACTCGGCTCTGGTGAACAAAGCGTACCGCACTCTGCTTAAGCCTTTGAGTCGTGGTCTTTATATGGTGAGTTTGAAATCTCTTGACTTTACTTCTAATGAATAGTTTATTTCCATAACTGCAGGCGCTCGTCTGTCTGATCGCTCGTTCCCCAGATCCAGCTCCGCCATCTGCCAGTCAAAAGTAGTAACATGCATTTAAGAAGAAGAAGAAGAAAAAAGGTTTAGTTGATGAACTCTCGTCCTATATTTCAGCTGGAGCTGGAGGGGGTGCGTACGGAGGAGGGCACCGACTCCGGGGCCGACCCGGGGTTCCTGATGGAGCTGATGGAGATCAACGAGGCCCTCGATGAGGCGCGGACCCCGGAGGACGCCAAGAAGATCGGCCAACACACAAAGGGTAAATAAATGTGCCTGTTAGATTTATCGAGTGGAAGTCCGGTGGATCGATTCGAGCCGAGTGTTGGTCATGAATTAGAAGGTGGGAGAGAACATATATATATATATATATATTTATATATATATATATATACCTGGATAATTGGTGCTGACATATGGAGCTATTTCATATTTCAGACTAGTTTTACCTCCATGTCTCAGAAATACATTTAAATGAAACAGTATAATAAACAGAAATCCCTTCATGGCTGAGTTGACACTTTATTCTAAAGGTTAAAGTTTGAATCTTTAAGATTTCCGTTCTGGTCGATTTGGGGACATCTGTAACTACCACGGTCGTGGTTTGGCCCTTGAACAGTTGATGCATCTGTTCTTACCGTGAAACCTAGAAAAAAGATAATAGTGCTGAATATCGCATTAACGGTATTCATTGCGATAAATAAACGGATATTAAGGTGTACTGAGTTCTACCTCTCTGCTAAAATGCAACAAATTGAAAGGAAATGATTTCTATGCACAAAAGGCACCAATAACAAAAGAAAAATTGTTTATTTTCCATTTTCCTTGCAATATTGCAGACTTTAGTGATGTGTCTATAATAAGCTGAATAAGCTGACATCGTGATGATGATAAAAAAAAAACACCAATATCTTGTGCAGCGTTTAATGCATGCGCAGGCAATATGAATCCAGGCCAGCAATGGCGGACTCCGCCACTCACGAAGCAAACCACCATATAGAAAAGATAATTAGAACCACTGAATGGCTAATTCATAAAAAAAAAAAAAAAAACGTGCCCATAGTATCAAACATGGGATATCCAACCTTTGATATGCACTTGAAGAATATTCAATTTCAGACTAATAAATGATGCATATCTCGTCTACACAATCGGCTCAATTTCTGACCCATTCTGTGAACTAAAATAATGAATTGCATCCACGTGCGATCTTTCGCTCGCGTGTGTTTGTGTAACTTGGAATCGAGCGGCGGCCCTCGGAGGCGAGTGTCCTTTCGAGCCTCTATAAAAAGCAGCGCATGTGCCGTGTCTTGTTAACGCGTGCAGGACTGGAACTTGTCTCCTCACTTGCAGGGAAGCTGGCGGTCTTGACGGAGGCGATAGACGCTGCCCTTCTTGAAGGTATTGTGTTCAGACGTTTGCTGGTTTCGCGCCCACTCATTCCTTTGTTTGTTTAGAAATCTCCGCCGGAGCTTTGCTTTAAGTCGCCGAGTGAGTCAGCGATTGAACTGCCTTTTCTTTTCTTTTTCTTTTTTTTTTTTTATCAGGAGAGCTTCAAGCCGCCAAAGCCCTGCTCGCCCAAATGAAATACTATGCAAACATCGAAGAGAAAGTAAAGGAAAAACTTTCTGAATTCATGTAATCCCCTCCCCTCCCTATATAGTGTCACATTATTTAATATTTTTAGTTAGTTTATGAGAAAAAAAAACTTTTGTACAGAAGCGCACTAATTATTGCACATTTGTCTCTGGATTATGTAAATCTATTGTTCAAGTTGAATAATAAAAACGTCCTGTAATGCATCATACACAACTGAATTAATGGTGATTTGTACATGATCTTCCATTTTCTTTATGAAAAACTGTACAGATACGAGGGTGTAATTAAATGCATTCAGTATCTCCCTTGAATTCCACCAATTTCACCAGCCTAATCATATCCACTTGTACCTAATGCATCATTAAATATGACAGAGATCTATAATTGCCGCTGATTAAATGAGTGTTTATATGATTATCCTGCCTATCAGGCCAGCACGCAGGAGCAGTTCCTCCGGGTGCCTGTAGGTGGAGACATAACACCTTGACAATCATAATGCAGAGGTGCAGCACATGTTGTACAAACTGGATATGAGACCAGGAGGAAGCCCTTTTATTGGGGGAGACAAGCTATTGAATTATTCATGGTGGCTTTGGCGTTAATGCTATGATCACGCCGGATCCCACTGAATGCCGATGACTTGACGAGCCAAAGATCTGGGATCTGCGGGAAGTTCCGGCTCACAGATGTATGTACGCTGACCCTGCACGCACACGGATAGGCGCACCGGCAATGTAAATGAATCCACCTTCCGTTTCAACACCACGGATTCATAATCTGTAATTGCTTTGCAAATTGGGAGCTCCAGTCACATCGAGGCGTTTTGATCCGAGAAACCGATCCAGGTGCAGTCACACTGAGAATAGGGAGGTCGTCCCTTTAATCTGATGGCCGACCGTGAACCGTCAGCTCGCATGTCATGTGGGAAATGTTATTTGAGACAACCTAAACCATTATTTAAAAAATTTATTCGTGCTTTTCCACTGTGCGCCACACTGGAACATCCCACTGTAACGCGTCCTGACTGGTTGTTTATTAAGTCTGCAACAACAATGTCATTTGTCGGAGGCGGTTTCTTTCTTTTTGTAACCGTGGAGAGGCAGTTTCCTTAATACACATGGATGGACATTGAATTAAACAGGGCCCGCCGCGAGGAGACTAACAGGCTTATTTATTATTCATGTCGTAATCGGAAGGCATCTACGGCACTTTTTTTTTTTTTTTTTAATTAATGAGAAAATGGCATCGACCAACGCCGAGGCCACCGCTGTCTCCCAGAACTCTTTCAAATGGAGTTTGAAAGAAACGGGGGGGGACGGGGGGACGACAACAACCCTACTACAGCTGGGCTGCGAAATTGAATTGGATGGCAAGATGAACTAGCTCCATGTAATCACCATGCGCCCGTCATGGTGCACCGGGTCGAGTCACACGGGCCGCAAAGGCCGACATGACCCACTTGATGTAATTCTCTGTGATTGCACCAATTTGGCATTTTGGGAAATTAGATATTAAATGTTTTATTGAGAGTTGGATGAAAACATGTGTGGCACTCTTAGATCTGTTCCAGTTAATATCAAAACCGCTGCTGGTTGTGTTAGCTTAGCATCACGATGAGCTCACCAGCATCTTTACTCTGCATCTCATTGACCTCTTGAGGGTCATGGGCTGTGATCTTTTCTTAGCTGCTGCACTGTGACTACCTTTGGACCCGTGTCCCATTGTTTCCAGTCGTAATGCTAAGCTAAGCTAACCGTCAGTAGCTCAGCACAGTGGTATCGATGTCCTTGTATAACCCTTGGCAAGTGTTTCCCAAAATTACAAACCTTTCCTTTAACAATCCACGTGCTTTAACACCAAAAATATTTCCCTTCATCGATTTAGAATGATGTAATAAGCGATATTTAGCTTTTCAGTTTTCATACCTTCACAGCACCGTTGTATTCAGGACATCGTTTCCAAACTGAGTCTCATTTGGTGGCTGCGTATCGCCACGTGAGTGAAAAATGATTCCAGCCACAAGCGCTGTAACTTGGAAAATCACTGGAGAGCAATTCCACCTGCATGGATTATGGCGCCTAAATAAGCCTCCAACAAGGCGAGTAGCAGCGCACGTCCTAATTGCGGTATTAATCATCTCCGTATGGCCTTAACGTAAATATCATAATAAGATGAATGCCTTCTGGTGACCCGTGTCTTAATCATAATGTTCTCTTAATCGCATTAAGACTGAAATGTTGGTGGGCCGCTGTAACTCAATTGCAGTGCTCCTGACAGAAACCTAATGGGAAAAATTCCTCATTATAGACCGTTTGACTTATGATGATGAAGTGCAAACACGACTGAACTGTAGGGGAAGCGCCAACTGGGGGATACGGACGCCAGCCAATGGGAGGCCTGATTGACACCAGTCGAAACCAGTCGGGGATGACTCACCGGGCTCTTCCTCCGTCTTCATGGCCCCCGGCCCTCCGCTACAGCTGCCACGTGACTCCGCCTCCGATCGCCAGGCGCCATCGTCTCGCAGACACCTTCAGCCCGCTGTGTGTGTGTGTGTGTGTGTGTGTGTGTGTGTCTCACCGGGTAGTAATGCCATTATAATCTTCCACTATTAGGCTTCCTTCCCGCCCCTTAATCCGTGTTGTTATGTTTGTGGGCCTCGTCTCCGTACAAAGCTGCTTTGAAACCTGCTACTCTACACAAAATGTGCTCCCTGAATTTCCTTTTGAGTGTTTTCACCATTTTTTTATTTTTATTTTCTTCAGTCTGAACACACTCGCTGGGACTTTCTGACACTGATTGGTGTCGACAGAGGGATGTGACAGTACTCGCAGAGATCAAGAGCACATGTAGAAATCTGCAATTTACACTGTCTGCTGTCGGTGACAGCAACACAACACCCGGCATGTCTGCTAATGCGACATTATACGGCGAACAAACTGGAAAACAGAAGCCGGCGTCATAAAATAACACTATTTTCTTTTTTCTGCGCTTTCCCAAACATGCAGGTGAGTATTCATCATCTCTGAATATTCTCTCCGTCTTATCTCCAACTTAATGGGGGATCAGTTCATTAAAAGGGCAGATGCGATATCTCACCCACTCCAGATTGGCTTTGTTCCATCCTAATTGAATGTAATCGCGAGTCAAATCAGACCGCACTTTGACGATAACCGCCTTTCCTCTCGGCTGCATGTTTGTGGGGGAGAATTCCCGGAGGTGATCCTTACTGCAGCGGGCGAGCCGCTCCTCTAAGCTTTTGATATGGGCTATGCGGAGAGATTTTCTGGGGGAATCTCTGCTCTCCGCGGCAGTAAGAGTGCTCGTATGTATTTGCACACACCACAATTCGAGATGCGGCGTATCTTCAAATACGCAGTTGTCAAGTAATCCCCGTATCAATAGTCCTTTCCCCGAAGCTCTCGTCGCACGTATTGCTCCAAATTACAGTGAATTTGATCTGGTACGCTGCCGCAATCAAACACACTTTTCTGTTGTGCGGCAATCATGTCTAGTGGCCCCGCTTCATGTTGCCGTATATTGCAGGATGAACCGAAGGTTGCAGGTTTTTATGTCATCTCCTTTCATGGCTCAGATCCGTGCAGAAACGTGCATACTGTACACTGCAGGTTTATCAAATCCAAGGTCTACTGGTTATGGCTGTGCTTGTATGTTATTCTGTGGCGTACATTCCTCATAATTGGGTCGCTGATGTGACTCAAACTGTCTCCCCTGAACTTGTGAGGATGGCAAAGTGCATATTTTGCATATTTTCTAGTGCTTGTTCAGGAGAACTGGGCACATTTCACAGCTGCAGTTCTTTCACCGAGAGGTGTGGCGATATGCAAAGGTAGGAGACCCGATGAATGCAAATTGATGTGTTTTCTTTTTGCGTCTACAAAGTCAAATAGCCCTCAAAAGCATAACATCATACATCTGAAATGTTTACAACGAGTTCTGGGGAGCTTAATCCCCCATGGAAAAGGAGGGGTCCACTTTAAATTAAACATCTATGAAGCAGCAGGTTGCGGGTGGATCTGCAAGTTAAGAGGTATTTTTTTTGGGGGGGGGGGCGCTCGGCTGTCCCCTTGAAACACCGGGAGAGAGATTGCTTCAAAAGGCTCCTTTGTGGTTCTTGAGTTTGGAAAGCCTTTGAAGTGGAAGAACCGGTGGTTTTAAACAAGGTGTGTGCGTGTGGAAGCAGATCAGTCATTCACTTTCAGCTCAGTTGAGTGCAAACCACTTGCCTCTGGTGAGATCACCTTATCTCCTCCTCTGTGCCGAGGATACTCCCCGCTGCTTATCTCCCAGCCATCTCATTGTCCAAGGTTCAGATCTGGCCTTGTTTCACATCTCATCTGAATAACTTGCACAGCATTGAATCACTGAATCCCATTCTGACATTGTGGCTCTCAAGTGGCGGAAAGAAAAAAACTTTTGCAAAACCCAAAAAACTTGGCGCCTCTGTGCTTCCATTATACTCCCAAATGAAGGTGAACACCAGAACCATTGGGGCGATGTTAGGAGAGCACCAAACTAGGGAAGATTTTTTTTTACGAACACAAATGTATTACGATTGTTTTTGAAATATTACAACAAAAAAACACACAACATAACTATGTGGCCTATTCAAATATAAAATACCTATTTTCTGGTTTGCCCATAGGTTCATAATAAACAGCTGGAGTTAATGTCCTTTAAATCATTGTACATTGTCAAGACTATGCACGTGTTTGGGGAATAACCTACAACATGATGGTGTGTGAACTGCACAGCTTAATCTCAAAGACATGAAGAAGCAGTTTCTGTGTGAGTGTATGATCACAATGATTGGCGGTGGAATGTGGCTGCGATGCCAGATACCGATACCAACAGCCTTCACCACCACCAAGCGCAAACTCGATTCAGACGGAAAAAACGACGAACCTTTCGGTGCGTTGCCCCGATATCGTGGGATATTCTGCGGTTGTCCCGATGTTTTTTCTACGTGCAACGTCACTGATACTTGCCGCTTGCTTTGGCTGAAAGTGGCGACGATGAGAGCGGCGAGAGTGAAACGGGGAAATTGCATCCTGTGAAACCAGAACAACGAGCTGAAAGACACCGAAGAGCAGAAAGGAATCAGGTGGCGATTCTCCACCTTTTCAACATGCACATAATTGTAAGTAAACTGTCGACTTACTTTACGAAACTCGTGTGGAAACCACAAATTGGGATGATTTGCCACCGGATGCAAAATGTCCTCCCCCACCTGGATGAACGTAGCAGGCCATAATGTGGTTTCCGTGCGTGACAGCGACTCGTCGCATCGCGGATCTCCCCCGCTGTCACGCCTTTGTGAGATTGAATCGAAGCGCACAACACTGGTTACAAACGGCCGAACGTCTCAGTGATTGTCAGCAGTGTTGGGGACGCTCAGCGAGCTCACCGGTCGGCTCGCATGCTAATGTGCAATCTTAAAGTAAAGAGATAGCGCGGTCGTGCCTCGGCTCCGCTGCGGGTGGGCCAGACACGACTCGTTTCTGAAGGAAGACCGGACGGGATGATTGCATTGTGGCGCCAGGACAAACCAATTCGGAGCTCTCAAAACTAAATTCTATCATTGAGATTTATTGCGATGCAGGAATTCAGCCAGATCCCTGCACCTGTGGCAGTATTTTCACTCCTCGCCGCCTGTGAGCCTCTCCACATCCGCCTGCTTTTTCATTCATTTGTAAAGCCTTGCTTTTCAGGTTAAAGAAGAAAACCAAAAGAAGCAGTCCCCTCCTCGCTTGTGCTGCTGATATCTCACATAATGATGACTCTCGTTACTCCGTGCATCCTACCAAGTTCAACAACAAGCTAACCTTTTTCTACTGCAGCTGTTTCTATGACAACGCGAGCCCCTGCTGAAACTTTAAAGCGCGATAAACACAAGAGACGGAAAAAAAAGGGATTTGATTGATCTCAAGACGGTTAGGTGGTGTTTAGGCTAACAGGCAAAGATCAAAAAGGTGATAATGGTTTCACGCCGCTCACAAACAAGTCACAGTTGAATATTTCTGTGTTGGAATTAAGACTGGATTTCTTAAACTGGCATATTGTATCGAGTTTGTATTAGAATGGTGCGCTTTTGCAGGGAGGTCACATTTGACCCCGTGCTAATATCCAGGTTCATCTCAACAACAGTTGCAGACCTGCCTTTCCATATTATGACAACATGGTTGCGTTATTGCCCGCAGCAGCTATTGTCTCCGAGTGTGTTTATATGAAGCTTTGGTGGCAAGGAAGCGCACCGTGGGCTTTTCTCTGCCTGGCTTTCCTTATTGCATTTGACAGGACAGGGACCACATAACTCAATCCTGTCTCCAGCGCAAATTGAGGCCTTTGAGAAAGTGCTGTGCCAATGACCCCCGGGCTTCACTCAGTGCCTCTTCAACAAAAATAACAGCTAAAAACACACATGAATACGTTGTCCACCTCAACACAGCCCCGGCTGGCGAAGTAATAGGGATTGGTGCCTGTAATACAGACTGGACACGGGGAGATGCGTGGCCCGTTGCGTGGCCCGCTGCGTGGCCCGTTGCGTGGCCCGTTGCGTGGCCCGCTGCGTGGCCCGCTGCGTGGCCCGTTGCGTGGCTCAATAGGTGGCCCGCTGCGTGGCCCGCTGCGTGGCCCGCTGCGTGGCCCGCTGCGTGGCCCGCTGCGTGGCCCGATGCGTGGCCCGATGCGTGGCCCGCTGCGTGGCCCGATGCGTGGCCCGTTGGGTGGCCTACTGAGTGGCCCACTGGGTGGCCCGTTGGGTGGCCTGTTGCGTGGCCCGATGCGTGGCCCGCTGCATGGCCCAATAGGTGGCCCGTTAGGTGGCCCGCTGCGTGGACCGTTGCGTGGACCGTTGCGTGGCCCGGTAGGTGACCCGTTGCGTGGCCCGATGCGTGGCTCGATGCGTGGCCCGTTGGGTGGCCCGTTGCATGGCCCAATGCGTGGCCCGATGCGTGGCCCATTGCGTGACCAGATGCATGGCCCGTTGCGTGGCCCAATGAGGATGCACCGTCCTCAGTTTGAATCTCTTGCCAATCACCAGAGTGGAGAGAAATCACTCTCTGGGCTGTCAGTTGGCGTCAGCCAGGAGACTTTTATCTTTGAACCCATGTCAGTAATTTGGCAATAACGGTTGCTTTGATTAATTCACTGCCTGAATCTCTGCCAGGAGAGCACGAGTCCAGAGACAGTGACAGATTGATGATGCTTGTATCCTGTAATTATGTGGACCCCGATCCTTACAGCGATTAGGCCCGTGTAAAAAAAACAACAACCATGTAGTGGCACACTACTAAGTGTGATGATACTTTTGAGTGAGGACTCGTATTCTGAGGTGCCAGCATCAGAGTGTGTGTGTGTGTGTGTGTGTGTGTGTGTGTGTGTGTGTGTGTGTGTGTGTGTGTGTGTGTGTGTGTGTGTGTGTGTGTGCGTGTGCGTGTGCGTGTGCGTGTGCGTGTGCGTGTGCGTGTGCGTGTGCGCGCGCGCGCGCGCGCGCGTGCGTGCGTGCGTGCGTGCGTGCGTGCGTGCGTGCGTGCGTGCGTGCGGGGATTGCTGCCTGCAGCCGCAGTGTTGTCAGGAAGTCGCAGCTGACTTCAGGCTCGTTACGGAGCGGCACTGAAGGTTGTTTGCTCACCACGTCCTCAGATCAGCTTCATGCTGCTTAAGCAAAACTGTTGACACATCTCAAGCTAACAAAGTTCATTCCAGCGAGCATCCGAAAAGGTCTCAGCCGGGAAGAGACGACATCACGATATTTTGTCAAACCTGCAGCAGCAAAAAAAATAAAATGAAAGAGCTTATTCAGCAGGTGTCGTTCGGCACATCGCCACCTCCCCTTGATTTGTTTTTTGGACGAACTTGATGTTTACTTCAAGGCCTCTCGAGGGGCTTGCCTGAGAGGTAAACAACACTCCGAGGATATCTTATTCTTTTTCATTTGACAGCTTGGAAGGCAGTCCCACTTTCCTGGGTTTTGGTCTTTTGCACAGATTCCCACACAAACACCTTTCCACCGAGCTAAATGGAAATTAATGACTGTTATCTTCCACTCAATTGAATCTATTAGTGGGAAACAGTGGAATCTTAATTTGAGAATCCCTGTGTTGCTATATTTTAATTCAGCCATATGTCAAAATGAAAAATTGCCAACAATCACTGCTTTTTTAATTGGTATTCCGAATTGCATTTAGTTTGGTTTTCGGACACAATTACTGTCTAAAATACAGTAGATTTAAAAACCAACATATGAATAATTATGAAAAAAAAACAACCCTCTTTGGGCCACCTGTTAAATTGAATAATGCAACACGCTCAATGTTAGCAAACTGTCTGATTTAATTGGTCTCAAAGAGCAATGTGGTAGGGTTGTTTTGGACTGCACACGCAGACGGTGAATGGAAGTCCTTCACGTCACCGGGAATGAACAAAACGATGCCGGCCTCTGTGTGAACGCTCGAGCTATCCAACCTGTTTGCCAGCGTCATTCCATTGGGTCCAGTGTACAATCTCAGTGGCATCTTCTGACAGTGCTGGTCATGGGAAATATGATTCCCCCCCCGCCTCCCCCCCCGCCCACCTCCGCAGATGGTCTCACCTGGCTGGCTTATCAGTATGGATCTCTTCCCATCTCTCGCTCTCGCTGCCGTCTTCCCTCCACTACAAACATCTCGGGGAAAGACGTGTGCTCATTTCTTTCATCATACCTGTACATTTTCTGCCCGCCCTGTCCGGACAGATATCACCCTTCACGTATCCATCAATCACATAAACTGGCACTGTGGGGGTTTTTTTTGCCCGGTGTGACTCCATCTGTCTTTCTCTTCCAAGACAAACACCTTGCCAGCTGACAGGGGAAATATCCCGAGCTCTTGAAGTGAGCGTGGGTGTTTCTATTCCACTTGATAGTTAATTCATCTGTGGGTGTCTGTGGGACCGTAGCCATGGGAACCCGGCCTCGCCGTGACCCCTCCGGTGATAATACCGTATTAAAGTGAAATTCTGTAATTTAATGTAATGGAATAGCTGTAATTAGATTTGGTTACTATTACAGCCATTATACTTATCTTCACAGCTCGGCCTGAAATCTCTGAAATGTTCCACTTCCTCACAGTGCCTAGTCCCCTGGCAGAGCAAATCAAGTGCAGGCATATCATTCACACATTCTTGCGTAACCATTGAAATCACTGATTCCTGTTATACATTACTGCTCTGAAGAGAACACTTGATAAATATTAAAAAAGGGATGACGGAAACATTTTTATTTTTTATTATTAGAATATATGTACGAGAGTTGTTGTGAACAGCTGCCACCTGCTTGTGTTTCTCCATCTCTGGCTGATTCCAGCTGCCTGCTGGAGGAATTAAGGAGGCGATTTGGAGAGCCCGGGCAGATGTAACAGCTGAGATGACATTAGCCTGCTTGGGACAACATGCTGCTCAGATAGGGAGAAACGCTCTGCACTGGCAACTGGGAGGCTTAAGGACGTCGCCCGCTTCATTATGTCCCGGACAAGCTTTCTGAAAATATATATTTTCTGCCCGTTGCACATGTGCATTTAAAAAAAAAAAAATGAAAAAAAGGGATGGAGATAGAGAGTTGGTTTGTCCAGGTATGAAAACGAACTAGACCTGTAAAATGTGACAAACTGAGTTGACAGGGATTCCAATAAATTGAAGCTTTGGTCACTCGGATTATGAAGTCAAACTTTGTCAAACAAGATATCTTGGGATGCCTCGTCAAAAAATGGAGGCATGAGTACATCCACACATTATGTCACCCAGCTGAGAAATAGGCTACAAAGTCAAAACTGTGACTTTTAATGAACTATTTAATACATACGACGTGCCCTGTTTCGGGAAGAGGATTTGCTCCCATTAACACAACATTAACACTCATTATTAACTCCTTAGTATGCATCAATCATGCATTGCGGTATTAAAACACGTTTATAAAGCACATGTTAACATAGTCCCTAAAGCATTAGTGCATATCTAAATCATATGTATACATTTAAATTTAAATAAAAAATGTTATCATCTACTAACACTTTTTAATTATTATCTTATTAATAATCTATAAGGCCTTAATACTTAATTTACAAATGGGGAATCCATCATTTAGAAACCCAATCAGGAAATGCATAGCCAGGCTTATTAATCAAGGATAAACCATTTATAACTGTTTATGAACACAGTGTTCATGTTGGAACAATACTTTATAAATGATGAATTAAGTGTTTACTCATGCTTCACTAATGCTAAATAGTGTGTACTTAATATCTTATGATATGTAATAAAATGACCCGATATTCCAGATACTGTAAGATTTATTTCCAATGTGTATGGAGTAACTTCAAGTACAATAAAGTACGGTTTTGCTAATTCCACCTACGAGTTGTCCAATTTGCCAGCATAATCATCGGAGTGCACATGACAATTCTGATACAAATTATCTCCTAATTGTTCCTTTCACTTTTTCCAACCCCTTGTTTTCAATATTTTGCAACCACGCAAGGGCAAGTTGTTGCACACCGGGTTCGCCAATATATCTGAATAGAAAAATTAAATATTTATTGAGGTTAAGGGGCCGTGTGTCTAAATGTGAGAATGCCAGATAATTAAATTTGCTCCAGTCTATGGACTGAAAGTATTTGCTCTTCGCTCTTTCAGGTCCTCTAGGACTGTAAACAAAATGACGCACTCGCCCACCTACGCTCTATTAAGATTTAAAGGATCAAACATATCTTTAATAATTTCATCCCAATGGACCTTCACATGTATGGAAAGCACACATGCACTCGGATTCTCTCTCTGCAAATGGGCAGAGACCTTCATTTTTATTGCACAATTAGACACGTTCAATTATCATATAATTGCCTTCACTTAGGTTGTGCGTTCTGTAACAACGAACATAATAGAGTGCAGTAGATGCACAGGGACACACACATTTCAAATGGTCTGACTAATCGCTGGCCAGCAGATTTACAAAGCCCCCTCCGTGTGGTCGTTTCCTCTAAAAGAATGGAGTCACAGAAGGTTTGGAGCACAATCTAATGGTTCTGGTGAATTTCAACATTTCCTCACGCAGAGTGATTGATGAGATCTCTGGGGCGACATTTGTGGCGAACTCTTTCCATCTGTGCTTGCACATGAAAAAATCAAAGTGTTAATAGCACAGTTGCGTGTTGATGGAGATTTGATTGGCTTCCTGTTCCAAACGCCATTTCATCACACCCCCCGAAAGCCGTTCGACAACCGGGGACCATCTTGCCCTCGATGAAATTAACCATGAATCCACCTCTGGAGACGAGCAGGAGGAGCTTCAGCATCCCTGGTGAGTCTCTGCAGCACCCCCCACCCTAACCCCACCCTAAACCCATCCCGAACTCCGGAGGGACAGTCCTCTGGGACAGCATGGCTCCTCCCAAATTACTTTCTCATACATCGTTAATTCGACTATCTTTTGAGGCGATCGAGGTTGGTCAACAGTTTGAGACACATGGTTAAAACAAAAACTTTGATTTGTTGAGGCAGAACAACTGTTTCATTAGGTTTAGTAAAAAAACAAAACATGGTTTGGCTTAAAATCACTACGACATTGAAACAAATCAAAAGCACTTATTAGGCAATGCAACAACTACTTGGTTTTTCTATTCCATTATCCGAACCAGTTATCCTGCTCAGGGTCGCTGGAGCCGATCCCAGCTGACGTTGGATGAAGGCGGGGTTCAACCCACACAGGTCGCCAGTCTATCTCAGGGCACGTGTAGACAGACAACCAGTCACGCTCACACCTCCAGGCAATTCAGAGTCAAATTAACCTGAGCTGCATGTCTTTGGACTGGGAGGAATCCACACAGAAGGACCGCCCAGACTGGGAACCGAACCCCGGCCCCTCTTGCTGGTTATGCACCATGCAGCCCCTACATGGTTATGTTAACCTTTTTAACCCCCAGTTAAGCCCCAGCCATTTAGCATACCCATACTAAATACAGAATATCAGTGGGTCTGGTATCGATTCATGGGAGTACGAGGACTTGGAGAGTGAGGAAGAGCTCCTGATGAAGAATTCTGCCCCCATTTTTGGGGGCGCTGGGCAACAAAAGTCCTTGGTTCACATGGGACACAAACAGCACGTTTCCTGGGTTAAAGTCCTGTTTTGGACGCATCCAACTCCCTGACCTCCCGACTGAAACTTATTTGCGATACGTCAAAAGCAAAATGTACTCCGCGACAAAACGTTTCCCCCCGAAATGTAATTTCGTTGTTGGGAACATCATTTTTCAGAGACAGGGTTGGAATAGAAAAACAAGGAAGTCACATTTTCCCATTATAGATAGGCAGGGCAGGTAATTAAAGGAAAGATCCCACTGAAACCTCACCTGAAGATGTAAAATATCCTAATGGAAATTGCATTAATAACTAATATAAAAAGTGCTTTGTCACTGACAGCAACAGGATAAAGAATGAGCCTCATAACGTCTTCAGTGTCTGGAGATGCCAGTGGACTTTGGGGGGGGGTTTAAAGTTTTTGCTTTAAAACTGAGTATAAGGCAGAAAAGGAGTTTTTAAAGCATAACCGTATCATTGCTCTGCAGATATATTGTGGTCGTTTTGTGCTATGGGGCAGTAAAAACACATGGTTATTGCCCCTTAAAGGGATAGTCGGGGCCCCTTATGAGTCGCCCTGTTTTCTGTCCATCCTCAATGTCGCTGGCTGAGACGAGAGATGTTGTGTTTGATTGCTAGACAAATGCCACTAATTCCCGTATATTAATTAATAGGCATGAATTACATTACATTTCATTTTGCTGACTCTTTTATCCAAAGTGACTTACATGCAATACAGTAGACAGTAGACACAGCAACGGTGAGCAATTAGGGTTAAGAGTCTTGCTCAAGGACACAACACCATGGACTAGCGGAGCCAGGGATCGAACCACCGATCCTCTGATTGAAAGACAGACCTGCTAACCACTGATCCTCTGATTGAAAGACAGACCTGCTAACCATTGATCCTCAGTCGCCGCAGAATTGGGTGCAAGTTATTTTTAATTGGACTGCAAAGACGGTTGTGACTGATCAGATTTGCCTCCGAAAAGGCTGATATCTCCCATAAAATGATCTTTTTATGTACGAAAAAACCCCACAGATCTGCAAAAGCTAATTGATCACGAGACCTTTTTAAGCCGCCGCAGACACAAAGCATCAGAGGCTGCGGTGGTCGCATCGTCGCCGGCGAGATGCTCGCATCCCGGGACGTTTTAAGTCACCGAAAAGGAGCGTCTCCGCGGCCTTCTCTCTGTTCCCACACCGCTAGTCGTTCGCGCATTATTTCCCACGACCGACAAAAGTTCAGCCGCATCGTTTGTGTCCGCCTCGCAGCGCTGGTGATTACTGCTGTCTGGCGCCGGTGTCCGTGGCTGCAGCGCTGACCTCACATTCGTTGTTTGGCGGATTAATCTGCCGGCGGGTCACGGCTCTGCCTTCCTCTTTGCTCTGGCTACGCGGCGTTAACGATGCGTCAGCTCTGGCCAGCGCTGACTGTCACCGCTTCCCGAGGCTCCGTCGTGATGATTCACATGAGTGAGCCATTAAGAAATTGGATGTTTTCATGACCCTGTGAGGAGGAAAGCGAGTGGGTTGAAAGTGCAGGCTTTCTGAAAGGCAGGCGGCCTAATAGCCCACATCGCATCGCTGTGTGCGTGTGCGAGGCCGACACTCTGACAGATCCATCTTCTTAATTGTTTCTCGGCTTCATTAAAACGTATTAAAAAGTTTGTGTCTTGTGGGACTCGTGAAGAAATGTAATCCATTTAACACAAATGAGACAAAAGCCGTTCGGAGGAGGCCGATGCTTTGCTTTTTCTTCGTGGATAAAGCCTCCGACAAGAGATTCAATTCTCCATCTCTTGTTCAGACGCCCCTGTTAGGCATTCAGCCTGTTAAGAGCTCAGTGAAAACATGAGAAACACTTAGTCCTTGAGAGGACGGATCTGTTGTTTACAGAACGCCTGGGCTTTTATGGATGCTGCATGCTTTCTCTCTTTCTCTCTTTCTTTCTTTTACCCCCTTTGACTCCGAAAAGCTTTACGGGGGGAAATGGAGCTCTCTGATCCCCCCCCATTTAAATTCTTAAAAAAGGGGCATCTTTAACTTAACGTGTTTAATCCCTGACAGCGTTTTCCTGTTTGTTTGGCTACACCAGCTTCTTTTCCCACCTCTCTCTCTCTCCTGCTGCCTCTCTCTCTCTCTCGTGGCAGCGGCTGGCCGGGCAGACGGCCACAACTCGGCTAATGGATTCGCAGTCAGGGCCACGTCTCCGGGCTGGTGTGGCCCCCCCGCGGAGACCCCGCGGTTTGCCACCAGGAACGACCCATCACACACACTCCTGGAGACCAGGTTTTGGGCCAAAGAGTTTATACAAGTCCACATGGGAGATGTCTGCGGGCGGGATGGAGGGTGTTTGAGATACTCCTCCTCTGTGCTTCGATACACGCCGTCTTCTCTTTCCCCTGCGCTGTAAAGGCGTTCCCCCCCCCCGACCCACCACCCCTCGGGGGAACCATCTTCCTTCTATAAAGCCCATCGCTGTGAAAATTGTGTGTAATTTCAGGGCCCGTTAACAGCGAGGGTGCAGGCATGCATACAGAGCGCCGCTATCATCACGCCGGGGCAGAGGAGCACCCGGGGCAGAATCACGTATCCGGCGCTCCTTTGCCAGTCTTCGCCCATACAACCCTGACATGCATCGACGGACGCTCGCGGAATAAGGAATGGGCAGACCGGGCAGGGGGAGGCAGATGAGAGGTGGATGGACTAAAAGGAGAAGAAATTGAGGAGGAGGCAGCAGCAGCAGCAGCTGAGTGTGTGTCACAGCGAGAAAGGGGAGGGAGCGCTTTAGAAAGAAAGAGATGGGAATACTTGATGAGGAAAGATGGAAGCGGCGGATGAAGAAGTGAAAGGGGATCTGAGGAGAGAGAGAGGCCTGAATCAATATTTATACTGTGAGGCGAGACGATTTCCAAAGGAGTAATTAAATTGGTGTGTCATATTTCATTCCATTACTGGGCCGAGCTCGCATGCAAATGAGCCCAAACGCCTCCTCTTCCGAGTGGATTTCCTTTCTTTCGTGACAGTGAGAAGGATGGAAGCAGGCGGAGCAAAATAAAACATCACTCCAGTATTCATGAGCTCATTGTCGGGAACTTGGGTACCACTCGGATGCAATTCAGCAGAGAGCGGGGGGGCATGATGGAAACCCCCCAACCCCTGCTGTACACTGCTTTACAAGGCTCAGGGGCGGGGAAGCAAATCAATCTCATTTGAATGTTGATTAGTAAAATGAGGCGACGCCGTCGTTGATTGGAAACACGGTCTGATTCCCGACGTCGCCTCCCCTCTCTGGAGTCGAGGAGAATGAATAAAACATATCGAAGTAAATGTTACGCCGGATCGTTGCCTGTGCGGATATTTTGGGTCAGACGCAGGCCTCCTTCATGCATTCACGAGATCTTCCCAAAATATCGGCGGTTTACAGTTGGAATAAGCGCTCCGGCGTCGCATTGGTTAGTTGGCCTACGCGGGGAACCGGATGGGTGAATCTGGAAGGGGACCGTTGTTTACAGTAGGCATTAGTTTCAGGTGCTGCCTTCCTATTACGGCGCTCTGCACTTCTGACAAATGGGATTTTTGTGGGGGGACAACAACACACAGCTGTGCAGCCAATTAAAAGTTTCCTTTCAACCTCTTTACAGCCTCTCAGTTCGGCTGTTATTTTTCTCAGTTTCAACGTGCTGTGCAAGAAAAAGAAGAGGAGAGCGTCCAAAGCCCAGTATCAGTGATTTTTTTTTTTTTTTTTTTTTTAGAACTAACTAAAATTGCCCTGCCGTGGCTTTTTCCACTCTTACCCGGCGCAGTCGATCTCCTGCGAGAGAAAAATGACCCCGACCTGCAAAGGGCAGGCGGAGCCACTAAATGGCGATGGGATGGAAAGCCTCTGGAGTGGTGCCATGTGCAGAGCACAGGTCCCGCCAAAGGCATCCAAAGTGCTGCCAATGGGAGACTCGACGTTAACGTCTACAACGGTGCAGAGAACAACAGCTGCTTATGTGGTCGGCCGATGGGGTGTGTGTTTCTTAAAGTTCCTGGAATGCATGTGTGTGATCGTATTGACTACTGGTTGAACATAATGTTGTGAACAGCAGTGGTAGATGTGTACTTGTATGTACTCCACTACGAGTATACGTGCTGCATTCAAAGGTATCAAGTAAATGTGGTCTTAATGGAGAATAGTCCCTGAAAAACCTTTTTATTATTCTATTTCCTCATTGGATCAACACGAAAGCAATGCAGCGTCTCGATGTTGGAGGCAATTATAGAATTTTTATATTGTTGGGTTTTTAATAAATATGAAATACAAAAATTGAACTGTAGCTGTGAAATAAAAGGAGTAGAGTTTTTGTCAAAATCTAACAAAGTAGTTATGTAGTTAAGTGTTTTTTTTTCAATTTTCAAGGTTAACCACATGTTTCAAACCGCGACCTTAATCTGGGAGTAAATTTCTTTCCCTCAAAATGTTATTGAGAGTACAGTTTGGTTGAATAGGGACAACATTTTAGGAAATAAAGGGTTGTTATTTTTAACTGCAGTAGGCAATTCAAAAGTGAAAAGAATGTGATCCTTATTATCTCGCAATGAAACCACATTTGAAATCCAGTTTGAGAGAAAACAGAACGTGTCGCTAATCCCTTCGGATGAGACACCCAGAGAAGTGCGAGACAGCGAGGAGAAACCCTGCAGTTGGCGTCAACTGACTGGTGGTGGGAGCTGTTAACATCCTCAAAAAAAAATAAAAACTGCAGAAGAAGTCAATCCATGCAACAACGGCGATGCGCTGAGGGATAATCACTCTGCTGGTGTCGACAAGCTGATGAAAATACGACCCAAAAAAAACAAACTTCACGCACGGCTTCCTGCTTCGTCAGCAGCGGGCCAGCTGGAGGAGCGACAACATATAGGGAGGCCGCACAGCTGCCGGACCCGGGGACCGGTGCAGCCTCTGCTGGTCTGCAGCACGGACACTTAGAGGTCCAACATACTCGTCTTGACTGCCCAAAAGATATATTCAGGTATTTACTGTTCAGAGTGATATCCCTTCATCAGTGTGATCGATTGAGGAAAAAACAACAACACACAAACGCCTCCTTTCTTGCTTTGAGCCACCATGACTGCAAAACCTCATGAAATCAGTATCCTATTAGCATGTATTATGCACATCTCTGCAAACCAACTCTAGATGGCACTGGAGACCCAGTGGACTCGTGTGTGTGTGTGTGTCATTGGAGCTTGTGCACATGTGAATGCATGCGTGTGTGTGTGTGTGTGCAAGCGTGTCTGCATCTGTGTGTATGCCTCCCAGATTCAATTATTCATCATTTCCAGTGCAAATATGGTTTGGCTTTTCTATGTCTCCTTCTTTTTTTCTTCCCCTCCCAGTTTTGTTTATTATTTATTATGCCCAGGCTCACAATGTTTGGGTAGAATAGAAAGCCGGGTAGCAATAATGTCACTGCGTGGGTGTCATAATTATGTTCTGCCACAAACACACAGTGGGAAAAAAAAGAAGGTATTGGTCGTGTGTTGCAGTACCCGGTGCCGCCGAGGCAGACGTTTGTTCGCCTCGTGTCTTGGCACTGATAGCCGGTGTCTGCAGACTGCAGCATTTCACCAATATCATAATTTTTTTTTTTTTAAATACTACGTCTGCCTGTGGCCTGGAATGGATATCTGTCAGTGTATCATGCAACGTATTCCCACAGTCCACTACGGTGTCATTTTGCCTTCTTCATTCATGCAACCCAAACAAATAGTTTTTTTCATAATCATATATTGATTTTGGAAAGAGACTCGTAATCTATGTTGAGATTATGACTCAGAACCCGTATTAAATGCATGTATTGATCATCGCAGGATCTTCAGGGCACAAGATACTTTCTATAATAACTTTCTCACCAACATTAATATGATATTATTTATTAGGGTCAGAGCAACTGACCCTATTGTTATTCGAAGGGTTATTATTATTATTTATGATTCTTATTTTTGTACATTGGGGACATTTTTGGGGTACTTGTCATACACAAAAACTCACCAAATTTGGCAAGCCTGTCAGGCTTGGCGAAAATAGCAATCCGACATATAGGCGTCATATTTGTGATAAAGAAAATTGCTCTCTAGTTTTTTTATTTGTTTTTGGTGGCAAAACTTGCAAAGAGCTCCCGACATTGCCTGAAAAAACTAAACTTGCGAGGCGTCTCAGCGTAGGAGTTATCTCACAGAGACTCAAAGTAGCGTCGATCTATTATAAGAGGTAGTTTGTTCTTTTTCAGTCTGTGGAAGAGCCGTGCAGAGATTTCTTAATCAACAGTCATTCATGAACGCTCGCATGAATCCATTAGAGCACATTTTAGCCTCCGATCGTGGTTTTGTCGTTCCCTCACAAACGCGATCCCATCTTCATCAAATATTTAGGAAGATTAAATATTTGGAATACAGCGAACATGGGGCTTGTTAAATGGAAGCAGGCTAGCGGTGATGCAAATGACCCCCCCCCCCCCCCACCACCACCACCGCAGGGACGTCCCGTGCATCCACTAAAACTGGCACACATCAGGTGAAACTGAGGCCGACACAACATTTGTGACGAGATGAATTACCCAAAAGTAACCCAAATAAGTCTCTGACGACGTCTCTGAACCGGCGGTCGTGAAGAGTTCGCGGTACTTTCCTCCCGTCTCCGCCGCCTGCAGACGTTTGCTTAAAAAGCTGTAAAGCTCCGTACGGATCCTTCTCCCTGCTCTTAACAAGTGTTTCCCATCAGGAGCCGTCGTCGGAGCTAAGAGGCTTTGTGTTCGCCTTCAGTCTCGCTCGGAACTTTTAGGTATTCATTTTTTATTTTTTCTGTGAAATTCTTAAAAGATTACAGTAGCTAACGATTTAGTCGATTTTAGAGGAAAATCAGTCGGTCCACACGGCCTACTTTTTTTTCAGATGGATGCATTAACACTCCCAAACACGGCTGTAGAAAAGTGTTTCAAGATTGGAACTAGTTATTATTTCATATGTTGTATTTTAAACACCAGTTAAATGATATTCTTCTCTTTGTTTTTAGATAATTGTATACCTTCAATTAGCATTTTTTTGCTAATTGAAGGTATCTTCAAGGGATGGTATTGTTAGTTGTTCGGTCCAGACTGAACTCAATAATTATTGAATGGATTGCGTTGATATTCTGTACAGGCATTAACTCTAGAACACAATATATATATATATATATATATATCTTTTGTCTGAGCTGGGTGGGTCCTTCTGTAGCTTCATGCTGCTCACTGACGTTATTGAAGGTAGGCGTGTCTTTATTGAAGGTGGGTGTGTCTTTATTGGAGGTGGGCGTGTCTTAATTGGAGGCGGGCGTGTCTTTATTGAAGGTGGGCGTGTCTCTCTGCTCCAATCCCTGGTTGTTTCAACCTTCACGTGTTACGTTAGTGATAGAGGGTGAAAACATTCCGGATGGTTTTCCCATTGAAGGAGACTTTTCCTTCACAGGACAAGGCTCACATGTCCCAGGAACATGTGGACCAGAGAACAAGTTCATAGCTCCATTATTTATGTTTTTAATCACGTTTTATTGACGATTTCCTCATTTTTCACATGATTTTTAGCCTTTTTTCAGGGTCCCCCCATGAAACCTGTTTTTAGTTTTATGAGAAGTTCTATAGGGTAAAATAAAAGAAGAGGACTGTGGCTCAGAGGTTAGCAAGTCAGTCTTTCAATCAGAGGGTCGGTGGTTCAAACCCCGGCTCAGCCACTCCATGTCGTTGTGTCCTTGAGCAAGACACTTAACCCTCATTGCTCACCGTTGCTGTGTCTACTGTATATCATGTAAGTCTCTTTGGATAAAAGAGTCAGCTAAATGTAATGTAATGTAAAGTACTTCAATTTGCCTTGTGTTGTTATATTTTGATGAGAAGTATTTTTATATCAGGTGAAATATACCCAACGCTAGTGATGGTGTTACTATTTTTAACGTTCAAGGGTTAATGGCCCCCAGAGGATAAATCTGAGGTACACATTATGGGTTTCGACTGAAAATATCTCTCGACTGGGGGGCGGCGTTCACACTGCACTCGGTGATTGGAGAGGTGTTGTTTGCTTGCTGCAGGTACTCAGGGTTTGATCTCCTTCCAGTGCTCTTTTCTTTTCTTCCATTTTTCACACAATTACTTCTGTCACTTTGCGTATGTGCAGCCGAGTGCAACACCTTTGGATTGAACGACACGCAGACATGTGGATTTTGCACATACGCCTGCGTTAAGCGATCCGCGAGTGTGGCCGTAGACTCCCATTAGATCTGGTACCATCACACCATTGGGTCCCGTGTGATGGATCCCGCTGCTCAGACTGGCGCCCCTAACAACCGCTCACCGGCCATATTGCATATAAGCAGTGCTCGGAGAAAAAATTCTCTTTTTCAATGTTTTAGTGATAGCTTGAAGAACTCTTGAGGGTCACATGAAATACTTTTTGGGGGGATTCTGTCCTCAGGTCACTCAAAAACTGAGTTTTCCACTTCTTCACGTGCTCAGACACGTACGCATGTGATAGCTGAGCCGTCTGCTTAAACTTTCGCCTGAGATAAGGTGTTGAAGGTGCTAATCTGCCAACTCAAGGCGAAGCAAAGCGCAGCATTTGCCTGTTTTTTTTTTTCTATTTTTTTGTATGCGCCCCTCCGGCAACTCTTCGCTAGCTTTCAGGCGGATACATGACCCCGCCGCCGCCGCGAGGGAAAGGAGGGAAGGCGGAGAAGGCGGCAGCCAGCCAAGGAAATGTAAGTCCTCACTGTGTTGTTTGGTCATGGTTGGCGTCGCTGTGGAGGCTGGAGATAAGATGGGAGCCAGGATTTTTTTTTTTGCCTAAGACCTAAAGAGGGAGGGAGCGGGGGGAGGTAGATATAGAGGTGAAGGGAGAAAGGGGAGGAGACAGTGGAAGATAAGCGACGAAAGAGAGACAGGAAACGGCACGACAAGCCGGGGGAGATAGATGTAAGGCAACGAGACGGGACTGTCGGGAAGGAGCTAGACAGAGCAAAGGGGGAAAAAACCCACGCATTAAGGAGGTTTAAAGACACAATTTTTGATGAAAGACGTGATTATTATACATTCAGGATTGGTTTTTACACAGTTTGTAACATGTTACGATTTACCATTCATTTTATTCATATTCACTTGCAGTTAATAATCAAACAGAAACCCCCCAAAAAAAGGACTCGTGCCTTCGACGGTAGACAAAATAAATTCGGAGAGAGTTGAGGGAAGGGTTGCATTGCCGAGTCGTCCTCTCCGAGGAGCCACTGGGACGCATCTCAATGAACATTAGATACCCGATCTTACTGCGGAAGCTCCCAGTGAGTCTTCCCAATTTGAATCATGCTCATTAAAGTATCACGAAATAAAATAAATAAATATATATATTAAAAAAAACATTTACTTCCATTACTTGCCCTGGAAATCTCAGCCTTGTTTAATAACGACACTATTCCATATTGAAAGTGCGAGAGCCTCAAGAGGAGGTGGGAATAGGAAGAGGAAAACCACAGCATTGAGGTTTGAAATGTGTCATCTCGTTGCCCTAGGAGAGTTAAGCCCGTATTAGTGAGCAGTTGAGGGCTGTCTGCCAGAGACAGAAACAAGAGAAAAGAGTTTGTTCCTCCCTGTTATCATAGTTAATGGAGCAGCTCCGGGCTGTACATCGATGTGACAATGCAGATTACAGTTTCGGCTCTTCGGGTTTTTGAAGCTTCAGGATGGAAAGTTTTTCCCCCAAAAAAACCCTGCATGAACTTTCCAGGGCCAAACGAAGAACACACATGTTCTCAAAATGAGACTGTGGGGTGGGGGCGTGGTTAAGCGCGGCTGCAGGGAGGGAAAGAGAAGGGCGGCTCAGGGAACAGGTGCGGGGAATCAGGGGAAATGAGCCACACCAGGGACTAATGCGTGTGTGTGTGTGTGTGTGTGTGTGTGTGTGTGTGGGTGGGCGGGGATAAAAGAGCCCGCCATAGGGAGAAGCGGGACTGGCGAGGAGAGGAAGCGAGAGCGCACGAGCCGAGCCAGTCGGAGCAGACGGAGAAACACAAAATAAAAGATTCACTTTGCATTCAACGCTGCCTCTGTGGTCTGTGGTCCGCCCGGTAGAGAGAACCGTGTTACAGTGGCGCCTGAACAGGGACCCGGGATGGATCAGCGTGACCAACAGCCGGAGGCTCCGGCCCAGCCGCTGGTGGCGCTGGGCCAGATGATGGCGAGCCTCGCCGCTATACACCAGGAGCAGGCGGTGGTGAACCGCGCGTTCATGGCGTCGCTCCAGGGCCAAGCCGAGCGTCAGTCCGACGCGTTGGAGCGTCTCGCCGCGGGGATGGGCTCGGCGCGGGAGCCGCGCGCATCGGCTGTGGGACCGTCGGAGATCGCCATGCAGCGGATGACGCCTGCCGATGACGCGCAGACGTTTTTGGATGCGTTCGATGCGACGGCGGAGGTGTGCGGCTGGCCGCCGGACGAGCGGGCGGTGCGTCTCCTGCCGTTGCTGGCGGGGGAGGCGCAGACGGCGGCGATGGCCCTCCCGCCGGTGGCTAGGAGGGATTATGACGCCGTCCGGCGGGCCGTGGTGGCTCGGCTGGGCCTGACCCCAGAGGATCACCGGCGGCGATTCCGCGAGGCCAGGCTGGGGCCGGAGGACCGACCGTTTTCGTTCGCCCAACAGCTGCGGGATGCGGCGGGGCGGTGGCTGCGGCCGGGGGGGTCCGGAAGCGCGGAGGCCATCCTGGAGGCGGTGGTGATGGAGCAATTCGCGGAGGGGCTGCCGGCCCGGACCGCGGCGTGGGTCCGCTGTCATCGTCCCCGGGCTCTGGAGGAGGCCGTCACGCTGGCGGAGGACCACCTGACCGTGTACCCGGCGGCGAAGGAGAGCCGCGGCCCGTCGGCGTCTCCGGCGGGGTCTGCGCCGGGCCCGCGGAGGAGGATGGGGACGCCGGGGCCGCCGCCTGCCGCCCTGAGCCCGCCGACCCCCGCGGCTGTACCAGAACCCCACAGTGGACGCAACCCCGCCGCCCTTCCCAACCCACCGGGGCCTCCTCAAGCGCCAGGGCAGGGATGCTGGAGGTGCGGGCAGCCAGGGCACTTCCGGAGGGAATGCCCACTGATGGAAGTGGGGCAGGTGGTTCGGGTTGCCGGCCCTCCAGCTCCCTCCCCAGGTCTAGGAGCGACGTACCGCGTTCAGGTGAGTATCCAGGGGGGTACACACCAGGCGATGGTGGATTCGGGCTGCATGCAGTCTATGATTCATCAGAGTCTGGTTCGAACCGGGGCATTGGTGGAGGCAGCACGGGTGAGGGTGAGGTGTGTGCATGGGGATATTCACGAATATCCCGTCGTTCCGGTGGAAATTCGTTATGGGGGGAAAAAACATAGACTAAAGGTTGCGGTTAGCTCCCGCCTTTCGCACCCCCTGATCTTGGGAACGGATTGGCCGGGTTTTGATAAGCTCATGGGGCAGACAGGGGGGGTGCGGTCACAGCAGACGGGACAGTGCGATATGTGCGCGGTGCTCAGCGGCGACGCGGGTTTGCCCGACACTGCTGACGGGGAGGGGGAACCGGCTGAGCCTCCAGCGGAGACTCCGCCGGCTCCCACATTCCACTCCCTGGAAGATTTTCCACTCGAGCAGTCTCGGGATGAAACCCTGCGCTCGGCCTTTGACCAAGTGATGAAAATTGATGGTCAGCTGGTGCGCCCTGACGCAGCGCCGACATATCCGCACTTTTCAGTCATCAGAGACCGGTTATACCGGGTGTGCTGTGACACCCAGACCGGGCAAGAGGACACCCAGTTGCTGGTGCCACAGAGCCACCGGGAAACAGTTTTCCAGGGGGCTCATTGTAACCCAATGGCGGGGCATACGGGATATGAGACAACATTGCACCGGATCATGGCCCGATTTTATTGGCCGGGCATCCGGGCGGATGTGCGCCGGTGGTGCGCGTCCTGCCCGGAGTGTCAGTTGGTAAATCCACCGGCCATTCCGAGGGCGCCGTTGCGTCCCCTACCGTTGATGGAAGTGCCGTTCGAAAGAATGGGCATGGACATCATCGGGCCATTCCACCGGAGCACACGCGGATATCGCTTCGTGTTGGTCCTAGTGGATTACGCAACGCGATATCCGGAAGCAGTGCCGTTGCGCAACATCTCGGCAAAGAGTGTTGCGCAGGCGCTGTTTCAGGTCATCTCCCGAGTTGGGGTCCCGAAAGAGATTCTAACTGACCAGGGCACATCGTTCATGTCTCGCACACTGAGAGGACTTTACGGGTTACTGGGGGTCAAGTCAGTTCGGACCAGTGTCTACCACCCCCAGACGGATGGGCTGGTGGAACGGTTCAACAGGACTTTGAAAACCATGATCCGTAAATTCATTAGCGAGGACGAGCGTAATTGGGATAAATGGCTTGACTCTCTTTTGTTTGCAGTGCGGGAGGTTCCCCAGGCCTCCACGGGATTTTCTCCCTTTGAACTGCTGTTTGGCAGGACGCCACGTGGGGTGCTCGACCTCATTAAGGAAAACTGGGAGGAGGGTCCGAGCACCAGTCGGAACGAAATACAGCACGTCCTGGACCTGCGCGCAAAGCTTCACGCCTCGGGTCGGCTGTCACGAGAGAATTTGCGCCAGGCCCAGGAGCGGCAGAAACGCCTGTACGATAGAGGGGCCAGGCTGAGACAATTCGCACCGGGAGATAAGGTACTTGTATTGCTTCCTTCTTCCAGCTCCAAACTCCTCGCCAAGTGGCAAGGGCCCTTTGTGGTCACACGGCGGGTCGGGGAGGTCGACTATGAGGTGGTGCGGTCTGATAGGGGCGGGAGCACGCAAATATATCACCTCAACCTCCTGAAAGCGTGGAGGGAGGCGGAGTCTGTTTCGCTGGTGTCCGCGGTTCCGGAGAGGGAGGAGCTGGGGCCTGAGGTACCGAAATCGGGGGTTCCCGCCTCGCTCCATTGTGAAGCCCACCTCTCCGCTGCCCAGCAAACAGACGTGGCCAAGTTGCAGGAGCGTTTTGCTGACGTGTTCTCGCTTCAACCAGGGCGCACGGACCTCATAGTGCATCAGATTGAGACCACCCCAGGGGTGACGGTACGGTCACGGCCCTATAGACTCCCTGAGCACAAGAAAAAGGTGGTTCAGAGAGAATTGAAGGCAATGCTGGAGATGGGAGTCATAGAAGAGTCCAACAGCGCCTGGTGTAGCCCCATTGTTCTTGTAGGGAAGAAGGATGGGTCTATACGGTTCTGCGTGGACTACCGCAAGGTGAATGAGGTGTCACGGTTTGATGCCTACCCAATGCCCCGGGTCGACGAGCTCCTGGACCGGCTGGGCACGGCACAGTTTTTCACCACACTGGATTTGACCAAGGGCTACTGGCAGATTCCCCTGTCGCCAGAGGCCAAGGAAAAGACGGCTTTCTCCACTCCGTACGGGTTGTACCAATTCAACATGCTTCCCTTCGGGTTGTTCGGGGCGCCAGCAACCTTCCAGCGGCTCATGGACAGGGTGCTGCGGCCGCACGCTGCATATGCTGCCGCCTACCTGGATGATGTGCTCATCCACAGCACCACGTGGGCGGAGCATGTGCAGCGGGTGGCAGCGGTGCTGGAGTCCTTGAAGCGTGCGGGGCTCACCGCCAACCCGGGGAAGTGTGTTATTGGACGGAGGGAGGTACGGTATCTGGGGTACCGCTTGGGCGGAGGGCAGGTGCGTCCGCAGGTAGACAAGACGGCAGCGATTGAGGCCTGCCCGCCGCCCAAGACCAAAAAAGAGGTGAGGAGGTTCTTGGGGATGGCGGGGTACTATAGACGGTTCATCCCCGCCTTTGCGGACCTCACCAGCCCCTTAACCGACCTCACCCGAAAGGGTGCTTCAGATCCGGTCCAGTGGACGGAGCCGTGCCAGTTGGCGTTTGAGGCGGTGAAACAGGCCCTCGGTGGGGAGCCGCTTCTCCACACCCCTAACTTCTCTCTCCCTTTTGTCTTGCAGACCGACGCGTCGGACAGAGGGCTGGGGGCCGTTTTGTCCCAGGAGGTGGAGGGGGTCGACCGACCCATCGTGTTCATCAGCCGGAAGCTGTCGGAGCGGGAGGGCCGCTACAGTACCGTAGAAAAGGAATGCCTGGCCATCCGGTGGGCGGTCGATGCCCTCCGTTACTACCTCCTGGGACGCCAGTTCACCCTCTGTTCGGACCACGCTCCGCTCCAATGGCTCCACCGCATGAAAGATACCAACGCCCGGATCACCCGGTGGTATCTGGCTATGCAGCCCTTTAATTTCAAGGTGGTTCATAGGCCGGGGACGCAGATGGTTGTGGCGGACTTCCTTTCCCGCTCCGAGGGGGCGGGGGGGGAGTGGGCTAGGCCGGTGGCTCCCCGGCCTAAGTCGGGCGGTGGGGGTATGTGGGGTGGGGGCGTGGTTAAGCGCGGCTGCAGGGAGGGAAAGAGAAGGGCGGCTCAGGGAACAGGTGCGGGGAATCAGGGGAAATGAGCCACACCAGGGACTAATGCGTGTGTGTGTGTGTGTGTGTGTGTGTGTGTGTGTGGGTGGGCGGGGATAAAAGAGCCCGCCATAGGGAGAAGCGGGACTGGCGAGGAGAGGAAGCGAGAGCGCACGAGCCGAGCCAGTCGGAGCAGACGGAGAAACACAAAATAAAAGATTCACTTTGCATTCAACGCTGCCTCTGTGGTCTGTGGTCCGCCCGGTAGAGAGAACCGTGTTACAGAGACTTATTAGCATTTACGAAGGCTCCAGTCTATTTTATAGCGTTATTATCTCGTTGTGA
This sequence comes from Cottus gobio, assembly GCA_023566465.1. Classification (NCBI taxonomy): domain Eukaryota; kingdom Metazoa; phylum Chordata; class Actinopteri; order Perciformes; family Cottidae; genus Cottus; species Cottus gobio. Next base: position 6,126,129 of record CM042218.1, read on the forward strand.
AAAATAACAGCGCTGCTGGTTAAGGCGTGCATGGAGTGAGAAAACCCCTGACAATATTTTACAATTCCTCTGACACTCATCAGAGCAGCCTGAGACTGCTGACATCCTTTACCGACACTGTGGCATGTGTTACTGTGTTGACAGGAAGTGTCATTTTCTCCCATCCATACCCTCTGTGGGAGTCCGGGCGTCTCCAGTATGCCTCTATAAGCCACAGCGGGAACGCCGCAGGGACCCAAATGTGTGGTGGACGCAGGTCTTCGATACATGTTTTCCACCAATATGAGAGTGTTTCTTTTTACAAGATGCATTTTTTTTTTTTTTTTTTACTTTATTTGATATGGACATCACAGCGGCATTAGAGTTGTAACATTCAATTATGCACAAAAACTAGATGCACCGTGTTTTGCGCTTGTAGCGAAATGCTAATTTGCAACACCTGTCCACAGGAGGCTTTTTTAAAGGAAAAAAATACAATAAAATAGAAAACAAAAACAGAGCAAGAAGATCCATTAATAAATACACGTATAGATACATGCACACAGTACCATTTCTAATACTGGTCCTTTCCTCTTTCATAATCCATCTGTAATTGTGCGGATGGGGGTCATTCGGTGTCTCACTGATGACAGCTGTCCAAGGCAATGAAAATCAAAAAATAATCTGTTAATGCAATCAAGTGCGCTCATTGCAATCTACTGCTATCTGCACAACTGTTGCAGCTCATTTTTAATCTAGTTTGTCAACAACAAATGACCTTACTGTCCCCATCTCGGGTGTTTCAAATGAAATAGTTGAACCTCTCCGTTGCAAGATGGGATCCTGTTCTTATTCCTCTTCTCACATGGCATCAATGGGGAATAATATATATATATATATATATGTGTGTCAGCGTCAACAAACACAGATTGATGACTACATGCGATGTCGGGCTTGTCGTCTCATCCCGTCTCTTCCTCCTTCGCCCGTCTGTAAACCCTCCAACATCTGGATTGAGCTCTGTAAAAAAAAAAAATAATTAGGACATATCTGATGTGATATAAATGATATCAGCGTAACACACCTGCAATTTGAAGTATCATAATTTCCAATAAATACAGATTGGTTGGTGTAATTCGATTTCACAACATAATAGATGATTTAATTCATCATTGGCCACAATTACATACGCACACCGACTATTATCAAAGCGGCAAAGCAATCGTCTAATTAAGCTGTTAACATAATCCTCCACGCTGACAGCTCCCTATAATAATCCTGTGTATGTGAGTGAAGTGCATATCTTGAGAGACAGCTGCAGGAATTGGAGCGAGTTTTGTCAAAAATAAATAAATAAAGGAACAAAAGATGGGCTTCTAATCCTGCCGCAATCACATTTTACAACAAAAAAGAATTACAGCAATGACTCTGCAGAAGCACTGAAGCTCTAAATTCCTGGGTTTTTTCCAATAGAGCTGATTTACACGTGTGTCTACCTTGTTAAAATGCCACAAGCATGGCACGCTCGTCCAAAAAGCTGCGTCACAGCCATGTTTCGCAACGTCTAGACTGTGAACTACGAGACTCCCATCATCTGGCCAAACCAAAAGGCCTCGGTTGTGAACACCTGCTCAGCTTAATGCAGCAGCAGAGCAAGAATAAGCACTCTGTGAAGCGTACAATGCTATTGTTGAAGAGGTGTTGATTACCAGAGCTGGAGCTCTTAGCATGGTGAGGAAAACCTTGAGCGATCGTGCGAAGAGAAGTCCCGGATGCAGAAAGTTAAAGTGTAATGGATTTTATAAAAAAATAGGTCAAAGGTGATTTATAATCGAGGGTGCACCAGCATTTAGTCTCCACAGACCATTTACAGCTTCACTGCATTGGTTAGCTGTTTAGGCTAAAGCTAATAAACCCCCAACAAATAGTTATGAAGGGTTTTGTTAGTAAACACTGGGCACACTCGCCTCTCATTGGTTAGTTTCACTCAATGCGGCCCAATCACATTCCCTTACCTTTCAGCTTCAGGTGTTTTACTCTCACTCCGCCCTACCGTTAAACCAACGAAAATAGTCCCCTCCCCCTTAAAGGGACAGTTACACTATCGGCATGCAGCTTCCATTTGAAATACATTCAATTCATACTAGTGATAAAACCCAGTTACTTCCTACTATGTTACAACACACATCTTCATAAGACTTCATTAATATCCCATATTAATTATTATTATCCTCCATAAGTATTGTCATTTACACATAGACATTCTTTTTAGTCATAATAAACTATTACAACTCTACAGGAACCAGCTGACAGCAGAAGGTCCTCTAGCTCTGCAGTGCCACTGAGTTGTTTTTTTCCCACCTCTTTTAGCCAGCTGATCAGGTTGGATTTTTATCAACCCCATTTCCAGCAGGCGGCACGCAGCAAATAATGTTCTTCAGCGGCTCCATCAAATGGCAGAACAAGTAGTGACTAAAGTTGAATAAAGTCAAACATCTAGCGGCTGCACAGCCGGATAATGGAGACCGTTACGTTCCCCTTTTGAAAAGAAACAGTCGATAATGCGACACCCAGAGAGTCGCCGTAGAGGTGAAAATGAAAGTGATTTATTTCAGCTAATCTCGATAGTGGCGAACACAACAAGGTTTCACAAAATGTGCGGGACAAAAGTGGTGGTGGGCAAACAAATAGAATAAAACTAGGCCTGGATAATCTCTACCTCTAAAGGACCAAAATCACAGAGGAAGGGGCCCAAGCATGTTTTACGTGTCACCCCAACTTAGGGCCACATTATGCCGAGCGGACGGCGGTTTCATCACTAAAAACAACATAGTGCTTCGTCGGTGTCAGCAGCAAGCCCAGTGCATTCTGGGTGTTTTGAGACACACAACCCCTTTTCTCTGTTTTATCTGGTCTTGTAGCACTACTTTGAAAAATACGCATACCTTTCTACTGAATAGATAGTTTTAGGAAAACAACGTCTGGTTTAAACAGCTCAGACAAAAGAGAGAGGGAACTCTTAAGGCAGGCTCATTTTACTGAGGGTCCCGGAGGATGACTGGCCAGCTTGAAGTCTGAGAAAACCAATGAGCAGCATGACCGGGCAGCACAGGTGGAACCCGATAATTCTGTTAGCACCTGGAGAGAAACCAGGGGAGGCGAGCGGAGCACGCACAACAGGCACTTTGCCCCCGCCTGGCACCGAAACACAGCTAAAAACTGTGGGCGGAAACAATTCTCCAAATGAAGTCATTAAATACCAAATGAAATCTAACAGCTCCACCTGCTGTTTCCAAGCTCGAGATTGAACTTTTTTAAAGCTTAATTATATACCTTTTTTTGTTGTTGTCTAAAAGTAGAATAAGAGTAACAGATGTGTTGGCCGCTTGGGAAACAAAGTGGAAACACAACATTAGCATTCATTAGAAGTTATGTGTGTTTGAACATGATGAATGCCGTTGGCACCGCCTGCTCTTTCCTCTTAGCTCAGGGTTTGGTCTCCACCAACTCCTGAGGGGAAGGTCTGTTGTTTTGGCGGGTCAATGCTGAAGTGTGTTTCTCCAGCTTTGGCCGTGCCCATTCTTGTCTTTTCAAAGCGACTTTTGGGTTCAGATGCTACAGATCGGAGCTCATCTGTGTGTCCACGCATGTATACACATATTTTGCGATTTGCTGTAAAGTCTTTGTTGTTTTTGCTGCTTACTTTTCATCCCTTCCTTCTTACTAGTAGACTTATTTTATGGAAGAATAGCAGCAAACATCCATTCATCCATTATCTGAACCGCTTATCCTGTTTTAGGATCCCAGGGTGCTGGAGCCGATCCCAGCTGTCATTGGGCGAATGCAGGGTACACCCTGGACAAGTCGCCAGTCTATCCAGGGCTCACATATAGACAGACAACCATTCATGCTCACATTCACATCTATGGGCAATTTTAGAGTCCAATTAACCTGAACTACAAACTCTACACAGAAGGTCCGCCCAGACCGGGATCCGAACCCCGTCCCCTCTTGCTGTGAGGCGACAGTGCTAGCCCGTACACTACCATGCAACAAACGAAGCTCAGCTAATTTGGTGATAAAAATCCTTTGAATTCTTCAAAATAAAATGCCCCTGTTGTGTGTAATTTAAAAGCTTTCATTTTGAAGCAGCAAAATCAGGAAACGTGTTTTCATCATTTGCTGATCGGTTTTCCTGCTGTCTTCCCTTTGTTCTCCTCGGAAGAGGAACTTCTTATGTGGGGAAGATGATGGAGACCTATGCATTGTTTGATATGCTTCCTGACATGATCGTCATTGAAAAGACAAGCCCTGCGGAGGAAGCACGCAGAAAGGCTTTTGAGCTTTTTTTGTTTCAAGCAGCAGAAAAGTTGCAGCCAGAACAATCAGCCACAAAATGCTATCAATGCGAAGCGCGGACTTGATTGATGATCCTCCGTGGGTTCATCAGTACAACTTGCCCCCCTGCACATGAAGCGTATCAATGTGATCCATCGTAAACAGATAATAATATGGATTTACAGCAGCTAAAGGTCGTGAAAGTTACCATAGAGCTTAATAAGCGTCACAATATTTGCAGCGTGGCGAAGGTGTTGCCTTACAGTACAACCTCCTGTTTGTTATTCAATATATATATATGTATGTTTCCATCAGTTTAATATAATTAGAGTATGCCTTTTCCATACCTGCCTTTTTCATGTACCGTATATAACTTCACAGTTGCTAAATTAATTTCCACGTGCAATTTGAATCAGGAAAATATCATAACCCTAGAACACTGACGAGCGATTGTGGTTACGTTATTTTCATTGTGTTGCTTTTGTCTGAGTTGTGTGGGTCCTTGTGTAGCTTCTTGCTGCTCACTGACGTTATTGAAGGTGGGTGTGTCTTTATGGAAGGTGGGCGTGTCTTTATTGGAGGTGGGCGTGTCTCTCTGCTCCAAACCCTCTATCTAGTGATAGAGGGTGAAAACATTCCGGATGGTTTTCCCATTGAAGGAGACTTTTCCTTCACAGGACAAGGCTCACATGTCCCAGGAACATGTGGACCAGAGAACAAGTTCATAGCTCCATTATTTATGTTTTTAATTGGGTTTTATTGACGATTCCCAAATATTTCACCTGATTTTGAGCCTTTTTTCAGGGTCCCCCCATGATACCTGTTTTTAGTTTAATGAGAAGTTCTATAGGGTAAAAGACAAGAAAAGTACTTAAATTTGCCTTGTATTGTTGTACTTTAAGATATTTTGATGAGTATTTTTTATCAGGTACATTATATCAGGTGAAATATACCCAACGTTAGTGTGACTATTTTTAACGTTAGTGTTCTTGGGTTAAGGAAAGACGACGCTTCACCATTCCTGGTACCGCCCCCATCCTGCCCCTTTGAAAAGCCCCTTTTGCAGGAACACCTGGCACCTGCAGGTCTGAACTGCATGAGCAAAAAGGGGTCCGGGGGGGGGGGCTCCGAGGTCTCCAGTCTTGGGGGGCCTGTCAGTCCAGACCGCCCCGGCGGATAGGCGAAAGAGAGAGAGAGAGCGGGACGGGGCGAGCGAGGCGCAGCTGGTGCCAGGATCACTGGCGTGGAGTGAACAGTGTGGGAGTAGATCTCCCCGGTGACCGGGGTCTCTGCTTTTCTTTCTCTCACTCGTCTCAGCTGCGTAATGAGCACTGCTAGCCCAGAGAGCAAGAGGACTGAGAAAGAGTGAGAGAGATCCAATGCTATTGTGTGTGTGTGTGTGTGTGTGTGTGTGTGTGTGTGTGTGTGTGAGCGATTGTTGATTGCTTGAATATAAATGGGGTGTGTTCGTTCACCTAAATCAAGGCCACATGCTCGGGCCCGGAGTAAAGTGCTCTGAGCGCAGTGAAGCGTTGTACTCTATCTGCCACTCAGCTCGGGGAAATAAAGCCGGGCACTTTCCCTGCCCTACATGAAATACTTAGGCTAACCTTCAGAGGGTCTGTTGTCATAAACTGACTTCATGACCTGATTCTAAGAGATTTTGTTATTTTCGCGTGTGCAATATTCTTCAAGAATGGAAAAGAAAAGAAAATGGTCCGTTTTGGCCTCATTTCCTTGATCTCATATGTTTTACAAGTTGTCTATTTCCTGCATGTTTCATGGCTTTGTTTGTACGAGGACCCTCGATGACCCTCTTGTACAAATCCTTAGAAAAGATGTGCTGGAAATGCCGTGTTATTCGGGTTTTAGAAGTATTCTTTGGACATGTGTACAAATATGCATCTCAATTGAGGTTTTCACTGTAGTTTGCGACACAAAGCCTCTCTCTCTCACACACACATACCTACACACACATTTCTGGTGGGAAAGAACATTATGAAGGACTTGGATATCAACAGGTTTTGGGATATGTGCATAGTTGGCTAAAAGAATGAAAGAGGGAGGCAGGAATATTAATTAAATACTTATTTTAGTTAGCCACATTAATGGCTTTGTAGGAATACTAAGCCATTAATGTCAGAATATTTTGTGCAAGTAAAGGTAGTCAATGCATTGGTCTTAATAAGACTTATTGCCAGGGTATCCAAAGCCTAATGCAGTTAATTCCTCTGCAATACAGACCCCCATTGTTGTCTAAAATCACCCTAATTGCTTATCAATGAGTCCCATTGTTGCACTGGTTGACATGTTCTTTCATTAAGGTTTATTCTAATGTTTATGGTGGAATTGTGTTTCTTTATTCACATATTGTATGCTTTTGACTATGAAGTTCAGACTTTGCTGAATCTTTTGTATATTGACATCAAATGGGTCTGATACTGTTAAGTTCAAAAATCTTTGGGCGGTTGTGTGAAGAGAAGTCCCAGATGCAGAAAGTTATAATAAAAATTGATTTAATAAAAAGATGATGAACAGCATTTCAAAATGAATCACACTAATAACTACACAATATATATACAAATATATCCCATGGGAGAGAGATATCCCATGAGACAGAGATCCAGTGCCCCCCCCCCACCGGGCAGCAGATCCATACATACCTGCCCGGCAGAAGGCACCCAGAGATCTGCTGATGTTCTCACAATGTCTCAGCTTTGCCAGGTTTGGGGTCAGCCCCCCTTCCTCTGGCTAGCCTCTCTTCCAGTCCATTGATTGGACAAGACCTCGTCCTTTTAGGTGTTGGTCAACTCAAACCCCCTCTCACATTCCTGAGCATGTCCTCCTTATCTATCTGCTCCAATCTTCAGGCTGCGTAACTGTTTGTGGGCTCCTGATGTTTTCAGGATTCCTTCCACAATCACTCAATACATTTCATAATTCTAATTAATACATTTGTGTAGTACATACAGTGTCATTCATTCAATATTTGATAATCCATACAGAGTTATTTATTTGTCTTGACCCTCCAATGTAAACTCTCTAGCTCTCACTAGGAGCACTAAAAATCATTATTTTCTAACAATACTGATTAGTTCATATAATCAACTGAGGATCTACATGATTAAAAGGTTAAGAGTTTCATTGTAGTTTATTTTGAGTCAATCACCCAAAAGTTTGACTAATGTATATAAATCCTGAAGAAAGCATCCAATGAAATATCAATCTACTGCTGGGGGAGTATTGTTTGATAAAAACTACAATGCCTATCGGTTTCAGGACAGGATTACATATCCTCTTTTAAAAGTGAACCAGCTTGAGCTTGGGCTGGGTGCAGAAAGCAAAAGGTCAATACCTTTTTTTTTTTTTTTCTTTAAACATAATAATGCCAGTCTTATCCTTTGAGACCTCACCGCTAAATAAACGTCTTTGTCCGTCGGCAGTCTGACCTCAATCTTTTGTTCACGGTTTTTAACACCAAATTACAAGGTTCCTGATGAGCACATTGAACTCTTCCTGTCTGGGAACTTTCCGGCTATTATCAAAGACAAAGTGCGTGATTTACGATGGTGGACTGACAAAGTTGTGTAACGGATAAGTGTGTTAAACTGATGCAGCTTCCATGAACACAAAGGTCACAGTGACCTTGACTGTCCACTATCAACTCTCGAGATGGGCATGAAGTGGTGGGAAAAAAAAGAAAACTGTCCATTACACTACCATATATATACATATACACCATATATACGTATTTTCCTCATGGATAAAACAAAAGAAATGCTGCTTTTTTCTTTTTTCTTCCCATGTCTCTTGTCTAAAAGATATATTTTGATATAAACGGGGCCACAAATATTACAAGCTGCTCTGCAGTTTTTGCGTATCTCAGCACATTTCAGCTTTTGGCATGGTTAAATATTATACTCTGCATGCATAATATAGACACACGGGGAAGAGAAATATGGATCAGTCTCTATTCCCTCTCTCGCTGCTTTTTACAGCTGACAGATTGTCGGCCTATGTAACCGAATACCTCCGAGAACGATAACCTGCATATTTTATCTGAGCTTGCGTCAGTTGAAGTTATATTTTCCACCGAAGAGTCACAATCAATGTCACGACAACTATGAGCTGCAGTAGTAAATATGTCTGGGTATATTATATTATCTATATATGTATATGTACATATTTTGCATTTGTTTTTAACTTTTTGAAGTCTGTCGATACTAAAAATTGAGAAATTGTTCGACCCATTGTTAGAAGTGATATTCATATTGCACTATGGAAGTAAATTAGCATTTTAGTGAGCCGAGACTTTTTTTTAATCGTCCATAAACATGTTATAAAAGTTTTGTTTTTTTGATTTCATTTGTTTTAGATTACATCAGAGGTTAGTTTAGTTTCAGTTTCCAGAGAGGTTTTATTTTAGTTTTACAGTGTTATTCTGTTTTTTTTGTCTCATTATTTCGCTACATTTACATAGAAAATACATATTTGGAGAACTGAACAGGAACGGCCACAATGTTTAATCTTTGTGCTACTTTAGTGTTCGATGTCGAGTCTTTTCCGTTTCTGTGGTTCCGTGTCACGAGAGTTGACTTGCTCTGGCGTCAAATAGCTAAAAAGATTTAAACTGAAGCAAATTTTAGTTCAGTTTCATTTTATTTTCATTCGTTTTGTTTTTACCAGGCAGTGATGTCTCGTTTTATTGTCTTTTTAAAGGACATTGTTTTCATTTAGTTTCAGTTTACTTACAATATTTTTCACTGTTAATTTTAGTTTCAGTTCTAGTTTATCATAATAATCAGAATCAGAACCATGTATTGCCATGTTTTTCACATTCAAGGAATTTGTCCTGGCGGAAGATGCATAACATTTAACAGAAAAAATATATTATATATAATAACCCTGGTTCTGAAAAACACACACAGTTAACAGCGTCTCCCGATGATTCCTCCCAAATATAACGCTGAACACGGTGCTGAAGGAATGGAACGACAACTAGATGAATAAGAGAAGGATCTGTGGTCGTATAGGAAACCCGGCACACCTTCCACATCGGATCTGACAGCTACATTTCATCAGGAGCGTCTAATTTTTCAAGGAAACAAAAGCTTAAGCCAACAGAATAATCTGAAGGATGCAATCACACAGATATGATGCACATAGTGGCATTTATTTATGCTAATCAAATAACCCAACAGATTTGTTTCCCCCTCCTGGACTTGTTGACCAAGCTACTACAACTCTGTTTTTTGGGCCCTTTTTTTTCAGTTTTCCACGAAATCCTGTCAAAACAACTTTAATGAAATGATGTGGACTTTAAAATCCCGTCGTTTAAGTGCAGACCCTTCGGCTCGGCCGCCGTTGGCCCAACGCACAAATAAAGTTTGCCTCGTCTCCGGAAGGCGCTCCTCTCATGATCGTCTTCAGCAGGAGAGGCCTCGTCGTCTCTATGTGCGCTGCGCTCTGTTTGATGACTGTTTGCTACTTGGCCCTGAAAACATTCCCAATTTGCATATAGTGGCTTGCATTATGCATGAGAAATTATTTTATAAAAAGGCTTTTAAACATGTTTTGTATTCACCACAAAATCAAAGCTGCAGAGCGATTTATGAAAAAATAAATAAATATCCGCTTCATGTCAAAACGAGCCGTTTGTTTTCTCTCGTAATGGAAAAAAAAACTTTTTTTCCTTTCCCATCTTCACATATTGTCTCCTCTCAAAAACAAATCCGCAAAGCAGAATATAGATCTGGATATCACTGTCTTGTCCCTTAATGTGATTCCTCCAATGGATTGGTTGTAAAACAATACCACCAATACTGCAATGATTTTTTATTTTTTTTTACAACAAGAAGGTGTCGTATAACTCCCTCGTACATAACACATCTTAATTTGATTTCTAGCAGGTATCACACTCTCGGAGACAGACAGCTATTTCTTGTCTATTTCCAGAGATCTGGCACATCGATCACAGGGCAATATGATGAAGCCTCTAACACATGGCCTTTACAATGCTCTTAAAGAAGCTACAGTGACACTCTGAATTGCTAATCCGTCTTGTATCGCCCGCCGCATCTCGGCCTGCTGTAACATTTTCAAAAGGACAGGGGGAGGGGGGAGCGCTGACCTATGGCGCCGGGCAGCTGCTTGTAAATAGACACACTTGCTTGTCCTTCACAAGAGAGACTTTTCTCGCCAGCGTAATTCATCCTCTCCGTTTCCCCTGATTTACGAAAGCGTCACCGCGGCGGACAGTCGGGGGGGGGGGGGGGGGGGTGCCTTTATCTCCACCTTGTCTCGGCAAATGAATTCCAAAATGGCACGCTGCCCGGCGGTTTGTCAGGGCATTTGTTATCGCCGACAACCGCAACACCCCTTTAAACAAATATAAATCCGTGGAAAACAATCGCTGAGCAAGATGCGGCGTAACCTTTTGAAATATCACGCTGGCCATCGGTTTTCCGTCGCAGATCCCCACCCCCACCACCCCCACACGAGGAACATGAAAATAATAGTCGACTCCGAAAATAATCGGCCGTCTCTTTTTGTAATACCGGTAATATGACAGGATAAGTATGTCAGTATCATTAGACTGCGGCAGCGGCTCGGGGGTCCGATGACAAGTACCGGCGCTGTAGTGATGAAAGTAGTGCATTTGACACGAGACGCGGGCTGACGTGACAGCGGAACATTTACCATGCGCAGGATGGAGGTTGAAACAATGATGAAAAAAGATGAAGGGACGACAACTCCATTCATTTTTTTACGCACAGCGTCGAGTACAGTTAACGCAGGGTTGGCAGGGAGCTGAGCAGCCTGCGTGTCTGTAATTGTGTGTTGGTTTGCAGAGGGTGTAACACACTGAGACATGCTCACAGGGGGCAAAACAAACCGCGAGGCGACGTCTTAGCAGGAGCCCAGGCTTCCTCTGGAAGACGAGCAAGTCAAGATTTAGTGAATCAGACAAGAACAAACAAACACAAACATGGTTAATTAAACTCATTAGGCACAAAATGTCAAATAGACGCAGTGTGACAGGCACACAATATACATATATTATGTAGAAATATGTATTTATGAGACCCTGTGTGTAGCTGGCGATCCTGCGCTGCTATTGGCCAGTCGGTTTCTGAGGGGCGGGACTCTGCGAAGGGTAAATTGGATGGAGAGGCATAAAATATAATTGGTACACTTGAGTACTTTGTTGATCCCCTCAAGTGTCTCAGAACTTACGATGGATGATTCTTTTTTTTCGTAACCCTAAATAATGAATTGACTAATAAAAACAATTACATAGTTTTATCTGCGGTGAATCATTGGTTGCACATTTACAAGGGGAGCAATTAAAAAAGAAAACACTGTATAAATGACAGCCAGAACCATATAAAGGCTCCCAAGCCATCGAGCAAAAAAAAAGAAATACCCCCCCTCCCCCCACAGTTGAGTGAGCTGGTCTCACCAGGATTGAGCTAAGTTAAAAGTATTCGCCTCAGTCAGAAGCTGCATGTCCGGCCTCTGAGAGACTGTAAAAAAATAAATGGATCCTACATTTATTAGTGCTGCTTTAGCATCCGTTTGTTGTAGCTCCATCACCGAGGATGACAATATGCTGGAGATTCTTCAACTGCTGCAAGATTTAAAGTGCAGTAAAGGTCGACACCTCCCACAAGCATCACAAATATATACCTGCTATATCATAAACACAAGGGAGATAAAGCAGCTCAAGCCCCCTTAGAGGAACACTTCAGGGGAGCGAGCGAAGGTGGAACTAATCCTTTGGTCGGGGGCTCGGTCTGAGGGGACATCATTTACGGGCGGTCACAGATGACACGGAGGCCCGTGGAGAGCCGGGTCTGTGAGGCGGGTTCGCAGATAAGAGTCCGGAGGGCAGATGCTGGGACGTTCGTTGTCGGTGGCGGCATTCGTTAAAGCTACGGGCTGGAACGCCGCACGCTTTCTCGGGGGTTGCATCATACCGAATCCTGGAGATGGCAGCGACTGACCAAACACAACAACATCAACGGGGCCGAGGCGGCCTCGATACATCGCGTATAGAAGATGCAACACATCTTATATAAGCGGCGAATCTTCTCTTTCCCCCCCTCCCGTCCTCCTCGTTGTTATCGCACAACGAGAATTCCTTCGATTTAAATATGCACAAGAGGCTGGAAACGGCTCAGACTGATTGATGGGACCACACGGTAACGGATACAATTAGACATAATTAAATCTCGCAAAGCCTACGCTGTTTGCCAATTGCTCATTGGGATATGATTGTATTTGCCGAGGGGCTTTGGTAGTGTTGCACAAACTCCCAGTCAAACTGAAGAAAGGCGTAATCCCCCTCTTCTTTCATTGCGGGCCATCCGTTTGGATTCTATCTGTGCCTCGAAAAGGTCTCATGTACAGCTCAACCAAATGGCAGGAACAAATTGACAGCAGACCAGAGGTGATAAATAATTCAGCAACATCTTGATAGGCGTTTATCAGCTTTTTCAATCTCCTCGGGTCGAACTCTAGCCTTATTAGCGTTAGTGTCGAGCTTCACAGAGTTCTGGATATCATCCCTTCCTCGTGAGACGACACATTGACCTTGTCTAATGTGCAAGAAAACAGAGCTGACTCCCAGAAATGTCGGAGCAGGGTGTTTGGACATTCATGTATTCATCTCGAGAGGAGTTCAGATGCTGAGACGCTGGGATTTTTGTTGCGAGAAAGACTTCACGCTGCGAACAGACAGGGGCCGACTGGTGCTCATTCTGACCCAAAGCAGCCAGAAAAGAGAGTAAACAAGCTGACAGGAAAAAAAGCCCAAAGAGACAACTTTCTATTTCTAACAACACGACTCAAAACACAACAGGAACCAAACCGGAGTCCGATAGAGCAGAGAGGTGCAAAGCTGTGTGGAGGTCTCCTCGGCTCAAGTTTTTCTCTGAAAGTGTGACTTTTTCTCTTAATAAATCAAATCCTTTCTTGACAGCTATTGTACTGTAAGCAGGGGTATCTGTACCTGTAGAGGTGGTGCCAGAGGGTACAGCTTGCAGCTCAACTCATTGCATTTCATTTAGCTGACACTTTTATCCAAATTACACACAGCAATGGTGAGCAATTTCGGGTTAAATGACATGGACTAGCAGAGGTGGGGATCGAACCACCGATCCTCGGACCTGCTAACCACTGACCCACAGTCGCCACACAAATGAAGAGATTGACTGAAATAGTTAGGTTAAAGTAAAGGATAAATGGTTGAACAAAAAAAATAAAAAAATCTTTGACAGTTTAGTATGAAAAGCTTGTTACAAAATCTGCTTTTGCATAATAAACGGTGTTAATAATATCCTGTAACTAATATAATAACTTAATCTCAAGTATTCTTGAAAGAAATGTGCTTTTATCTCGCCTGGTCTCCTATTCATGTTGCAGCCTTCGAGCCGGGTTGTAACAATTCAAATACACAAATACTACAAATGATGACAATACAATGTTGATGTGAATGAATAGCAGTATGGTGTCATTTGCGTAAAAATAATGGTGTCGGGTCAATGACCCGTGTTAAGGTTTTTACTGATAAATAAATGCACTGACTGCACCACTTGCACCCCAGTCATTTTATCTCATATTAAATCCTGATTAAAAAAAGCTATATGATACAGAAAACCCTTGTGAAGATAGATAATATATATATGTGTTAGTGGTATATTGGTTTATGATAGTACACAATTTGTTTTTGTTTTTCAAAAAATACAATTAAAAGCTAATTATTATTATCTTAAATATATCAAAGAACACTTTCCATTTAAATATCAAATAGCTCAATATTGTAGGAGTATCTGTGCGAGGTTTGGCTTTGATTGAGTGAAGTTAAGTATTTTTAATAACTATTTTAGTTCAGACATGTCGAGAACTCATGTCAACTCTGCTCAAGCTAGAAAGTTCCCACAGTCCTCGGTGGTCCCTGAACGGGGCTCGTTTCACTGCAGCAGGGTGCTCCGTGGCCTCATCTGTGAGTAGGGAGCAGGAAGGCCTGGAATATTCATATTTCAGCCATAAGTAAGTCAATTTTCATATTTTTTGCTGGACACAAATTACATTCTTGTGCGTATCTTTGCGATGCTTTGTGTGAGAGTGGAATGGTTGGTATTGAACTCTGTAGGCTCTAAGGATTCCAACACCGTTGAGTTTAGCCTTCTAGCTAGTCCTAACTTTTATAATCAGCATTTTTTCAAAACTCTGGGTGCATTTTGAGTCAATTTGGGGTCATTCTTATGATTTATGTAAATATTTATTGTGTAATAGTGTTATAAACATGACACAATTAACTTATATTGGCTTGTGAGGCCAGGATTTTAAATTTTTTATTTATTTATTTTAGATTTTTTCTTATGTTTTTTGATATGCTAAGTCCCAGAGGCTGAACCCCAAGTGCCCCATTATTGGGCCGTCTGGGGCTTAAACGGCCTCCTAAAATAAAGATTCTTACACAGACGAGGTCACCCTTGCCTCCCACGCCGCCGAGGCTCGAGCACCGGGCGCTCCATGTCTCCTCTGTCACAACCAGGATATTTGTGACTGTCCAAATGGGTTTTTAACCTCTGGACCTTAGAGGAGCATTCATTCCAAACTAAGCCCTCCAAGCTGTCTTCTCTGGCACTCACAGAAACCGCCAACACTAATCAGGATACAAACCCTGTGTGGATGGGCAGCGTTCCCGCTGAGCCGGTTGATTCAGGCTGAGTGTGAGGACGTGATGCAGAGACATGGACACACTTCCTACACCCTAAAACATGTGACCAATGGTACCTTATGCACCCCGAATGCCACCAGATGGGGGGCTCTGGGTTTGACCCTCTGAGACTGAGCATACCAATATACCACTAACACATATATGGCCTTATTATCCATCTTCACAAGGGTTTTCTGTATATTATAGCTTTTAAAAATTTTCAAATAGACCTTGTGAATGAGGAGATAATCAGGATTTAGTATGAGAAAAGCCATTCGCAATTTTGGCTGAAAAATGGCCGGGGTGCATGAGGTTAAAGAAATTATGGCAACAAAGTGACGAGTAATATAATTGATTCGATTTTGATGACTACAACTTTTGAATAAATTACAACTATTGAATACATTTATTAAAATAAAAAAAGTTATTTTTAAAATGATTAAAAACAAAGACCTTCAAATGAGTAAAATGCATCAATTTCCTACATCTTTGACTTTCCTGATGCAATATAATTAAAGTCTACTCAGTGATTCACAGCTGATTGTATTCAAACTAAATAAAGTCAAATTTAATTAATAAAATACATAAAAAATCTTGAATTCAGCTCAATGCAATTCCAAACTATACACATCCTTTTTATTGTTATGTAAAGGTTACTATGATTTATTGAGAAGATAATAATGCTTTGTATGCAGCCAGTGAGCATGCGTGAGCTGCTTTTTGTGGCCATGTGAATGGAAACGCTGTGTTTGTACTTGTGAGGGGTGAAGCAGAGGCAACGCTGCAGTCTCCCCATTTCTGAGACGTGTCTGCTAATTATGCAACTATCCCTCCGGCCATATTCCATCAAACTGGCTCATTGAATTGCGCGTGCAGCCATATTTCTCTCCTTTTGCCAAAAAAAATGCAACGCCTGTTGCGTGCATAGAGCAGGAGTGTCTTTTAAAACGTATTCACGTGCATTCACGGTGAGATCTTTTCAAAGCGAGTGCGTGGATTGGTTTAGAGCGCCGGACTAGTGGGGATGGCATTTAAACACAAGGCCTGACGCAAATTCAAGTTGGGGTCTGTTGTTGATTGCATTTTGACTTCTAACGAGGCCCTGGCTTTGGGATACTCGGGCATTTTCATTAAGTCTGTTTTTAAACAGCATGGAAATAGAGGAGCAAACCTTTAACACCCGACCCGCATAATGGACCGGAGCGCCGCTGAGCGTTTAAGAGTCGTCCCCTGGCCCCCCCCCCAGACCAAATATCTTTCTGCAATGCCTAGTAATTAAGAAGCACTGATTGCCATTTTAATGACTGCCTTGCAGTGCTCAATATATTGGCAGTGAGCGAGGGTAGCAGCGTGTGTGTGTGTGTAAAGTCTGAGTATAAAATGGCCATAGTGGCAGGATCTCTGGAGAGTCGAGGTGTCATTCTTAACCCATTATCAGTCTGGATTTCTTTCATTCCCAGCATCCACACCTGTGATTTCTCCCTCGATCTCTAACACACACACACATACACTCGCTCTCATTGGTCCACAGATACACAGCGAGACCATTATGGCAACATGCCACTTCTCCACAACACTTATTAAGAGCAACGTATTCCATAAAATAAGGTTAATTATGATTATTCGATTAAGAAAAAAACATGATTCTTTATCTTCCAGAAGTTCTCAATTACTGTGTCGACTTTCATGTGACACAGCGTGTGTGAAACCGAGAAACTGAGAAATCTAACGAGAACACCCATGGGTGCTGAGTCAGTGCACCTTCCAGATGCAACATGCCTTTGTCTGATAATTGCTGTCAGACTGGCAACTTTACGTCTGTGAGGAAGCAGGAAACTAGTAGTGTTAAGCTAGAAAGTCTCAGAGGTAAACCCAAAGGCATATGGTGGCTTTGTTCTTTGTTAGCTCGAACATTTGGCCAATTTATGGTGATTTGAACAATTTGTAGCAATAACTCACAATATAAAAAAGAAAGTAAATGCTAGTTTGTTGGAAAAGGGGGATGAAAAACACTCTGAAGTTAGGCTAACTTGGCATGACCATATACAAGATACCTACATTTTATGTTCTTTATTACATTGTCATATTACATAACACAAACATACACATGTATGCTTTATATCTGCCAAATATATAGGCTTTTATTAAATAAAGTGCACACAACATTTTGTTTAAAGGGACCTGAGCTGTCAGAACAATAAATAACTTAAGAAAAATACTAATCAGAAAACTTAACAGGATTTGTTTGAACTCAGAACTGGTTCTCTACACTACACTCAGATACACACACTCAAACTCTCACAGACGCACACACATACAAACGCACACTCACAGACGCGCGCGCGCGCACACACACACACACTAACAGACGCGCACACTCAAACACGCACAGACGCACACACTCACAGACGCGCACAAACATACACTCACTCAAACACTCACAGACGCGCGCACACACTCTCTCTCTCTCTCTCTCTCACACTCCCTTTGTTCAGACACATTGTTCTTACGAGCTAACGCTAGCTTGTCAAGCTAATAACGAGTAAACAGCAGAAAGCTGCTGGAGGGACGTTACGTCATCACTTCAAACGGAACACAACCTGCCGACTAGCCGCAGCACCGGAGCCTCAACCGGAAGTGCTCTACTAGCTGCCTGTTGAACGGCCTTCCTCCACGATGTGTTTCAGTCAACGTTACGGTCTCAGC
Source organism: Cottus gobio (assembly GCA_023566465.1). Taxonomy (NCBI): domain Eukaryota; kingdom Metazoa; phylum Chordata; class Actinopteri; order Perciformes; family Cottidae; genus Cottus; species Cottus gobio. The sequence goes on from CM042218.1 coordinate 6,143,878, forward strand.
TGGTCTCTCCTCGACCTCCGCTCTGCTCCGCGCTCAACTCAACTTTTCTTTTCATACTCAAACATCCCCGTGATTTATTGAGTGGCGTAATAATCGCGCGACACAACGAATCGATAATGAAATTCGTTGCCAACGCTTTTAATAATCGAATTTTATCGATTTTATCGATTTGTTGTTGCAGCCCTAATTTGTATAGCACATTTCAACAACAAGGCGATTCAAAGTGCTTCACATAAAACCATTAAAAGCATCAAAACATAATGCAGAAGAAAACAAGATTGAAAAAGATTAAGCACATTAATTAAAACATAAAAAAACTACAGATTTAAATAAAAGTTGCATTGCAGTTTAAGATATAAAATGCAGTAGTAAGATGCATAATCTGGTTTAATTAAAGGCGACAGCAAACAGAAAGGTCTTCAGTCTTCAAGCCAAATTTAGTCTCATTTGCTGCATCAATTCACATTTCTTGCAATGCAAAATGTAGAAGAAGACATTACCTGAAGCATTTGTCTCCAAATTATGCAACCAGTTTGCAGACAGACAGGTGTGCCGACAGATCAATCAGAGATGCACCTGCTCGTGCCGTAACACGAGTAAGAGTTATCATCAGATACTAGGAGTCAGGGAGCACCGATGAGAAGCCTTGCACCACTTCTCTTGCAGTGTTTCCGTAACATCATCATTAGTGACTGCAGTTAAATGCCCCCGAGTCAAACAAAAAGAACGCTCTTCCCCAAAAAGAACACTCCTCACTTCGCGTAACGGCAAACTAAGATGACAGCACAACATACCCGACTGCTGGAGTGTTCCTTCCCCGAAGCAAAGTTTGCACTAAACTCCGTTCATCGCAGCTGCACGCTCCGAGAAGCTCCGTGCAACGGAATCTATTAGGACAGGTTAGCATCATAGTCGGAGCCTCGTTCAGCCCCCCCGGAGTGAGAGTCATTATGCTGCATGGCCACTGAGTCGAGCGTCCTCCTTGGGCGCTAAGGAAGGCGTTCCTTGTTTTTTGGAGCGCCGTTGTTCCTCGAGGCGATAGCTGGAGCTGTAATTTGCCAGGATCTGAACAGGATTCCCCTCAGTGAGTTCTCTGGGGAGCCAGAAGTCGTGTGAGCCGGATCCATCTCTTTGTAATGTTTTCTTTCTTTTATTGAGGCCATGACTCGGTGGAATTAAACAACCTCTCAAAATTGGGAATGGTCAATAAAACCTGATTAAAAACATAAATAATGAGCTATGAACTTGTTCTCTGGTCCACATGTTCCTGGGACATGTGAGCCTTGTCCTGTGAAGGAAAAGTCTCCTTCAATGGGAAAACCATCTGGAATGTTTTCACCCTCTATCACTAACCAGGGATTGGAGCAGAGAGACACGCCCACCTTCAATAAAGACACGCCCACATCCAATCAAGACACGCCCACCTTCAATAACCTCAGTGAGAAGCAGGAAGCTACACAAGGACCCACGCAACTCAGACAAAAGCAACACAATGAAAATAAATAACGTGTTACACAATCAGCCGACGTCAGTGTTCTAGGGTTAAGCATCTCGGGAAAGGGGAAGTGTGAATGTGTCATGTGCTCTGAACAACAACAACAACAGGGCACTATGACTCTTGCGGCCTCAATGCATTCTCGTTTGAATAAGCAGACAACCAGGCATTTATCTTTTTCAATTTCAAAGCAGCAGATGCCCTCTTCCAGTTTCCACTCACCCCTGAAATGCTCCGTATGGAGGCTACATCGGATGATGCGAATGCTCTTCGAGGGGAAAACCTCGCATTCTGCATTATGCTACCACCTAATCCAGTATTAGCAAATTAGATGGCTAATGATTCATATTGGCTGTAATTGAAAATCAGTATTTTCTCTTGCCTCGTTTTTTAAATCGAGCGTTAGCTCGAAACAACAGCTCTCGCTCTGCGTCGTCTCTGACCCGGGAGGCCGATGCCGGGAGCGATCAGAGAGGCTACTGCAGGTGACGGCGTGTGCACATTCAAGAAAGTACAAGCTCAACTTCTTTTTTAGGGACAAGATGAGATGAAAATGAACCCTGAGAGTTGCAGGCGGGCGGGAGGGCAGAACGAAAGGAGAGGAGGAGGACAAAAAGTGCAAAGGAGCCGAGGAAGAGAAGGGAACAAAGCAAAGAGCAAACACCGGGGGTAGAGACTGCAGCACCGGCGGCCCCTGGGGGAGCCGGAGAGATGGGCTGCAAGACAAATCAGGGCCACGGAGGGGATTCTGCAGCTGCCATTCCTTCCCCTCTCCTTTCGCCGCCGACATCTAACATGCTAGATTTCCTGCGACGCCGGCTGTGCCTGGAATTAACCGGACTGGTTTGTTTGTTTATCCATATTCATGACACACCTAGAACGCCGGGTGTGTAAACCTTCCTCCCTGCATATCTTGATGAAGGGCAGAATCAGTCAGCCTCGGTTCATTCTTCACCAAGCTGATCGAACAATGGCATCAAGCTGCGCCGGATAAATTGGAATCCTACCGGGTCCATGCTGGAGACCAGCACACAGTGTTTGTTCAAATAAAAAACAAAAAACGTACGATGTTACAACCAGACCGGTATCTCGTTAGGGTATGTCCATCACAAACCTATTCTGGGTACAATAATACTATTAGCTGCTGCTAAAAACACCGTCGGCGCCTCGGCTGATGCGATCGGGTCGCGTTGAAAGACGTTGGAGATGCTGTCGGTTGTCGCGAGGTTGAGTTTGGATGTCATCAGGAGGGTTAGGGCAACGTAGTTGCTTCACTCGCTCTCTTGGGCCGCGATGCATGATGAAGTAGAGCTTCAGAGCCGTGGCGCTGAGTCAAAGAGCTAAGTTACATCATTTTGACGCCTTTGTTTGAGAAGGAAAATAAAACAATGGGGCGATCACTCATGCTTTGTTTTTATATTTATTTTGCTTGGAAAAGAAAAAGAGCGTTGGAGGGTCTCAGCTCACAGCAGAAGTTGAAAGGGAGAGGGGGCAGAGAGAGAGATACACAGAGAGAGAAAGAGAGACAGATACAGAGAGAGAGCGATAGAGAGACAGAAAGACATAGAGATAGACAGAAAGAGAGAGAGAGAGACAGAAAGACAAACAGACAGAGAGAGAGACATTACATTTCATTTAGCTGACGCTTTTATCCAAAGAGACATAAAGACAAACAGAGACAGAGAGATAGACAGAAAGAGAGACAGAGAGAGATAGACAGAAAGAGAGAAAGAGAGACAGAGAGATAGACAGAAAGACAGAGAGAAACAGAAAGAGAGAGAGATAGACAGAAAGAGAGACAGAGAGAGATAGACAGAAAGACAGAGAGAAACAGAAAGAGAGAGAGATAGACAGAAAGACAGAGAGAGACAGAAAGAGAGAGAGACAGAAAGACAGAGAGAGATAGACAGAAAGACAGAGAGAGACAGAAAGAGAGAGAGAGGCCCTATGAAGACTAGTCTCTCCTGCAGCGTGGGAAAGGCCTCCGGTCCTCGGGGAGATGTGTTGGTGCCGCGATGACATTTTTAGGGCAGCTGTGAGTTATAGATGAGCATCAGATGTTATCCATTACTCCCTGGGCAATATTTATGAGAAAAAACAACACAACAACAAAGAGCAATGTAGAAGTAAGAGGAAGGAATAAAACAGCAGATCTAATCAAGGATCATAACAACATATTGTCAACAATCACCTCGCTGCATGTGAATGTGTGACTCAGGTGGTTAGTGTGTGATTGTAATCAAAATAAAGCATAAAATTAGAGGAAATGCATCACTGAATATTAAGACCCTGCAAGATGTTTTTCCCCCCCTGACTTTTCCATAACTTTTCCAGGACTTTAAACCAAATTCCCATGACCAAACATTTAGTGAAATCTGGGTGTGTCCATGAAAAAGTGATAAAATGTAGTATTTAAACTAACAATGAGGATTCCAAAGCATACAGTATTCCTTAAAGGACACAAATGAATGAGAGACAATAGTTTGATTCAAAGAATAAACATTTATAGATATACTCAGCGTATGCCTGCTTATATTTTGAGTCTTTCTTTTAAAAGCATATTCATTATTTCAAACTCAGCGTAAATGAACACATGAATATAACACATTTACATGACTTTTACTAAACTTTTGGAATTTTAATTATTTCAAGGACTTTTCCAGGCCTGGAAATAACCATTTTAATAATTCCATGACTTTTCCAGGTTTTCCATGACTGTATGAAATCTCTATCCCGCGGCTCAAATGGTTTCATGTTGAGATGCTTCATAGGAATATCACTGTAATATTACTGTAATATTCACGCTCAGACATGAACTTCAATAAAGTCCAAAACCCAGTAGGGAGAGAAGAAGAAAAAAAAAAAAACACCATTCCTCTTAGTCTCGCGTCTTCCTCTGACACATTTGGGCTTCAATCCCTCGCCACGTCGCCGCCGCTCCATCTGGCAGGGGAGCGACTCGAGCCGTCACTGTTGCCGTGCCGACTGGCAATATCCGAAACGGAGGCGGCCGACCTTTTAACTCCCTCGGCTCCCGGTCGAGGGGAGAAAAAAAAAAAAAAGCCAAGAGACGTGACCGCCAAGACGATGGACAGTTTTAATACAGCGGGCGGCGGCGGCGGCCTCCGGGGAGGCGGGCCGGTTACCCCTGCAGATATTGTGGGGCGGCGAAAATGAAGCACATCCATTTCCTGCAGCCGGGAACGATGACATGCAGCGGATATCGGGGGGTCTGATGGGGTTATGGTGCGTCGGCCTGTCCGTCACACTAACTCCCACTGATTAACAGAGCCAAATTACCCCCCCGCCTCCCCCTCCCCTCCCGTCCCCCGATATGCTGCAGCGAGCCAAAGGTATCGATCCCTCGCTCGCACCATCCTCGTGACTTTGATTGCTTTTCGCTTCGACGATGCCGATAACGACCCGGGAAGAGGGCGCCGGCGTTACATCTGGAATAAGCGGTGCTACCGGCCGCCGCCTGTGTTCACACGCCGAACAGAGACAGGAAGCTGGTTAAAAAAAATGAGTTGCCGCGGGACTGGTGGCCGACATCAGAGAGCAGCTACTTCACGAGGCACGGTCGTAATGAGTCTTTTCCCCCAAACTGCCTCTCGAACCCCGAGGCTGATCCCTCGGGGCGCGAACGCACACACACACACACACTGCATTCAAACGCAGCCTCTTCGTGCTGCAGCGGCTGTCGGGATCGCACGATGCATAATCAATGCCCCGCTGCGGCCACCGCTCCACCTGAAGAGGTAGAGGGCCGGAAATTCGGCACACAGATGTATCCAATTAACACCTGCTCCTGTGGGTTCGCCGCCTTTATCTACGTCGTGCTCTCACATCCTTTTTTTTTTGCATTTGCCATCTCAAAAGTCTGAGCGACTGTGGCTCAGTGGTTAGTGGGTCGGTCTTTCAATCAGAAGGTCGGTGGTTCGATCCCCGGCTCCGGCAGTCTGCGTCGTTGTGTCCTTGAGCAAGACACTTAACCCTTAGTTGCTCCCCGGGCGCTTCACGAGGCTGCCCACTGCTCCTTAATACTAAGGATGGGTTAAATGCAGAGAATAAATTTCATGTGATTGTGTAAAAACACACATGGCCAATAAAGTTGATTCTTCTTCTTCTATCTGCAATGTGCCAACACCTCTCCGGTTTCTGCCGACTCAGCTGAAGAGTCGCGTTATCTCGGTGGATTTGGGACGGGTGTGGGAGGAAAGTGCGCTGCGGTGCATTGTGGGTTCAGGTAAGTTTCTGGATAACTACAGCCCTCCTAAGTGGGTCTTTGAGAAGTTTATTCCTGAACATAACTCATGTGTGTGATGTTTTCACATATACGTTATATTTAGCTGACGCTATACAGTCCGTTTCTTGTGCGGAGCTGGGGATCGAACCGCTGATCCTCTGATTGAAAGACGGATCTGCAAACCACTGATCCTCTGATTGAAAGACGGATCTGCTAACCACTGACCCACAGTCACCCATCGTCTATATACATGGAATGTCGCCTCGGGAATCAAACTACTAACCATCTGGTACCCACTGAGCCCCCCAAACAGTATACAGAGTGTTACACATACCGTCTCTTACTGAATCACGTATATACAGAAACGGTGCTTTCAAACGCATTATGTAGTTTATTATAATGTCTATAATAATAGCTCACAATATGCAGTCCTGCGTGACATATTGCACCTGCAGTATCTCCCGGATGCTGAGCAGCAGCCTCTTTTGAATCAATCTCCATATTCTCAAGGATTTTAACAGCTTTCACAAAAAGCGTCTGCTTCTCTTGACATCAACCGCCTTTAATAAGAAGAAGAAAAAAGAAAAATCAATAACAAACTATTTTTCTTTTTCGCTGGATCCACCTCATTAGTGCATTTCACGAAACAGTGCTCCGCCGCCTCACTTTAAACTTGGAAATTGGCGTCTCCTTTCACGGAGAACGTCTCAGGTGAAACCGACATCGCTTGGCGTGTGATGTCAGACATTGTTTGCATCGGGCGCCATGGCGCCGGCTCACCGGCGGCTCCTTTACCGCCGGCGAGCCTTTTACAGTACAGCCGTCTGACGTAACTGCAACAAAAGGGCTTTGTGCTCGGATCACTGAGGATGTCAAGACACATCTTCCTAATGAAGCAGCGGCAAATGTGGTTTTATCGCTCGTTGCTTTTTTTTAAATCTGCGCACGACGGACTCAGAAAGAAATTCACATCTGTTTGGATGTGCTTTTTTTTTTTTTTTTAAGTTGAAGGGAACAGAAACATTGCTTAGTGAATATCGTGACAGTTATAATCATCATATGTGACCCGTGGCAAAGTCATTTTGTATAAGTGCGAGGCATGGAATAACTGATTATTTAAATTAATGATGGATCCATCCATTATGCTCCCAATTGCTCAATTAATCATTAGTCATGCCTGGATGGGGAAAAGTGTCCATCCAATTCCCAGAGTCCAGGAGATGTCTTCAAACTTCTTGTTGTGGCAAGCCATCAATGTAAAACCCAATTAAATGTACAATGATGTAAAAAAAAAAGGAGGAAAGTTTGAGAAGCTTTTGAAAAATAATTAAATTCTATTCATATTTATTGATAAGTTTGATGAAACGTTCACTGTCCAGCTTTTTCTGGAGCTTTCTCTGGAGCTTTCAACATAGTATGCAGGAATTGTCGCCTGCTGTCCGTAAACACTTAAAGATGGACGCCCAGATACGTCAACCAAATGAGAAGAAATTGAGGCAGAAGGCAGCTCCCGGGGGTCATAATGATGATCGAGAGGTCTATAGGCTTGCATTGATTCCCAGGGAAAAACAACAACTAAGTAACATATAGCTTTAAGTTTCCTCTGAGGCCAATTGTATACCAGGACCAAATCCTGATGAGATTTAATGCACTTTCATTTACACTCATCTGCATCTCCATTAGCCAAACCTCAGGTCCCGGGCTACATGCAAGTAAGGGCTGGTCCTCCTCCAGCTCAGAGGGAGCAACTACCCAACTAATGACGAATGAACCCTTAGTGCTGTGGCTTGGTTTGGTTTCATATGGTCGGATGTGTTGGAATAGCTGGGGCTATCCTTTCCTGTCACTTTAATGAAATAGGGTGAATACAGCTGTGATGTCACTGTAGTTCAGCTGCCATGACCACGAACAAGGACAGACCTTGCGAATGGCGCTTACAGTGAAACTTGAAATCCTTTTCCTGAAAGCTACAGGTTTGCTGGGACCCTCAGCTCCTTTAAATCCAGACTGAAGACCTTTTCTGTTTGCTGTTGTCCTTATGAGCCCCGAATGCCCCCAGATGGGGGGCTCTGGGTTTGACCCTCTGAGACTGATTATACCAATATACCACTCATAACACATTTATTGGCCTTTTTATCTATCTTCACTAAGGTTTTCTGTATATTATAGCTTTTAAAATCTTTCAAATAGATCTTGTGAATGAGGAGATAATCAGGATTTAGTATGAAAAAAACCATTCGCAATTTTGGCTGAGGTGCATGACATTACATTACATTTCATTTAGCTGACGCTTTTATCCAAAGCGACTTACATGATATACAGTAGACCGTAGACACAGCAACGGTGAGCAATTAGGGTTAAGTGTCTTGCTCAAGGACACAACGACGCAGACTGCCGGAGCCGGGGATCGAACCACCGACCTTCTGATTGAAAGACCGACTTGCTAACCACTGAGCCACAGTCGCCCCAATATCGCATGAGGTGAAAGAAACCAGATTCTGCATCTCAATGCTGCATTTTATATCTTAAACTGCTCTGCAACTTTTATTAAATTTTGTATTTTTTGCTTTTTAACCGTTTTTTTAAAATGTTTTAATGGATGTTCTTAATTGTTTTAAAATCTTGTTTTCTTCTGCATTATGTTTTAATGCTTTTAATGTTTCATGTGAAGCACTTTGAATCGCCTTGTTGTTGAAATGTGCTCTACAAATAAACTTGCCTTGGCCTAAAGTCGGATGCATTTTCACCTTTTTTGGCTGGAATGCAGTTCGATTTTACACCAATCAATCATTTCCTTGATTATTTTGTCTTTGCAATAATCAGATTTAAATTAGAACTAATAACATGTATGTACAAGAGATTGCAATCTGTTTCCACAGCCTCAGTTTTATCCTTCTTTTTCATCCCGGCTTTCAATTATATTACTTGAGCTTCATGACTTGAATGAACAAAAGGGATAAACAGTGGGAGCTCAGAACCCTGAATTCCCATTCTGCTTCCTGGTATTTTACTTATTTGCTGCTTTTAAATTAAGAACTGCGACTCATATCAGTGGTGGTACCTTTTTAAATGCAGGCTAATTGACTGACGATGCCCAGGCGACACCTCCATCCTAAGTCATTGCCTCCATTCAAAAAGACAGCAAAAGCCTTGTGTGTTTACCTCTCGCGGCCGATCGGCCTCTGATCTTTAAATCCCTTGTTTAGCTTAAGTGGGCCTCTGGGGACCGCAGCAAGCAGGGGATGAGGCGACGGGGAGTGATGGAGCGACGGGGAGTGATGGAGCGACGGAGGCAGGCCGAGCGTGAGGCCGGAAAGAAAGATGGATAAATTAGAGAAAGGGAAGAGATGAAAACAAAGGAGAGGTAGGAGGCGGGAACCCTTTCAGGATGAGACCTTGCCCTCCACCACTGCCTCCTCTCCCGGATTGAATCTCATCAGGCATTCACACAGCCACCTCTCCGACGCCCACCTCTCCCTCGCTCTCTGTCATGGACGGAATGAGAAGCTTAGGTCCTTTGTGGATCACTATCCCTGTCATATCTTGTGAAGACACCACCTTCCTCTTTCGGCTGAGGGTGGTTGAAATAAACCGGGAGAGGAAAGAATGGCGGGGTATAGATCCTTGTTTCTTGTCCCCCCTCCCCCCCATCCTCCCTGTAACGCATGTTTTTCTTGTGGCAGAGGTAAGTCAGCTGGATTTCAACACTGCGTTTCAGCGATGTGGTGAGACGGCGGTGGAGAGACGAGGATTTGAGGTTCGGTCGTGAGCAAACACGAGCGAGGCACGTTGAGGCTTCACAGCATCTCATCTTTGTTTTTGTTTTTTGATGGATGAATGTCTTGTCTGCGGTTTCCTCGACGCCACACACCAACACGCACAACCCCCATCTCCCCGTGCCACCTTCATTCGCTTTCTCTAGTTTTATGTGTTTTTGATCGCCTCGGAGGCGGCAGCACCTGCACATCATTTCTGTTTCTACATGGAGATCGATGCCATCGACGGGCAGCATCGTATGCAGACACCGCTGCGACGGAGGGGGAGGGGTCAATGGGGATGATCAATAAGCTACTAATGAGGGCTCAGACCAGGATGGTCAGGTGAGGGGAGATAATGTGTTGTGTGAGAGAGAAAAGAGAGTTGGCGGTTGGGGAAGAGAGGGAGGAGGAAGATACAAGAAGACTGATATATGGTGGGGGAACAAAATTATAAAAAATGTACATGCATATACATGTGTATACATGCCCCCCACCAGCGTCACGTTGTAGTGGGATTATTGGTTTGTTGTTGCTGCTGTGACCCCACACACACACACACACACTCACAAACACACTCACCCCATCGACACGGTGAAACCCTCATGGGCTTTGCAGGATAGAGTTACCTGCCGAGTCTCTGCTATCGACCGGCTCCTAAATTGCTTTGCTGTTTGAATGCGCATCCGTGTGACAAAGTAAGTCGTCCCATCCATCTGTGAACAGATCTAAAGAGTCATTTAACACAAGGAATACCTCAAACATGCGTACATTGTGAGTATTGGGGACGCAGATTCTCAACAGACTGCGAGCATCACAAACTAAATCATCGTGATGTTAACGAGCTAGCTTGGCTTCAGGGGCAAGACCTCAACCACACCTCCAACCACTTGCGTATACATGGGAAGCCCATCCGTTGGGTTTTCTAATCCCACACTGCTATCCCCGCCAACCCCATTCCTCCCGAGGCCCATCGACACCCATCTACCCTCACCGCCTCGTCCTCATCCTCTCTCGTTCCACACCTCTTCTTCCAGGTACGATACCAGGTGCCAGGCCTATTCCAGTCGTCGTGATCCCTCAAACACGGGTTGGAGGCAGCAATCTCGGGAATGGAAAGCCTGGCTCGACACACACAGTATGCATGGCTCATTCCAGTATCCTGAGGAATTAGTAGTCTGATTGTTATGTTGCATGTCAGAAAGTAAGGAGCTGTGTTCGGTCACTGACCTTCAGTTGGTTCCTTTTTGTTTTATCCCAACCAGGAAGATTATGAGGCGCGTGTGTGTGAGTGTGATCTCTGGGTCTGTTCACAGCAAATCTTTCATACTGCTGAAACAACTGCATCATATTTTGGGTAATAAGCATCTATTTAAAAAAAACTGTAACCACAATATTCACATTTAGCTGCCGCTTTTATCCAAAGCGACTTACATGCTATACAGTAGACCATAGACACAGCAACGGTGAGCAATTAGGGTTAAGTGTCTTGTTCAAGGACACATCGACATGGACTAGCGGGGCCGGGGATCGAACCACCGATCCTCTGATTGAAAGACAGACCTGCTAACCACTGATCCTTTGATTGAAAGACAGACCTGCTAATCACTGATCATCTGATTGATTGAAAGACAGACCTGCTAACCACTGATCCACTGATTGAAAGACAGACCTGCTAACCACTGATCCTCTGATTGAAAGACAGACCTGCTAACCACTGAGCCACAGTCGCTCTGTGAATTATTAATATTCACACTTTAACCAAGTATCTTAGCATGTCAGAAATCAAGCGTAATGTTGGGTCAAGATCAGTTGCTGGTGTCTGAGCAGAGTCACCATTCGATGTACATTTAAGGCGTAGTGACAAAAAATAAAAAAAAACAAGTGTGTCTTAAATTGGTTCCTAGTTCATTGGGTCATGAGCCAGTCTGTTGCAAATTGGATTTCAGGCGCTAATTAGGTTCTTGTTTCATTAAACATTTGGGCAGCGAGTCACAGTCCGAAGTCAATGAGGTAATGATGCCACATGAAGCAACACAACTCCCCACAGATAAGGTACACTACTGTTTTAATACAGGATGTGGCTGTAAAAATACCTCCTTTTGAGTCCCGAGGGAACCGTGCAGCCTTTTCACAAATGTGTTGGAGCATGGGAAACCCAGCTGCTTCTAATATGATTAATAGACAAGTTTGCTTTACATAGTGTAAGGTAATGAGCAAACTTTTTGACAATCGTAAAGACAGATGCTGAAGCTTCAGTCACACAGGTTTGCATCATCAGGCGGCTGGAAGAGGGTTCGGTCCTCGGGAAGAAGAGACTGAATACAAGGTGAAAAGGTCCAGAACGCCTTTTGAGGGAATCTGAAACTCTCTTGGTCAAAGAGAGTCAAATATAGTTAATTCACTGAGAGTCTTGCTTTTCTTTGGGCATTGCGAGTGCCAGCCAGGAGTATGCTAATGCGGCATTAAATGACACCTCAGCATACCTTTACAGGCCACCTGTGCATCTCTGGAGGGAAAGGTAAAAATAAATCACCCGCCTGGCCCCTTCTGAGGGTCTACCTTATGGTTTACAAGACCTATTTATAACACTAAAGTCAGCTTCAGTGTGCAGCAGTGACTTTAAATTGAACATAGTATTATACTATATATATATAGCTGTTGCTAGCACCCTACATATTATGCAGTTTGTTTCAGCAGTATGACATAATCTTTTAAAGATGTGTCGCTAAGAAAGAAAAAATAATAGTTTTGTGAAAATGGGCATAAAATATATTGTGAAATTAGTAAGCCTAATCACATAATTTAGTTTCTATACAGACACGGTGTGATTATGGAGACTACTTTATAACATGGACTCTGTAAAATTAATCGTAAGCCACACATGGCCTAGTTGCTCTGTAGTCTGTTATTCAATTATGTTTATTTATCATTTTGGTTATTTTAGTTTGTATTACCTGGAAAAAAATGGCTCAGCTTTCCGCAGTTTCTGTGTTTGCTGGCCAGTTTATAAAAGTAGCGGTTCATGTTACAAATGTTATTGCACACATTTCCTAACTCTTGGGCCTCTTAACACTTTTTCTGTGAACAACTTTTATCTTTTGCAGGATCTCGTCTTAACTGTGAGGGGAAATTCTTAGAAAACATCATCGTTCTGAGAATCTTCTTAGAGTTCAGTCACCAGGAGCAACTCTTTGCATTGGGAAGCTTTGTGAATACGGCAGGAGGTGGAAAAAGAAAGTGGCTTTTATCAACAAAGGGGGCAAAAAAAGGAAACTTAACTGAACCGAATCAAAAGAACACCAAAGACAAGGAAGCTCCAGCCTTCCACTCCTCTCTCCCCTCCCCCTCCTCCAGTTTATCGTCGCAGCAGCCTCCCCTAATTGGGGCCCACCACCTGCCCAGGTCTGCGAGTATAGGGGGAGCGAAGCCGAGCAAGCAACCACATGTGCACAGAACAACAAACACCCCATTAATACACGAGTTACTGCTGACATCCCAATTCATCTGGTTACTCATTAATGAGCACACCAAATATAACAGGATGCCACTCACTGCAGAACCACCACCTGTCCCCCTACAGCCAAGTGTTGACAGAATTGGAGCCAAAACTAACTTCCTTTTTGGTATTGTATTGTCATTAAATAAATACATTTATACATATATATATATCATAGACTGTATATAAATATATATATATAATATATATATTATATATATGAATCAAAGACTTTATATAAATATATATATATATATATTATATATATATAAATCAAAGACTGTATATACATATATATATTTATATCAAAGACTGTATATAAATATATATGAAAATCTCAATATATATATATATATATATTTTTTGTTATATATATTATATATATATTTATATCAAAGACTGTATATTATATATATATAAATCAAAGACTGTATATAAATATATATATATATATTAGATTTGCATTGAAAAAGAGACATCTATAAATGATTAGATAGGTTTTTGAGGTTTAATCTTCCCAGTAGGAACACTTGAACAGCCCTTATTAAATCAGTAAATGTATAAGTTAAATTCCGAGCTGTTGTTGACTTGGGTTTGATGGTCATGGTATTGAACCGTGTCTTCCATATGATGTTTAGCAAATAACTGCTGTTTAGTTAAAAGTCTTCACAGGCAGCACAGCTACAATAATGGACCCGGACGGGCACAAAACTAGCTAGAATCATTCATGAGGCAAACCTGCTCAGTGAAAGGAAGTCGGGTCTTTTGGATGCAGTACAGGAAAACACAACCATTCAAAATGCAATCGAGCAAAACTCCAATCGAGTCAGCATGAAGCACCTTTAGTCATAACAGGTTAATTATATTTTATATAATGGATCCTCTTACTGTCCATGTGTTTCACCTTCTCATCTTCAGTTATCAGTTATCATAAAGCCGTGAACTGTTGCCAGTGAAGTGGAAAACCTTAACGGATAGTTTGAAGGGTACACAATAAAGAATCGATACTTATACCTTGAGGAGCTGTGTGGTGCACCATATGTCATTTAAGTTCAAGTTCAAGTTAATTCGCTAAGTATTAGTTCTATCATGACCAGCAATTTATCGAGAACCTGGAAATTAGAACCTTCACTAAAGGAACCGACAACCGACAAATTATTTTATGCACATAAACCTGTTATTTCACCGAAATATACTTAAATAGATGAACTTAAAGACATGTTCAAAGTCGCCGAATGGACATTTCACACTGGATACTAGACGTGCGTCTTCATTATTGCAGGTAAGCAATATATAAAAAAAGGTTCAAAGGAGCATTATTATCGTTCTGCAACAAAAGGGTCGCACAACACGACGCCGGAGTCGTGTGCTCAGTCTTATTATATATGTCTGATTTTCTTCCTCTCCTCGGGGGCGGGCGTTCCCTTTCGGTGGCGTTTGGTCCGGCAGGTCTTGAAGACGGTGCCGTGAGGTGATTATTGTCTCGATGTCCGATCCCCTCGCTTCCTTTCCCCGATCTTGACGAGTAATAAAGCCTGATGGACTAAAATGTTGACGTAAGCCCTCTCCAGCTTCAAAAAGAATAAAGTATAGTTATAATAAGAATAAGAATAAAAGTTTATGATCATACTATATCCTAGAATAATTTAAGTGCATTGCCCTGAGGTCAATCCAGTAAACAATGTCCCAAATCGCATTGGGCTACCACTCATCTTGAACACAGTGGGTGTGACATTAAATCCCTTATTATGCTGATTTCCTGGACGCAGCACTGTGTGTGTACTAATAGGGAGGAAATACAGTATCCGTGAGCTTGATGTTACCTGCAAGGCCCTGCAATGTATTCCTGCTGTGCAACCTTCTAGCTTTGTGTCACAGCATATCAGATTTCAAAGGACAACACTTTTTTTTTCGTGAACATGGTGTGTAGTGCTTCGACAGTGTGTGCATCTTATTATTGAAAATGCCGTACGAATATATTGGGACACTACAGGTGCGTAATGGCTTCTCAGAGAGTAATTCCCATAATAGTGACACTAATACTTGTAATTCTTCCACCACCACTGATGATGAGCAGAAAGAATTGGGGCGACTGTGGCTCAATGGATAGCAGATCCGTCTTTCAATCATTGTAATGTAAAATGATAAACAACTTTAATGTATAGCTTACAAGAAATGCATAATTTACAATAACAGGAGAAAGGTAGCTTTTTTACTTTTGAGTTAATATTTCAGAGCAACAGAGATTGCCAAATATAAAAACGTTATTTTCATCTCTCCCACTTCACAAATCAAGAGGAAAGACATATGAAAAGGTACAGAATAACAACAACAACAACAACAACGAACGCATACACAATCTCATGGTGATGCAACGTCCTCTTTTCAGGCAAGTCAGTGAGTTGTGAAGGGGAAGTTTATTTTGTAAAAGTATATTCTGGTACGCTGACGAGCTGCGGAGCTGAGAAATAAGAGGATTTCACTGTTGCCGGATAAGCTTACCAGCTATTCTGATTAAGTAAGCAAATGAAGATTAAATGAGGAACAGCATGCAAAAGGGAAAAAAAAGTGTAATGAGGAATTAATAGCCATGTGATAAGGTGACTGATAGGTTGATCGAGTGTTGCTGAACAAATTATTACTATAATTATATCCACTATTTTGCATCATTATTCTTTTTCTCTTGTGCGGCTGCGTTTCAAGAGTGTGTTTAATGTGCGGCGTGTCGTCGGGTGTCTGTTGTTGCTGCCGTCGCCGGTTTGATGGAGCCACATGCAGAGATTAAAAAGCAAGAGGTCCGTGTAAGTCATGAAAAAAAAATAATGCGAAAGGCAAGACTGCCGCGCTCGACGAGCCTGAAGTGTGGAACTCTTGAAATTATAATTAAAAAAAAAAGGTAAATTGTCTTTTGCAACCAGCAGAAACAGTCGCAGCGAATCGCCCACCGAATCCTCTCTCCGGTCCTCCTCGTGTGACGTATCGACCTCTCACCCCCCCTCGACCCCCCCCCCCGTGGAGGATGAGTCACGTCAAATGAAACCCCATCAGACCTCAAGCTCATAAATGAATGGCGGTGTCATGAGTCAGATTTCTTTTCTTTTTTTATTATCAGAAAAGTATTAAATCTTTCCACCTTTCACACATCTGTACACTCTCCCCCTTCCAGCAGCTCCTGAACCGGCGGCATTCAGCGTTTTACTTCAGATCAACAGACGGACACCACCAGGGGTCATTCAATCATCAGGTGCAAAGACATGTCTGCCGCTCCTTCCCTTTGGCACCCGCAGATTTGATGGTTTTGGGCGATCTGGAAGAGGTGGGAGTGTTTGGGTTTGAAGCCGTTAGCCGAGTGTAAGTGAGCGGCTACAATTGCTGAAATAAATGTGCTCTTAAGTCTTCAGGCACCATTGACTTCCTCTCTTTATCCTCTCATTAACTGAGTTCCTCCCTTTCCAGTTCGTGTCTCCCTACTCTTGAAACACTTTTCTCTCCGCTCTCAGATGTTGGGATGAAACTCCGAAACCCGCGAGCAGGTCGCTTGTCAAGCGTTTGGCCGGCGGCCAGTGTTTCTGGGAACGTTTGAGAAGAGCCTGAACAGGTGGTGTCAAAAGCTGAATCTCAATCATATGAAGAGTGACTGAGATATACATATATACATAGAGTTGATATCTATTCCACTATTTTTTTTACAGTCAATATGCATCAATAATGAAAGATAGGACATTGGTGAATCATAGAAAACAATGGGTGCAAACAGTGTTTTGCCCTTTAAGCTTTTTTGGACCATATGGTGAATTTTCAGGGAATATATACCAAACTTAGCAGGATCATAACTTGAGGCGATGTCCGGGCTGTATTTTTGGTTCATGGTTATAGGGACATTTAGAGTATAGTTGTGGCTGCGGCTCATGGGTAGAGTGGTCGTCCTGCGACTGCGAAGTCCAAATTGGATCATGCACTTGACTGCCAATAATATATCACAGACTTTTGGTGTTTTAGTGCCTATTTCCATCAGATATGTTAGGAGTCACACATGTATATGTTGCATGCACGTATGACGCATGCTCATCAACATGCAAAAACAGGTCTGGGATCTCAGATAAATGCTGGTTATACCATTTATTAACAGGCTTGCACTCATTGTGAGCATTTAAAGAGGCACTACGTTTTTCTGTTTAACTGATCCCTCCGTTTGAGTTATCAAACCACGGAGCATTGATTTCCCCTCAGAGTGCAGCATTTAGAGCCGAGAGAAAGAACGGTTTGAGTTCTTGACATTATTAACAAATGTGCGTTGTGCACAGGAACTGACTGATACATTTCCACCTGACAGGTCAGTTCAAGCTATTTGAATAGAAGTGGAAGGCACGAGAAATATTCAGGGGAAAATACATATATATCAGTAAAGCGTGACCCAAATTCTAA
This sequence comes from Cottus gobio, assembly GCA_023566465.1. Classification (NCBI taxonomy): domain Eukaryota; kingdom Metazoa; phylum Chordata; class Actinopteri; order Perciformes; family Cottidae; genus Cottus; species Cottus gobio. The sequence continues at coordinate 6,161,298 of CM042218.1, forward strand.
CCGCTTACAATCCTGAATCGGAGCCAAATAATTCACAGAGTGCGGTGAATGTGAAGGGGTTTCTCTCCGTGACTCTCGGGCAAGTCATAACAACAAGTCACAGCAACAATACATGCTGGCACAGGGACGGCAGGATTTATTCATGGGGATTCTGCAGTTTACAAACTTCCCTCCATATTCAGCGCTCAGCGAGGAGTTCAGCACCTGAACGTGCACATTGGAGCTCGACGGATAACAACTTTATTTTAAAGGTCATAGACATACGTGTGCGTTTACAGTATATGGCGTATATGGCAGTATAGGGTGACTGTGGTTAGCAGGTCTGTCTTTCAATCAGAGGATCGGTGGTTCGATCCCCGGCTCCACTAGTCCATGTTGATGTGTCCTTGAGCAAGACACTTAACCCTAATTGCTCACCGTTGCTGTGTCTACAGTCTACTGTATAGCATGTAAGTGTAATATGGCTTCTGTATTAAACTCACCCAATGCATTTTAGGATCAGTGGGCTGCTGCAGGCCTGGTGAAGTGAAGTCACGATCCATACAGTATTGATATATATATAAAAAAATAAAGTTTGGTTGATTTTACTGTGGAAAATAACGCAAATATTTATTATGACTTAATCATATTTATTAAACCTTTACTTAACCAGAAGAGTCCTATATTGAGAGTAAAAATACATTTTTCGATCCTCTGATTGAAAGACAGACCTGCTAACCACTGACCCTCTGATTGAAAGACATACCTGCTAACCACTGATCCTCTGATTGAAAGACAGACCTGCTAACCACCGATCCTCTGGTTGAACGACAGACCTGCTAACCACCGATCATCTGATTGAAAGACAGACCTGCTAACCACTGAGCCAATAGTCCAAGCTCATTGGCTTCATTGAGGTACAACAGCTGATGTGATACACAAATAGAAAGAGAACATTAAGCACTATGGCTGCTTCTTTCGTGTCACAATGTAAACGACTGCTTCCTCCTCTAGTTCCACGCTCTCGTTCTGCATACTTTGTATTGACTTATGCTAAGCGGCATGTTAATGCTCTGCTAAGTTTCTTCCACAAGCTGCTGGGAGGTTGTGATAAAGAAGCTCCGCTGTGTGAGGGGTGCTTGTGTTTTTTCTGGTCTGTTGACTTACCAGAATGTTGTTCTGTTAGTTAACCTCAAGTAAATAGCAAGAGATCCCCTCTGCCCTCTCCTGCTGTCACCTCTCGCTGAGAATAATCCGCTATTATACATCCTGCAGAAGAAGAAGGAAAGTGCTTGCAATGCGCCAAGGCTCTCAAAGACGCTTGTCATCATATCCCACTTCATTAAAGGGGGTAATTGGCATTGCTGATTGGCATTTAGAAACATTTTCAACATTTCAAAGCCCCATTTGGTCAAACATTTAGGATAGGGAACTGGATGAATCAAGTCTGATTTGCTCAAAACACGTACGAGTTGAGTTTGAGTCCTAATGAGATGCATTTACGGCGTCTAAAGTTTTATTTGCTCTGAAGTTTCAATACGGTTTCTTTGAGCTTTACAAATCAATAATCCGGAGAACTAGCACCCAACTCTTCAATTATCAGTGTAATGGCCTATTTATTTCATTTTCATCGTCACGTGCACTGACATGCACTAAGCGGCGTGCTCGGCCTGCAATTTTCTTAAATATGATCATTCAATAAGTCTTCTTTATTTTGCCCCTGTCATGGAAACACATTTTCCAGCCAAGCGTAATCTAAGGGTCGAGGGTTGTAATCTTCTGTTTGGATTTCCATTGTCCTCTTGGAGAATGATTAATTGGCCTGCAGATCATTTGAATTCAGCCAGCGGCTGCCGCTGTCCATTCCAGCCACTCGGAGAAGTGACTGCTCATCGAGGGTAGAAACTGACCCCTGATCGCTTGATTTGCTCTGCTTCGCCGAGAAAAGCAATCTCCTCATTACTTCTAAGTTGTCAGCGACGTCAAAGTGCCTTTCCAGACTCTCCCTTTCAAACAGGGAACGATTACGGTGTTTATGGGGTAATGCTGGTGGGCGAAATTAACATTAAAGTTTGCAAATATCTTCTTGGAGGAAAAATTAAATTTCAGAGTACGCACGTATCACATCTTCCTTTGTCATTATGGAGTATTCAAACATTTCTTTTGTCTTCATCCGTCCCCGATTTCTCCAGCAGGAAAGCAAACCGACATTGTGTGCGCTCGGTAAATATTCACCCACGAAATGCACACCTCCCATGATTGGGTTTCACTCCAAATGCAAATCTGTGCGTGGATCTAAAAACAGTGAGCTGCATCGTTGTCAGTTTTCAGAGCAGCTCAGGTGGTGTAGCTTTTGTATTCTCTGCCGAGAGCGTTTCAGATCCCACAGAGGCTGAGTTACTGTTAAAACATCAGCGGCATGAAGTTGTGAGCTTTTACTTGCCACTGAACTGTTCTCTGCTCTCAGCAGGGGGTCCAGAGGTAAAAGGAGGTGAGGGGAACAGTAACAGCTTTCGTTTTCATATTTGAACTGTGAACCTTGTAAACAACCCCCCAAGCAAAGAGGGAGACTTTTGCACCACATCTAGGAACACGTAGGGTAATAAAGTGTATTGTGTTGACTCATTGCCATAAAGCAATGAAAAGTCATGTTTCATATTCTTTTTCTTTACATTTCATTTATCTGAGGCTTTTATCCAAAGAGACTTACATGCTATACAGTAGACCGTAGACACAGCAACGGTGAGCAATTAGGGTTAAGTGTCTTGCTCAAGGTCACATCGACATGGACTAGCAGAGCTGGGGATCGAACCACCGATCCTCTGATTGAAAGACAGACCTGCTAACCACTGACCCTCTGATTGAAAGACATACCTGCTAACCACTGATCCTCTGATTGAAAGACAGACCTGCTAAACACTGATCCTCTGATTGAAAGACAGACCTGCTAACCACTGATCCTCTGATTGAAAGACAGACCTGCTAACCGCTGATCCACAGTCGCCCCTATTCTTTTGGCGTGTCTTACATTTTCATTCATTACAGCACATTTCATTCAAGACATTCAAAGAAAACTATTTAATAATAAACACAATATTTTACATAGAGATTAACAGGGGCGACTGTGGCTCAGTGGTTAGCAAGTCGGTCTTTCAATCAGAGGGTCGGTGGTTCGATCCCCGGCTCCGGCAGTCTGCGTCGTTGTGTCCTTGAGCAAGACACTTAACCCCTAATTGCTCACCGTTGCTGTGTCTACGGTCTACTGTATATCATGTAAGTCGCTTTGGATAAAAGCGTCAGCTAAATGTAATGTTAACAGGATTTTGAAGGTGATTCTGTATCCAGAGTCAATTAAATGATTTCAGCACCCAAGTAATACGTTTAAATTAGTTTTGAATGAGCTGAGGTTTGGATAATCTTACAAATAGAGGAGACTTCTGAGTGAGAGAAATGCATGAACCCTTTTCTGAGAGTCAGTTTGAAGATATGAATGCTTTTCAACAAGTTTTTAAATGATAAAAGAGAAATATGCTGTTCTGGTAATGTATATTATGTGATTTTTTAAATAATGCCACGGTTTCTATACAGTCAATACTGTATCTGCAGGGTTGATCATTGACCTTGAGTTGATGTCTGCCTTTCTGTAAGTTTCTTCCTTTCTAAAATATTTTCCCTGACCCCCCCAACAGCACCCATTTCCGAGAACTTAACGAACTGAAACAGCAAAGCGGTCTTGTTGTAGAATATTTCTTGAGATACACTGCATTATCCATTTATTATCCATTTGTTGGCTTTCCACTCGGATTATCTAATGTATCTGCCGCGGCTGCTTCATCATGTCTGATGAGGAATTGTGACTTTAATGTTTGCGTCATTACAGGAAACCATAACTCAGGAGGTGATCAGTACTGTCAGTGCCATAGTGAGTCCCCCATTAAGGTAATACATTACATAATTACCCCTTTAGCTTACCACGAACACATCCTGACAGGGGCAAAACGGGCCAGACATTTATTATCTCCTCAGAAACTATTTTTTTGCTTTAAAAGTTATTTCTGTTTGACGTCCTAGATCCAAAGCAGCCACAACCCAAAATGTGTCCCATTGAGCAACGTCACAGAGGCCATTTAGAAGTGTACCACTTATGAGCCGTGTTTTCTTCTGCTCCTCCGGGGAATACAAACTACAATTCAAAAAGAGCTGTCCACCCACATCTCCACAAATGTCCCTGAGCTGGTGAGGGTGAGGTGGAAACGAGAACAAAAGTCGGAGGTTAGCTAACTTAAAAAGGTCAACATGAGTTTGTTTCAAAATAAAGGCAGACCACGCAGGCATTAGGTGCCCTGAGGAGGTTTACTTAGACCGGATTAAAGATCTGTCATAACAGTGGGAAAAAAGCAATTGAAGTACTAAGATACCTTCTTCATCTTCATCTTCTTCATCTTCATCTTCATCTTCAGATCCAGCCACGCACATGTGTAACAACACAGTAGTTTTATTGTGTGCTTTGTTGTTTTGACCCTTTGATACACAACATGAGTCAAAAGGGACCCAACGGAGTTTTAATTATTTATTTCATCATTCAGAATTGCAGGAATTCCTCAATTAACTTGTTTTTGATCATCCCAAATTCTTATTTGTATTGGTCCTTTTGTACTTTTTTAATACAATTCATTTTTGTATCACTACCCTTTGAAGGCAGAACTTGATGTAAAAATACAAATATTTGAGTTCATGAATTAAGAAAGAAACCATTAAAGTAATGATTTGTGGTAATCCAAAAAATATATATTTCATGAATATTTTGAATATTAAATGATGAAATAAATTGATTTCCAAAAATATAGCAAAGAAACACTCACACATGAAATAATATTGTAGGTCAATACGGGTCATTTTTGACCCATGTTGTGCCTTAAAAGGGGTTTTCATAGCTTGTGTATCAAAGGGTTAATTAGCCACATAGACATTTGGAATATCAACGTAAACCCTATGATTTATGATATTTTTTTATGAGACCTGTTAAATATTTAACAGAAAGAAGTTGCCTCAGCAGAGGGCAAATGAATCAGCCACCGTTTCCATTCCTTTCAAAAGAAGCCAGAGGTGATATTGCTATCCATTCTTTTCAACATAAAAGGTATATTTCATATAAACAGGTGCAACATTCTGATGTCTAAAGGTATCAAAGTTGTTGACAGGGTCAGCACGAAAAAAATACTTTCTTTCAATTTTTCCTTTCATGCTAGAATGCAACGATAACCCCATGGTAGGGTTAACACCACAGCTACCATCAGAGGTATGGTGTGCAATTCATCAATAGCATTGTTTAAAATTGGGTTTGCTTTTTGCCCTGTTTCAGCTTGCCATGCCACAGTTGAGGTGTGACACAACATGTACTCTAAAATAGAATATATATACACCTAAAATCCACAAGTTTACACCCCTCTGTTGATGTAAACTTGTGACTCGGAACAACTTCAACCTTTTATGATTTTGATAAGTACATGAACAGCATTCTGGCCAAAATATTGATTTATTGGATACCGAATGTTTCCAAAGAAACAGAGAGAATTTTATAGATTGTACTGTTTATATGAAGAAAAAAATAAAAGCGTTGTTTCTACATCCTCGTAAACTGGGTTGGAGCTGGTCCTTTATGTGCCAATGTTCTTTTCCAATAGTTTCCGATGAGGAAAGAGCAAAAGAACGTTTTCCGAGCAGCTGGTTTCTAGTTGAAAACTTTGACACCTTTTAAGAAAACCAATGCTTTTCTGCCACAATAAATATGCTAGATGGACACTTAGCGGTTGAAACACAGCTAATCTGCTTCATAAGGACCATGTAGGGGTGATTTATACTCCTGTATCTGACCCCTCCCTGGTACTGACATGTCCGTTCACAACCTTCCTACCTCTTCTCAGTGGGGAGATGGTTGCATTGAGAAAATTGCCTCCTCCTCGGGGACCTATTCAATCCCTCCAGGCTCCAGCTCACAACACAAGCAAGTCCAATCAGAGAGGAAACTAATGTGCGATTCCGTCTATTTTATATGGAGGCCAGGGAAAGAAAAATCTCCTTTTCCAAAGCAATGACTGAGCTACTTTCCGGGTTATGGGTGCTCCAATGAGTTGATAAACTTCACAAGGACAAAATGAAACTTTTTGCTGACCAATTTATGTGATTGGTGGCGTGCCACATGATGTGATAGAGGAAAGAGGGGTTTTGGGGCACCACTCATCTCTTCATAGGAGACTTGCGAATTAAATCTAATCGAGGACATGCATAGGAATAACTGACTACCACTTTGGGAGGCCATGTACACAGATAACTCGACTTAGTGTCTTCATTAGATGTGCCGTTTGAAAAACACCACTGATTGGCTGTGTGTGCTCTTGCATAGTGGCCCTGTCATTAATTATGGATACACTTGGCGGTGATGCCACACCATGTCCAACTGACCAGAATGAGCTAACGACAGCTGAGGTCAAAATATCAAGCTCTACTCGCCCACATTGCTATTCTGGTCACTAACTCGAGGCCCGCCTCACAGGCATAAGGCTGGGCTAACAGATGTATGGAGCAGTCTAATATTTATCCAGCCACTGTTGGGGAGACATTTTTGTCTATTTGTGCAGGGATTTGTAACATTAAAGCATGTAGGTTATTTGCTTTTTTTTCTTTGATTCTTTTAATCACAGTTGTTTGCATTGGCAGGGAAAAAAAGGAGTTCATTGACTGAAAAAACAAGAAAAGACAAAATAATCTTTTGACCGAAAAGCAATTTTCATTTTGTTGGACGAATATATGAAAGGAAGCATTCAGAAGACCTCAATACAAGCAAACCTTCCAGCAATTCTCAGCAGAGTGCTAAGCTGAGGCGGACCTCTGCCTATGCTATCTGAAAACTTTACAATCCAACGTGATCTCTTATTTGGCCTTTGATTAAAAGTTTGAAAAGTATCACAGGCAACAGAGTTCGTCAACAGACACTTCATAGAAATGATCGAGACTCAGACGTTACACTCGGTTGTCGACTAGTCTGGCTTGATAACGTAGCAGCTAAGGTTAATGGTAACTGTGACCTTAAGTACAAAGAGGATGATAACTCACAGTCTGGTTATGTCTCATAAACACTGTGACCCTATACAATCTGTGTTAAAGCATTTGGCTCATTGTAGCAGACTGGACCGGGTTTCTGACTAGTTCCTTCTGACATAAGCCAATAACGAGAATATACCTTTTCTGGCATGGAAAAACAAACAGTTTTTAATCTTTTTTTATGCTGTGCAGTTTTATTTCACACCTGAACATGTACCTTTAGTTAGTGCACATTTACATGAAGTACACCCTATTAATCAGACCTTCTCATCAAAGTTGGGGAAGTCGGGGTCTACGAACTTTGTCACCTCGGCTTGATGGCCACTGCCATTGGCATTGAAACCCGCTCAACATATCACTCCATCCCCCATAAGGATGATGACATGGAAGAAATGCAGCTCGGAGGTGATTAGGAGGCTTCGTCATCTATTCTGCTTTGTCAGTCCCGCCCTTCTTGTCGGTGAGTCACGACCCGAAAGTCTTCTGCTGGCTGTCTGCCAATGTCTCCTGAGACAGCAGGGAGTGATTGTACCCCTGCTTCTCCAGGATTAGAGAGCAAAGTTCCTCCAAAGGCCGGCCCTCTGCCCGTGTCCTCTGCTACGACAGTGGCAGCCTGTCCCAAAAGAGCAACATATCTCCCGAAAAAGGCCAAATCATTGTCTTCCTGCCCTCAGACTGTGTTTTCATGACAAAAAGAGTCGTATTTTTAACTTTTATTTTTTTATTCTGCTTTGCCGTCCAGCAATCGGCTACCTATGACAATGATGCAGGAGAGTCAGGTCTCCAATAACATGAGTATTTTTAGTTTCAGCCAGACTGAAAAGTGATAACACTGCGGAAGAACCTTAGCGTTGCATTATTTCTCTTCGCCATTAGGAGGTGAGTCCTCTGGTTTCAAAATGTCAGCTTGTATTGAGGTTTATAAGAAAATGACCCTACTTCTCAATTGATTTATTACCTCAATAGACATTATAAACATTGGTTTATGGTCACACGCTCTAGTTTCAAGTCTTCTTCAATACAGGATGCTGGCTCCCATTTAGAGTAAAATAGGTATACAGGGTATGCAGTAGGGTCTTGCTACCTTGTGATTGACAGGAGTTGTTTTTGTCTTCCAACTTTAACCTTTTCCCAATGTTTTAATTTTCGATATTTGTTAAAAAGGACTTAAATACCATTTAGTTGTTCTTAACTCAATCCTCTCACTTCTGTTTCCAAAACCCAAGATGGCGACTGCCAACAACAAGATACCACCATCCAAAAAAGGTATCGTGAAGGTGACTTCATCCATTTCTTATATACGGTCTATGCACCAGACTAGTAGGGTAGAGGTGGCCGCGTTTGACGAGTTTCCTGTTGCTCAGACTAACATTAAGATCCAGGACAGAAACTGTGGTTGCGCCTTCAAGCCTTTTGTTATTGATCGTCTGCGGTCAGAAGGGTGTTGGCGGTGATACCTGACATGGTTTAGTCTCACTCTGGGTCTGGGTTCTGCACCAAGAAGAGATGTGATTGGGTAAGAGACATACATTTTCTGACCTGCCTCGTGTTACATAAACCACACTCCACCTTTGCTCAGTGTCATGTCTCTGACAGCGAGTGTCATGTGTTCGGGTCATTCTCCAAAGGTCTCCTACCTTTCCGTGGTTACATAATGCGATGCACAGAGACCACCCTTGTGTTAGACATCTCTTCAACACCACCTTCTGCATGCCAGCCAGGACGAATAAGATGCGTCAATCAGTCATTCAGGCTTGAACCTATTGCTGACCTTTGGCTTAAAGGATGCCAACTTGCAAATAGTAACCACGGCTCCATGAACACAGACAGGGCTCTTTAACCTGCTGCCCCACCGTTCTCGTAGTTGCAGAGGAAGTCATGCATGAGGAATACAGATAGTCACGCTCCTACAGTATATGAAGCCAGTTGAAATCGTATTGTCTAGACTTGTGAAGGGCACTATTTGTTTTATAGACAATGACGTGTTCATTTTCAGCCTGATGTTGTGGATTTGGAGATATACGTTTGTTACATTTATACCAAAAATCACTACTATGAAAGGAAGGCGTGCATGTATATATATGCTGCTTTTACTTTCGAATCATCGTAACATTGAAGAACCCAGCTTTACAGGAACAGGTGTTGTACCTTAATTGTCCTCACCAGGTAATATGCTGGTTCTCTTTTACAGTGGGAGATGTGGGCTTGAGCTTCTATCTTTATCTTTTTAACCTGTTCTCGCTGCTGAATCCGTTCGACAGCCGCATATTTTAGACCCTCCTGTCTGCTTTTCTGAAATTGCTTATTTATTTTCCAAAAAATGAGATGATATTTCTACAGTGAGTGCACTTGTGGGCTCCTAAGTAGCTCTGACAGCTTGATGGAGTAGCAGCTGGGGTGGGGCATCGCAAAGTGTCAATTGTGTTTCATTCAGATTCACTTGCAACTGTGTTATATTAGCGAATTACTGGGAAATATCACAAATCCAGATCTATTCGCATGTTTCAGATTCCTTCATGAAAGACACAGAGCCCCTCAGTCACCTCAACCAATGCATAAACTTTTAGCAACCCTTTAAGCTTGTTGTTGTTCCACAGGCCGAGCCCTACAAAGAGAGAGAGAGAGAGAGAGAGAGTGAGAGAGAGGGAGAGCGCTAATCCGCCTCAGCGACTTTGGGACAAGCTTGCTTCTCCTTCAGGGGTGGTGAACATGGCTGAGAGCTGCCAGCTTGCATGCACAAAGACAGTCTGATCCCACATGAGCAGAAAGGAGAGGAAAAGCAGAGCAGTGAATGGTGACAGTGGGTGTAGTACAGAAGCATGTCAGAGCAGAAAGGTCACATGGGCAGTGCAGGTCTGGTTATGTCGTTGGATGTGTCTTCAAAATATGCAAATCACCCTTTTTCCAGTCTACAAATTGCATCAAAAGCAGACGGAAAATCATCCTTTTTGCTGTTGTTTAATCAGCACTGAATTAACTGTAAAAGCTTAATGAGGGTTGACTCCTCACCTGATCCATACGAAGGACTTTAAACTTTTGAATCTTCAATCGCAGTTGTTGCTTTGACTTGAACTTGTGCTTATTAGTCGTTCTCTTAATATTTTATTATTTTGTTTTGGGTGGGGGGGCTGCTGAAGTTCACCAGTTCTTCCTGAAAATAAAATAATACAATTTCCCCTGAGTTGATTCTTAGCCACAGGCTAATGAGAATACAGACATCCCCGCAACAGTTAGACGCTGAGCAGGATCGTTTGATGCAGAAACCTCGTGAACAGCCTGCGATGCAGTTCACAGAACAGAGCCTCTTAACTAGGAAGCACAAGGTTATACGAAGTTTAGTCATGCAATTTTTCGGGAAGTTGAAGAACATTGCAGCCAATTAATACATTCAAATAGTTAATTAACTCATTTTTACTTTCCAGACACCAAAGAGACATGGTTTTGATGGCAAAACCTGTTCGCTCAATTTGCATTAACAACTTTCGATACCTCACATTAAATGTATTAGTTTTTCTTTAAGCTTCGGTCACCAATACACCAAAAACATGTCATGCAGCTGTTAGTTGCTCCTATGGCATGTATCAATATATTAATCTAATATTTGAAATCACAGGAGCAATATGAAGATATAATATAAACATTGTCGTGATCTAGGTGGAACTGGATGGATCTCTTGGGTCACGCTGGGTAAATCCAGGTAGAAAAAGGGAGTGGGAGGGGCCATGTTCTGCATTGAAAATCAGCCATGAAATGAGGGAGAAAAACAAACAGGCGGGATCAGATCAGCAGCCATAAATATCTCCGCTCATCATTCTGCACTATGAGGAAATAATTCCACAATTAGCACTGCCAGAATTTCCAATTAGGCCGACTGTAGTGATGATTTTGCTCACAGCTGCGCACAGCTCTTTACGGCCGTCATTATTTTCCACTGGCTATATTCAGATTATTAATCTTCCCTCACATTTCTCTTATATTTCTACCCCATTTTCTGTTAATAGAACAAAAATGAGACATCTTGTGTGTCCCACTTGACCATGAATTATGTTTATTATTAGCATAGGTAAGCCCCTTGAACACCATATAAGGGCAGGTGGTGAATCAGAGTCAATATAATTATTCTGAATCATAATTAATTATTTATGGGTTATCAAGTATTACTGTGTTTGTGTTTATCAGACGAAGCGTTCGAGGACGTCTGTACAGATCAGACTCGTTTCATGTTGATCCTCCTGTATCTCCTGACCGCGATCAGCTTACTCGAAGTGGGTAATCTGATTACTCACTTTGAATAATCTGATTATTCGCCGTCAGATTATAAAGGAAAAACCGCTCAACGGGGAAAAGTGTTGCGTTTGCCGGCAAACTAAAAACGCAACGCTTCACATTCAAGTTCTTCTAATGTAATTCAATTACATGTAATGGTTCTTTGCGTTGGCCAATTAGTGGACTGGAAAGATTTCTCCCTTCCAACTAAAATGAGTGAATCCCAGAAAGGTACAAACAAACAAATCGTGGACAGGAACACAATCAAGAGGAAGTTCATTCCCACATCACTTCCTGCGTGAGGCCCGAGTGTTCATCCTGTTTATTCTGATGCCAAATGGCATGAAAACATCGGAGATTGCTCTCACTCACAACCGATTCGCTGAAGTTTCTCCTTCCGCCCTTTCTGTTCACATTTGGCTGGATATTGTCTTAGATTGGCTTTGGACGCTACACCTTGTTTATCTCTTCACACTGCCTCCACTTGTGTGCGCTCATTCATGCAGGCGCGCACACAGGCCATCTGTTCGGGCTAGATAGGGCCACCTTTTACCGATGCTGCGTGTGAACGAGCCCCAACTGCATCCAGCGCTGACTGATGTGGACGACTGGGGCCGTCTCGCCGAACCCAACGCCTAATTGCCGTTTGCCAAAAATGTCAAGCGGGGGATAAATCCTAATTTGCCATTATAGAATTTTATAAATCGTGAATCGCCACCGAAAAAAACAAACAGCAATAACCGGTGTTACTGCTCTGATTGGCCGATGTGTGAGGGAGGGGTGTTCAGCTCTTTCCCTTTCACAAAGGCGCGCTTGATTCCTCTGTTGCCGCGACCCACTGTGCTGCAGCTCTTATTGTCTCTGGTTGAGATATCTCCGCTATTCAGCCTCGCCGCGCTGCTGCTCGTGTCTCTGAATTCATTCAAAACACGCACAAAAAGGACGAGTTCCCTCCGCCCGAAGGCGTTATCTTCACCTGAGTCGTTAGCTGGTTGTTCATTATGAAGACGGAGGTGTCGCTTGTCTGTCTGGCAGACAGTCTAGCCCTGTGTAACCCTTCTATTATTACAGTATTCTTGTCTTTGTGTGTGTGTGTGTGTGTGTGTGTGTGCCACTAAGAATACGATTAAAGCAACACAAACAAACAGACTTTTCTTCTCAGAAACAGAAGCGAGGACTCCTCTGCTCCCCTGCTCCTCTTCCTCGCTCCTCTTCTTCAGCTGCCAGTGTCAACGTTCTGGATCAGTGAACGGGCCAGATGGCTGCAGAACACAGTCCCCCCCCCTCTCTCTCTCTCTCTCTCTCTCCCTCTCCCCCTCTCTCTCTCTCCCTTTTGTTTCTTTTCCACTCTCTCTCTTTCTCTCTCTCTTGCTCTCTCTCTCTTTCTTTTGCGCTCTTTCTTTCTTTTGCACTCTCTCTCATCCTCTCTTTCTCTCTCTTTTGCCCTCTCTCACTCTCACTCTATCTCTCTCTTTCTTTTCCACTCTCTCTCATCCTCTCTTTCTCTCTCTCTTGCTCTCTCTTTTGCTCTCTCTTTCTTTTGCGCTCTCTCTGTCTCTCTTTCTCTCTCCCGCTCTCTCTCTCTTTGCACTCTCTCTCCTCCCATTCCCTTCTTATCACTCCGCCGTTCTTCTTCTCCAGCCCAAACACGACTCCTCTCCATCTCCCCTTCTTCATCTCTCCTACCGGCTCTCTCTCTCCCTCCCTCTCATGGATCCTCTCCTCTCCGTTGCCCAGGGCTCGGCTGTCAAGCCTTTCCCGAGCACAACTTCCCGATGCCTGACGGCTGTGCGTCTCCCGCGTCGTCTCCCCGCGAAATGAAAGGGACGCCTACGCCGACGTTCCTCGCTCTCACCGCTCCTCGCCCGCCCCCTCATCCTCATCCTCCTCTTGATCTTCCATACAGCCAGACACAGAAGCATTAGCATTTTTTTTAAGGAATGAATAGGGGGACCAGAGAGACTATCAGAGAGACAAAAACCAACAAACCTCTCCTTTTATTTACTCTGTGGAGTGTCTCACTGTGTGCTCACAACAATCCTGTTTGGAGGAGTTTACTCAAACTTACGGCTGTTTAGTTTCAGTCGTTTGAAGCTGGAAAAGAGTCGAGTTATCGAAATGGAGGCAGGAACTTGCATTTCTCAGTCCTACAGTACAGTACCTGGCCCATTAGAGGAGACGACTACAGGAAACAAGATGTTATGACGCTTCCTCTGTGATTGTCTTATTTTTATATTCTACTGTATACATGTATACATTATAAACTGTATAAATATTCATTCATTCCCATATATTGCACTCTGTTTATTGTTAAATGTTATGCAACTTCTGCCAGGACAAATTCCTTGAATGTGAAAACAAACTTGGCAATAAATGGTTCTGATTCTGATTCTGATTGAAGTATTCAATCTAAAAATGAAGCACTTTGAGTCAAGATGAGGTGAAATTCACTTTAGTACTTTGAGTCTTATTATTTGTAGTGTGTCTAAAATAACGAATATAAACAAAAGGTGGCCATCTTTGTTTGTAGTGTGTTGTATAATGCTATTGCTGAAGTTCCTCAATCATTATTTCTGCTGGCCGTCAGTGGGCGGCTCCCATTGTGAATGATAAACGGCAAATGGACTTCCAGTCTTCCGGCCACTCAAAGAGCTTTATCGCTCCATGTCATCATTCACCCATTCATACCCTGACAACAGGGGCTATCATTCAAGGTGCCACCTGCCCATCAGGAGTCTAACCAACGGCAAGCACTTTGGGGTTAAGTGTCTTGCCCATGGACACGCCAACGTGGACCAGCGGAGCCGAGAATCGAACTGCCGATCCTCTGATTGAAGGACAACACTGCTATTACTGAGCCATCGTAGAGAAGTCCATGATAAAATGATCCTATACTACTTACTGGACTCCTTACATCAGTAGAGATTGTAAAAACGTTTATGGTTTTGTTAAGTTCAAAAATCTTTGGTTGATTGTGTGAAGAGAAATCCCGGATGCAGAAAGTTATAATAAAAATTGATTTAATAAAAAGATGATAAACAGCATTTCAAATTGAATCACTCTAATAACTACACAAAATATACAAAATATATCCCATAGGAGAGAGATCCAAACTCTGCTGCCAGTATATCTTTTTTTTTATTTTCCCACCAGAAATACTAAAGAAAGAGAAGTTTGAACTGTTCATCAAAGTATCTTTATATATTTGAACAATTGCTGAGTACAGTATATATTTGCAATGCTATTGCCAATATTGGATAATTCTGCAAAAACCTCTGGATTCGATGCAATAACATCGTTTTTTAACATCCAATACCAAAGGTTTGAACATTCTTGCCTTCTACAATATCTGTGCATGATACCTGGCAATGATTGTGGGTCTGTGATGGGAACTCTAATCTCTTGCACATCCGTCCACCTTAACAACCTCCACCTCTTCACATCTTTGAAACCATCGGACAACGCACCTGCGAGTTTGATGGAAAAAGGTAGGCGGAGCTTAATGCTCTGATGGACTTTTTTTGTAGACATGTTGTAGTCATAATTTCAAGTCAAGATCGATCGATACAGTTTTAAAGTTATGAATCAGACCTGGTAGCCTAGAGCTGTCCCAAAACCACTGTGATCGGACCTTTAGTTTCAAAAGATGCGTGATCGTATCACGCGTGAGGTCAATCGAAATCTTTTAATTAATAAGGCAGTTCGTCCCACTGCAAAAGCTTCTATCTAAACGAGTTGTGAAGGGTTGAGTTCGGCAATCGTCTTTAGCTTTTTGAAAGTTGGTCCTGACATTTTGTGTGTTCCTACTTTGGCTGAGCAGGTTAAGGTTAGGGTATAGGGGTGTCGACCCAAAACATTTTTGACGATCGCCTATAACCTTTTGTGGGTTACTCCTAGAGACCTGAACTTTGACGAGGCTGGAAACAGCTTTTAAAAGCTCCTCTGTCTGTCTGTACTCTCACTTGAACCAAACATTCTACTTTACTATGACAGGACCGATTATTTGCTAAACCATTTAAGTGAGAAACGTTTTTCCAGATAGTGTTTAGCCTCTTCAGCTACTCAACTGGAAACCAGATTCAATATGAACTTCACTCAGACGTCGATAACGTGCAAACAACAGTTTCCTCTCTCACAAACTATTTTATAATCTCACGGCACTTTCCCAGACTTTTCACGTGTCTCGTTGTGTTGCCTGTCAGGGTGTTTTATTCGCCCCGGCCCGTGTACAGCAATAAAAAGCAATTGCATTATGCATCGCGAGGAGGGCAATCAATAAATCATAACCGATCATGCGGCGCAGCACGATGCATTCCCACAATGCACAACCCCCTCCTCCCACCTTAAGCAGCATTTGATGCATGTGTTGTTTGTTTTTGCCTGCATTTGGCTGTAATTATCAAAATTATTACCACTGCTCGTTCCAACCTGACCCCAACACGAGGTCACGGGCGGATATGAGAGTAATATCGTGCCGAAGGCCCCGAGGGGATTTATTATCACGAACGCCGTGCAAGCTACATAAACCATCAAATCAATGCTGATCATTTAGTGTGAACACACATGTGAAAGGTGAAAATGTGATTTTCGCCTCCATTTGGCTGCCGCTGACTCACAGCCTTGAGTGCGGCCAGAACACATATAGCTCGGCCATTAAAGTCATCTGTTCTCATGAAGAGTCATGGTGTAAACATGAAGCTGGCTCTCCGTCTCTTTCATCCAGTAGGCTGAGCGTGGGTTTGTGTGTCTCTGCGTGTGCGTATAGTCTATACAGATTTCCTCATGTCTTAAAAGGATGTGGGTGTATATGAGAAAGCCAATTACCGTGCTACAGCTCTGACAATGTGACAGCTTTTCCACCATGACATTGCAGGAAAGCCACTGTTTGCTGGAAAAAAAACTTTTTTTTTGTATCCAGATCAATACCCTTCAAGGTGCAACAGCATATGCCCCGAATAATGCAGCATGTGTGTGTATGTGTGCGCACAACAGTCCAGAGAAGTGTATCCTCGAGGCCCATCTCTCTGGAGCTAATTACAACATAACCATTAGGCACAAGGCATGCTGGCCTCTGCTGGAATTGGGTTTTAATTGGACCGCCTTAATTGGTTTATTGCACTTGGAGGTAGAATTTAATAGAATAGTACTCTCGCTGCGAGGTGGCTGAAATGCAACAGCTAGTGAACAATTGTGGGGATTTCTTTCTGACAGACTCTGTATTATTAATGTCTTCGGTTTGGTTGCATGTGACTGGTGGCACTTGGTAGCTTGCTATGGATTCACAGACGTTTCAAACCAATATGTGCCTCGACTCGGAGACTCAAATGAATACATTGGTGCAAAGAGCCAAAGCTGTAATTTGTTGAATGGAGTCTAATAGCGGGGGTGTGTTCCCTCCTGACTGGGTTCACACTTAAGTTAAGTGGCTAATTTAAACCATTTCCTCAGCAAGCAATGGTTAACATGGTATTAGAGACCCAGCTGCTCTTCCTCCAGTGACATTTTGACCTTTTCATTATCTAGTACAATTAGGTTCCTGACTAAATAACCTCCATTACCTCCTTTCTTTGACACCTCGTTCCTCCCACCTCTTTAATTCACGGCTTTTAATTTAAATCAAAGCAACACATAAAAAAACACACAAGCTGGTCGACAATAATGTGCAGAAGCTCTCACGATCTTTCGAGGGCAGATAACTTATGTTATTTGTAATAAAATGATAATATGGATCGCTTCTTGTGTGAGTGGAAGTTTGTAACAGGTGCTATTGTTACTGATAAGAACAGCATGATTCTACACAACCTACGTTTAAAAAACAGCTTAAAGGAAAGGAACACTTTATTATATTATATACAGTACTGTGCAAAAGTTTTAGGCAGGTGTGAAAAAATGCTGTAAACTAAGAATGCTTTCAAAAATAGAAGTGCTAACAGTTTATTTTCATCATTTTTTTCATTCATTTTTTTTACGTTACGCCACTGTAGTTCTCCGGCACTATGGCCCTTTAAGATATTTATTGAAATGAGAATCTTTGAGATAATCACTTTCAGACAAAATAGTATTTTACTCGTTGCATCATTTGATGTTTAGTCAGTTAAATTAAACTAAAGACACTTAAAATGGCTGCAAGACATTTTTTGACTTTATTACTTATACAGTATTTTTCTGTATATGTGCCCCTTTCTGCTAAACTCAGTTGGACTAATGCTCAACAATCATGAAAAATCTTTTTGCATAAGAATCAGAGAGGAGTCAGAGATACTCATGTATCCCCACACAGAGCCGAATCCATTGCTGCCACTCAATATGTTGCCTTAAGGACCCAACTCACTTTATCCCAACAAGAAAACTCCTTACTTGCCTTTTTTTTTTGCTTATTTGTACAACCCGCGGCTTGATGTACCAAGTTTTAGTCTACTCTCTGGAGGTCGTCAAAAGTCACTGTGAGAATTGAAGGAAGTGAGAAGTAAGTGGTGGAGGAAGTAGACAAAGCAGAAAGTGAGTGCACCAGAAAGTAAATTACAACAGTTAATCACAATATATCTTCCGAACAGCACTGCACAACAGAGATTGATGAAGTGTTCCCCTGCTGAATTTGAAGCTTTTGTTCCCCCACCTGAAATCCAAAAAAGGCCTCCACCAAAACAAAAAGTCCCAATGTCCAGACACCTTTTGAGGTTTCGGTGTTTCTAAACCGTTTCATCCATTTCACATCACACACACACGCACACACAGACCTGTATCCTCATTTTTTTTTGTTTTCTGGCTTTGACAGAAGCAGTGCTACACCCAGGCCTGCTGCTGCTTCCTATATAGAACATCTGCATCTCTTTCCACTGGTATTTTTGAACATTATAATGAGCTGCAGGACGCTGTGGCATGTCTGCATGCAGACATATCACTGCAGCAAAATACCTGCATGATAAACAGAAAGGTGTGTGTGTGGGGGGAGGAAGGGGGGGTCGGGGGGGGGGGGGGTAGATAAGGATCATTACACAATTATAATATGTTGATGTAAAAACTGTGAAGTCGCCTCACGGGGGGAAGCAGATAAAGGGAGTCGGGCTCGGCTTGATAGGTGACACATTTACAAGCTGGTATTGTTCTCACCTTGTGAGTCTGTGTGTGAGTCATCGTGGCAAAACGCTGTCGTGGAGACGTCTGCTGCAGCGAGAAGCACCACCGAGGTGGTTTTGAATACTTTGCCGGGGTTTCATGTGTCCGTCATGGGTGGATTAGCCGGGCGTTTGAGCCGCGACACATTTTCTACAATAAAAAAATCCCGCGGCAAAGTTGCAAAATGTCACATTGTAGCATAATACAGCATATATGGTAATTATTGAGCTACCTACTGGCATGGAAGAGTATTTAATTACTAGGCCAGCCACTTTATTGCAGCTTTAACGCTCAACAATGGAAAA
Organism: Cottus gobio; assembly: GCA_023566465.1. Taxonomy (NCBI): domain Eukaryota; kingdom Metazoa; phylum Chordata; class Actinopteri; order Perciformes; family Cottidae; genus Cottus; species Cottus gobio. Next base: position 6,180,065 of record CM042218.1, read on the forward strand.
TGATTTGCGGCAACTAATTAATATTTTTTTGGGACCGATTAAGGGAAATTGGACATTTTCCCACGGCACACCTGAAGATCTCTCGCGGCACACTGGTTGAAAATCACCGGACTAGCCAACGGGTCTCACGGGCCCAGGAGGCCGTGGTCACCGAAGTCACTGTAGTTTGGTCATTCCTGTCAATAAGAGCCTTACAAGTCCTACTGAGGGAATAGCCTCAACCTTTACTTTGAAAACGTCAAAATAAAGTTCATCACCCTCACTTTTTCAGCATGGGGGTTTAACATTAAAAGGCCTTTCTGGTTTCTCAACCCCAGCTTTAATGCTTTGAATTACTTCAGGATCGGTGTGAGGGCGGAAGCGACTGCTTAGAATCTACATACATAAGAGTTGAACACACGAAAAAAACAAAAAAAGGACCGGAAGATGTCAAAGACGGCGGGATCACGAAAAGTCACGGCAACGGAATTGCGAAGCAAAGTGAAGTACCGGATGTTTTCTAAAAAAAACAAAAAACAATCCATGAATGGAGATTAACCCCATGTTGCCAGGACGGGAATCAAAAAACCAGTTTCGCTGTGGAATGACATCTTGACTCACGCAGATAGAGTATGTGGGAAGTGCTCACGAAAAAGATTTATTTTAAATCCACTTGTAACGTTGGTAAACAACTCTGGAAATACACTGTGCCCTTGCAGGAGTTGTAACAAAAGGAGGAAGGTAAAAACATGAAACCAGTGTCACTCCATTTTTAATGGAAAAGCAATCCCTTTAGCTTTTAGGGGCGATTCCAGCTGTATTTGGAACATCTGAGGACAGAGAAGACAAGGTCATGCATCAGCTTGTGAATAGAAAGTTGTTTCGCTTCGGAGATGCTGGCCACAGCAAACCTGGAGCTCCACTCTCTTCTTGTGTTTCAAATGCATGTCAAGGGTAACTGGCCTCAATGAATAAGATGAAAAGAATTGAGAGACGACGTTCCGCTGCACGCAGTTTTCCATCAGAAATAAGCTGTTTTCGGAATGAATAAACGGGAAGTAGTGCTGTTGGGGTCTTTGATGGGTTAATAGCTCACTCCCTGGCCTTGCCTTGGTGTGTACCTGTGGAAAATAGTGACACATTTCATGTTTTACATAGATAATATGTGATTAAGAATTAGGCACCGCCATCACGAAGTGAGATTACAAACACGCGTTTAATGTGATGAAAACTGTTATTTCATACTTTAATCCACATTTCTGTTGTTACTTTTCAACTAAACACTGAATCGTTACCTGGAAACACAGATGGCAAATTAAGTGTGATTACCAGACTTGGGTTATAATGATGATTTTGACGTTTTTAGCTGACGGTGTAAATGCACACGGCCCAAACTCACACCATTCTGTCATCTTAATAAGCATTTAATATGAGCAAATTGGACGGACGCTTCTGATATTTATAGCATTGCAAGTGTCCATTTATACTGATGGGTGATGTGAAATAACCACTTATCCAGACGGCGATGTAGCCGAAGAACATTCACGCTATGTGTTTCCACGTAATACTCAGAGGTTGATGGCATAGCTTTAAGACAAAGTAGGGTTGGACTTTAACACGAGACTACTGTTAACTCTAGTAAATGTTGTTAGTTGACCATGACCACAGCTGGGACCTCACAAGCGCCCCAATATTGGAGTTTTTGGGGTTCAGCGGCTATAGGATAGGATCTTTAAGCCAAAAAATACAAAATTTAATGGCACAGCCTGGCCTCACAAGTCAATATGAGTTAAATTGTCGAGTTTATACCACTATTACACAATACATATTATTATAATAGAGTTCGCCAATACCAATCATCCCACTCTTAGAGAAAGTATCGCAAAGTTAAGCACAACAAGGTCCTTTTATGTCCAGAAAAATAATTCAAATTGACTTACTTATGGCTGAAATATGGATAATCCTGAAAACTGAAGCTCGTAGGAATGAGGATGCAGCGTTTAGGGACGCATTTGAGTACCGTAGGATGAGCTGTGGTGCTTTCAAGAAAATTGTTTTTTCCAAACTTCTCAAAATGTATGAACTAAAATAATTATTAAAAATACTTAACTTCACCCAATCAAAGCCAAACGTCGCACAGATACTCCTACAATATAGGGCTATTATATATATATATACATAACAAGTGTTTGTTGATGTAATTAAGATAAATAAAATTAACTTTGACATTTTTTCTTCCAGAAATTGATTTTCTTTTTCTTTTCTGTGTACTATCATAAAGCAATATACCACTAACACATATATGGCCTTATTATCTATATTCACAAGGGTTTGTATATTATAGCTTTTTATATTTTTCAAATAGACCTTGTGAATGAGGAGATAATCAGAATTTAGTATGGCTGGGGTGCAAAAGGTCAAATTTCTTTTGCATTGTAACCATGACCCTTGACCTTTCTACTGTTACTGTTGAAAATGGCGACTGTGGCTCAGTGGTTAGCAAGTCAGTCTTTCAATCAGAGGGTCGGTGGTTCAAACCCCGCCTCAGCCACTCCATGTCGTTGTGTCCCTGAGCAAGACACTTAACCCTAATTGCTCACCGTTGCTGTGTCTACGGTCTAATGTATACTGTATATCATGTAAGTCGCTTTGGATAAAAGCGTCAGCGAAATGTAATGTATAAACAACAATTAAAGCTTTCATTTACACATGAACATTACTTATAACCTTATGTTTACCAGGTTACTAGGTTTCTACAGGGAAATATTCCAAGGAGACTGAAGTGTATGTTTTTAAAGTGTGGGAAGTGAAGTGCTAGTGAGTAGGCGCTGCTATTCCATAATGAGAAGTGTGACTGCCGGCTCCGCTGAGGGATCATTAGAGCCTCGCTGCCTGGTGAAGGACACGCTCCCTGCTGAATAAGAGAAATCCCTGTTCAAACTAAGGGAAAACCAAAGGGATAAGCAAAGGAATAGCGCAGGCTCTATAAGAGCAGCTGTCTCGTCACCAATCTTAATTCATCATTTTTGGTGTCAGAAGAACTAGAGTGACAATTAGCTGCTTACGACAAATCTGAAGCGGATATTGATGATAACGGCCGTCGCGTGGGAAACCCTGTATCTCCAGCGCCAATTTATCAGGATCCGGGAACACAGGCTTGTTTTCGTCTTGACCCGTCTCACTTTTCCGTTCGAGTTCATCCCTCATTTTGAAAGATCTTCACATGACAGCAGCAATATGTTGTTGGGGCGACAGCTGGCTTAAATGTCCTAGTTTTTACCCCCTTTAGGATTCCTTTTGTTTATAATGCCAGCAGATCAAGTCTGAAATACTGTACAGATTCTTTATTTGCATTTGCAATGTGGTTGTTTTATGAGGTCTTTTATAAAGACATATATCAATGAAACGCTCGATTTTAGCATTAAGCTTGAAGCCTGTTTGAAGCCTGCTTCTCCATAAAAATGTGATTTATTTGATGTTTTCGGTGGCGTGACAAAGGCCCCGAGATCTGTTCACACCAACACAGTTTTCTGCCTAACAATCACAGTCGCAATAACCAGATGATTTAATGTGTCTCTTGAGGACCCCGATGGGATTTAAGGGTTAATTGTTCGGATGCTTTCCTAATGAGCGTCAGAATTACAAATTTCTAATGCTCATTAAGAAAATGAACCGGCAACAAGGCAAGCATTTAGTAAATAGCATGAAAGAGCACGACTATTGATCCAAGTCTTCTCCTCATTGTGGCAAACAAAGCAGCATCCGAGGAGAATGTCAGCTGGGAAATTAAACACATTTACTCGGAAGATTTGAGATTCATGACACAACTTGCCCAGTTTCCTCTTTTGAGTGAGAGATCAAAAGTATTTGATATGTTCTGCAAAGCTTCGCCACATATACCGGGAATGTACATTTACACATTAAACAAGTACGAGCTTGTTTTTATATGGAGGACGAAAGCAAAATGACACGATAAACACATGAATATTCCATTAAATGTACAGAAAATATGAACAAAAATGATTCTCCCTTTTATTTAATAATTGTATTATTCGTTTTGGTAATCCATGTATTTTGTTTTTATTTAATTTTTGTATACATTTTTAATTATGCATGAATTAATTTGTATTTATTTATTCTGAATTATACAAATATTGGACTATCATTGTGTGGTCAATGTGGTCAAAAATAGACTTTTGAGATACTCAGACTTCTCTACAAATTTGACAGAAATCGTTTAATTGGCAACGATTTTCATGAAAATTAGTCATTTATTGGATTTAAATTTTGATTTCGGCAGCTTTCGTCCTTCAAAAAGTCCCCCATAGCACTCCAGTGACAAAGCATGATTGTTTTGTTCTGACACTTTCCAATTAAAATATATCTTTCCCACAATGACTCACTCTCAGGTGGTGTAACCTTGAGGAATAAAGCATATTCTTAAACGCACAAAACTTTCCAAGATGATCGTCCCGTTTGAACTGGACACTGGGCACGTTCTTTTAAACGTGAGATGTCAAATGTTAACTAAAAATAGATGCCACTTCAAAGGGAATACAACCCCCTTTAACGCAGCTTTTGAACCCCGTACATGTTGAGGATCAAAGTGCCGACTTGCTGTTTAAAAAAAAAATTCAAAAATGCTCTACTTCTCGGTTTGGGAAAACTTTGCTGGGTGAATTTAGGACTCGACGGCAAGGGGATTGCAATGTCAAGCTGTATCGGCCAAGTAATGCGTTATACTGTTGCTTTCCCTCAAAGCTGCGAGTTTGAAATATATAAATGTCACACACTTTTCTGTGAAAGGATTACGGGCGAAAGAAATGGATGTTTTCAGACACCAATGGCACTTAACGGTTTCTCCGGACACCCCAAAAAATAAATAAAATAGACACCATCAAAAGGTGCATTGTGGACGAAACACTTCTTCTTTTTTATGGTATTGTCAAAACCATCATAACGCTTCATATACATCACATCTCGGTTGTTAAAACCTGAAGGCGGCTTGGCACGTCTGATACAAGAGGCGATGATGGAGGGTTCAAGGAAAGTGTAACTGTTTCTTGCTCCTCCGGGTTCCTCGCAAAGCCAAATTGCAGACAGTTTAAAGCACTTACTAAACATTGTATAACCACACACCCAAGGCTATTTCAGTACGTTCCACCATCAGCACAAAACGCTTTAGAATAAAGGAATCGACTGCGGTGGATAAGTGCTTCAGCCTGTCATGATCATCTTTTGTGTGTGCGAGGAAAAAGTGGGAAAAGAAAGGTTTCCTCCGAGTAATTTAAGGCCCGGTGTCCTAGAAGTGTGAGTTTGGATATATGATGTCGATTACACAAACTGAGACCCTTTTATGTGACCCTCGTACCGCCGGGGCCAGACGCCACTTCATCACCTCGCTGGGCACCGCTGGTAAATTTACAGGCACCGCCAGAATATGCCCGGCTATTTCATCAGGCTAATATATTCCACCACGACTCGGATGCTGCACGGAGCTGGCCCTGATGTGTCTCTACACCGGCACCCCTGACCTGAAGCTCTGCTTCACCTCCGTCTGACACATCCATTACCCTCCCCTCCCCGGCTCTGCCATCCACTCTGCCGGCATATGGCGGGGTGAGAGTCCCGGCGTTGTTAGTTAACTCCGTTAATTAACATAAATAGCCCTTGCACTGTACATGTTCATATACACTTCATATACTTTGCATTTTTGCACTTTCATTACATTTCATTTTCATCAAAAAGCATATTTTTTACTTTTATTCCTGTTATTTTGTGTCTGCAAGCTGCTACTGTGACCAACAAATGTCCCCTTGGAGATGAATAAAGTATCTATCTATCTATCTATCTATCTATCTATCTATCTATCTATCTATCTATCTATCTATCTATCTATCTATCATGACACAATTTCATTCAATTAACCAAAGAAGCTTAGAATATATTATACAACATCTGAAAACATCCTCATGCTGCTTAGATATTCTACCAACACACTTTTTCAAAAATATTTCACACTGCATGATCACTGACCTTTTACAAATTGTAAACACATCCCTTCTCTCAGGTGTCTTCCCACAAGCCCTAAAAACTGCAGTTATTAAACCACTCCTAAAGAAGGCTAGTTTAGACCCCGAAATAATGAAAAATTATAGGCCAATATCAAACCTCCCCTTTTTAAGTAAAATAATGGAAAAAGTGGTTTATCAACAGCTAAATAGCCTCTTGGCCGAAAATAAGTGTTTTGATGTCTTCCAGTCTGGTTTTCGTCAGTATCACAGTACTGAAACTGCTCTTGTTAAGGTTTTCAACGACATCCACTTAAACACAGACAGTGGCAGAACTTCAGTCTTAGTATTACTGGATCTCAGTGCTGCATTCGACACAGTCGATCACAACATACTACTAGACAGACTGAAAGTCTGGGTAGGACTCTCTGGTGTAGCCCTTAACTGGTTTGACTCTTACTTGAAGGACCGACAATACTTTGTGTCGGTAGCAAATTACACATCAGAGCTGACTGGTATGACATGTGGTGTTCCCCAAGGTTCAATACTGGGGCCTCTTCTGTTCAATATCTACATGCTTCCACTGGCTCAGATTATGAAAAACAACAAAGTGTGTTATCATAACTATGCAGACGACACACAAATCTACATAACTATATCACCAGGGGACTATAATCCCATACCAGTGCTGGCTAAATGTATTGAAGAAATCAACAACTGGATGTGCCAGAATTTTCTTCAATTAAATAAAGATAAAACAGAAGTACTTGTTTTTGGTTCCAAGGACGAACGATTGAAAGTGAGCGCTGAGCTGCAATCACTGACGTTAAAAACCTCAAACCAAGCCAGAAATCTGGGAGTAGTTATGGATTCAGACCTCAACCTGAACAGCCATATCAAGACAGTTACAAAATCAGCCTACTATCACCTGAAGAATATATCAAGGGTTAGAGGACTTATGTCTCAACAGGATTTGGAGAAACTTGTTCATGCATTTATCTTCAGTAGACTTGACTACTGTAATGGTGTGTTCACAGGTCATTTATCTTCAGTAGACTTGACTACTGTAACGGTGTGTTCACAGGTCTCAGTAAAAAGTCAATCAGAAAGCTGCAACTGATTCAGAACGCTGCAGCTCGAGTCCTCACTAAGACCAGGAGAGTGGATCACATCACTCCGGTTCTGAGGTCTTTGCACTGGCTTTCTGTCCAACAAAGAATTGACTTTAAAATCCTGCTGCTGGTTTATAAAGCACTGAATGGTTTAGGGCCTAAATACATTAGTGATCTGCTGCTGCCTTATGAACCAACTCGACCCCTCAGGTCGTCTGGGACGGGTCTACTTTCTGTTCCAAGAGTCTGAACTAAACACGGAGAGGCAGCGTTCAGCTTTTCTGCTCCACACATCTGGAACAAGGTCCCTGAGAGCTGCAGGTCTGCAGAGACCCTCAGCCTCTTTAAATCCAGACTGAAGACCTTTCTGTTTGCTGTTGCCTTTAATTAAACCAGATTCTGCATCTTACTACTGCATTTTATATCTTAAACTGCACTGCAACTTTTATTCAATTCTGTATCTATCTATTTTTGCTTTTTAACTGTTTTTATTGTTTTAATGAATGTTCTTAATTGTTTTAATTCTTTTATTTAGGATTGTGTTTTTATGCTTTTAATGGTTGTATGTGAAGCACTTTGAATCGCCTTGTGTTGAAATGTGCTATATAAATAAACCTGCCTTGCCTATCTATCTATCTATCTATCTATCTATCTATCTATCTATCTATCTATCTATCTCTTCTTCCTGCGGATCAACTCACCAGTTATTTATGATTTATAATTCATAATGCATTTGTAGGTGGCAGCTCTCGGTTGGATCCCCACGGAGAGATGGATGCGTTGGTTTATAGGCTGGTCATATTCACCAGGGAAGTCCCGGTGTTGTCTTAACGGAGAGATGGAGCCGAGGCCGAGCCGGGGAAAAGCCTGTGCATGAATCTAACTGACACGCAGCATTATTGCAGATTATGATATTTCTTGCATAACATCCTCAGAGGTGGAGTAATATGCAGTAAAAATCCATACTAGTGGATTTAGGCTGATAAGAAGTGTGTGATTTATTTCAAAGATACCGAGCTCTTGACATGGCTGCACGTTGGAGCCATTAACCAGCCAGTGGCCAGCTCCCACAAGTCAACAAAATCATCTTTTCATATGGAAGGTATTGTGGACCGGCTTATTGGTTGTGTGTGTGCATTTGTGTGACATATGGGGCTTAGTGTAACTGATATTATTACAGTATGCCTGTTACAATGCAACTGAGGCCCATTATGCAAGGCTTGTTTGTTGTATGTCTTCTGGATTTCTCTTTGGTTATTGCGTGTTTCGTATCAGGTATTATGCTGCTCCGAGGGAGAAAGAGAAATATCTTTGATAACATTAAAATTCAAATTTCCATCTCTCAGACAAGATCCTCTATTACTTCAACAGCCTTGGACTCAACAATGCGGCTTCAACGGCTTAGTGCTGTGGGTGGAATGCATAAATTTAATTCAATGCACTTATTACTAACAAAAATGGTTTAACAACAATGCATTAATGCACTTTTTTAAGTTAAAGCAGGATTAGGGGCCATTCTTTAATTTCATTATGCTATATTTTAGCAGTTTTCACCCGGCGGCCCTTAGTTTCAATTAATATATTTTTTTTTCAACTTGATGCCATTTAAAATACCTCCAAAACCACGTCCATGTTATGGAAAATGATGATGTTATTGCTGTTTGCTGTTATTGCTGTGGGGGCGAAAGTGGCTCAGTGGTTAGCAGATCTGTCTTTCAATCAGAGGATCAGTGGTTAGCAGGTCTGTCTTTCAATCAGAGGATCGGTGGTTCGATCCCCGGCTCCACTAGTCCATGTCGACGTGTCCTTGAGCAAGACACTTAACCCTAATTGCTCACCGTTGCTGTGTCTACGGTTTACTGTATAGCATGTAAGTCGCTTTGGATAAAAGCCTCATCTAAATTAAATATAACGTAATAATGTATTAAAAAAGTTACTCTTCAGCATGTGAGTGCTATAAGCGGTCCTTAACATTGCCTTTCTAATGTCCCTCAATGCCATCTTGACTTGTCCTAGTAAGAAAGGCTCAGGTGTCACTAACAACATTGGTAAAGCCAATGCGGCTCCAGCATGCTCAACACCAGGACCTTGGAAGTGAAGCATCATTAATTTCATTATTCACACCCGTGCTTTTCCTGCTGTGACATGTCAAAATATCTTCCATGTAAAAGGCTTGTTTTAGAGCTGGCTGGTCCCTTCCCGCCCTGCAGTAGTCTTTGCCTCGGTTCCCCCGGGGAGAGCGGGGTCGCAGTGTTTGTAGGTGGAATGTCCAAGAGCACATTGTAGATTTCTCACAGATTTTTTGGGGGTCGAGTGGACAGTGAACTAGATTTTCTCTTGGAAAAAGAAAATATCCTTTGCTGCATTTACCAATTTTAAGACCATCATTTATATATATCATATAATTGGGTGACAATTCACTAACTCTGGAAAGTGGACTTAGTGTGACTTCAGTGTGACTTTAAGAAGAAGAAAAAAAATTTTAAAGTGGAAAAAAAAGGTCTTTAGTGACTGTATTAGATATGCCAAGCAGGTTTCAAGTCTCATGCTGCATGTTTAATGGGGTGTGCTCTGAACTTAAACCCTCAACGTGTACCTTTGCTGCAGGTAACATTATAACAAAAGAGATTATATCGCATTTGGTTTAATTTGATTAAATAAATATATATAAAAAAGAGGTAGAACTGTACGTCGCCCCTTGGTGAGAAATGACACGCGAGGGAGGAGCTGAGCTCAACCAAGCACTGAATAAGATATTTGCAGCTTTATCATCTTTTTTTCCTCTAAATGGGACCATAATTTACTAGCGACCATAAACTCATGTTCACGAGGTAATAAACCAAGTGAGAAATAGGGTCATTTTCTCATAGACTTCTATGGAATATGACTTAATTATTTTAAACCACAGGAGTCGCCCCCTGACGGCAATTATAAATAATATAACGTTAAGGCCGTTCCGCATTGGCTTCACTCCTCAGAACGGGAGGTTTCCGCTCGGGCAGAACGACCTCGTTCATCAATCAGAAACATATAGCATGCTTAGAAAATGGTTTGCAGTGATGTTAAGCATGCACAATTTGTACATGCAGAGCCACGGGTCATAAATTACCACATCTGTTTCATGTCTGGTATCTCTCATGTGTGATAGGTCTGCAGAGGTCAAACAACAAGAATGTCACTTTAATGTATTCATGAGCAAAGCATATCGCATGGAGACGATATGTGAAATGTGGGGTCAACACAAACATGGATGCGCTTCATGGATGGATCGCAAAATGCATATTAAACGTTGTGTTTATTTTCAGATTCTCTTCACATTTGAGATGTTTTAATTTCCACAACAGCTTGAACCAAATGTGATGCAATATGGGTTATGTGCAGACTGTAGAGGCTCCAAAGAGGCCCAGAAGGATATAAATTGTCTTGCAGTTGGCAGAGGTCCTCTCTGCAGATGTCTGCCTCAGAATGAGTGTGACTCCACATTGAGTGTTTGATCTCGTGAAAGAATTTAAAACGAGGCGACGTGAGGTACATTTACACTGTGACATCGTCGTGGAAGCAGAAAAGAGCTTCAATCAAGTGAGAAATGTTGAGTTCAATACAAAGGAATCACGTAAACTACATGCAGCGTGCTTAGTAATTGTTGTCTTTATGCTTTACATTACATTACATTACATTTCATTTAGCTGACGCTTTTATCCAAAGCGACTTACAATAAGTGCATTCTACGGTTACATACAAGAATCAGAACAACAAGAATCAAGAAGGTACAATTTCGACAAAAAGTTCAACTACAAAGTGCTATCAGTAAGAGCCATTTCAGTGCTACTAAAGTGCTACTTCCTTTATTCAAGGTATAGTCGGAAAAGATGTGTTTTTAGTTTGCGACGGAAGATGTAGAGACTTTCTGCTGTTCTGATGTCAATGGGGAGCTCATTCCACCATCGAGGAGCCAGGACAGAGAACAGTCGAGACTTTGTTGAGTGTTTAGCTCGCAGTGACGGAGCTACAAGCCGATTGGCAGAAGCCGAGCGGAGCGCACGAGTTGGGGTGTAAGGTTTTACCATGTCCTGGATGTAGACTGGACCAGATCTGTTCGTAGCACGGTACGCCAGTACCAATGTTTTGAAGCGGATGCGGGCGGCCACCGGTAACCAGTGAAGGTCGCGGAGGAGCGGAGTAGTGTGGGTGAATTTCGGGAGGTTAAAGACCAGTCGAGCTGCTGCATTCTGGATGAGCTGCAACGGTCGGATGGCACCAGCAGGTAGACCCGCCAGGAGGGAGTTGCAGTAGTCTAGACGCGAGATGACCAGAGCCTGGACGAGAACCTGTGCTGCCTTCTGGGTGAGAAGTGGACGTATTCTCCTGATGTTGTGCAGCATGAATCTACAGGAACGAGTTGTTGCGGTAATGTTGGCAGTCAGGGAGAGTTGACTGTCAAGGGTCACACCGAGGTTCCTGGCAGTCGGGGTCGGGGCCAAGACTGAGTTGTTGAAAGTAATCGTCAGGTCGTGAGTGGGGGAGACTTTTCCTGGAAGGAAAAGTAATTCCGTCTTGTCAGGGTTAATTTTCAGGTGGTGTGCGGACATCCATTGTGAAATGTCAGTCAGACAAGCAGAGATTCGTGCTGCTATCTGTGTTTCCGATTGTGGAAACGAGAGGATCAGTTGGGTGTCATCAGCATAGCTATGGTAGGAAAAGCCATGCGAGCGAATGACGGAGCCAAGAGAGTTGGTGTACAGGGAGAAGAGGAGAGGACCGAGGACTGAGCCTTGAGGGACCCCAGTAGTGAGAGGACAAGGTTCAGACACAGATCCTCTCCAGGTTACCCGGTAGGTCCGATCACTGAGGTAGGATGAGAGGAGGGAGAGCGCAGTGCCTGAGATACCCAGGTCCTGGAGGGAGGAGATGAGGATCTGGTGGTTCACTGTGTCAAAGGCAGCAGAAAGGTCCAGAAGGATAAGGACAGAGGAGAGAGAGGCTTCTCTCGCAGTGTGAAGCTGCTCTGAGACAGCAAGGAGGGCAGTCTCTGTTGAGTGGCCTGCCTTGAATCCAGACTGGTGAGGGTCCAGAAGGTTGTTCTGGTGGAGGAAGGAGGAGACTTGGTTGAAGATAGCTCGCTCCAGGGTTTTGGAAAGAAAGGGAAGGAGAGAGACAGGTCTGTAGTTGTTGACTTCTGACGGGTCGAGAGTGGGTTTCTTCAGGAGAGGGTTAACTCTTGCCTCCTTCAGAGAGTTAGGGAAACAACCAGTTGAGAGGGAGGTGTTAATTAGATGGGTGAGAAAGGGAAGAAGGTCAGGAGCAATAGACTGGAGGATGTGAGATGGGATGGGGTCAAGGGGGCAGGTGGTTGGGCGGGCAGAGGATACCAAGGTAAGAACTTGGTTGGGGGACAGAGGGGTGAAAGAGGAAAGTGAAGGGGAGGCGGATAATGTTAATGGAGATGTAGTTATGGGCAGGGGATCAGTGAATGAGGAGCGTATGTCATCTATCTTTTTAGTAAAGTAGTCGACAAAGTGGTTCGGTAGAAGGGTGGAGGGAGGAGGAGGACAGGGGGGGTCTAGGAGGTTGGAAAAAATGGAGAAGAGTTTTTTGGGGTTAGAGAAAGAAGATTCAATTCTGGATTGGTAGAACAGGCTTTTGGCTGCAGAGATAGAGGCAGAGAAGGAGGCGAGAAGAGAGTGATAGGCGTGCAGGTCGTCTGCGTGTTTGGATTTTCGCCATTTCCTTTCCGATGCTCGCAAAGTGGCTCTCTGGGCACGGACCGGGTCTGACAACCACGGAGCCGGAGAGGAATTGCGAACCTTACGTGTCGTAAGAGGACAGAGAGAATCAAGAGAGGAGGACAGAGTAGAGAGGAGAGTGTCTGTGGCACAGTTAGGATGCATGAGTGAGAAAGAGTCAGTTGAAGGAAGGGATGTCAGAACAGACGAGGCCAGAGAGGAGGAAGAGAGGGAGCGAATGTTGCGACGGATAGGTGCAGAGTCTGTTGCTGTGGGAGGGTTGTCAGTTCCCAAGAGTGGGAGAGAGTAGGAGATGAAGAAGTGGTCTGAGACGTGAAGTGGAGTTACAGTGAGGTTAGATGTTGCGCAGTTTCTGGTGAAAATGTAGTCAAGATGATTTCCAGCCTTGTGAGTCGGAGGTGAAGGACTGAGTGAGAGAGCGAAGGAAGATAGTAGGAGCACCAGGTCAGATGACTTCTCGGTCTGGATGTTGAAGTCACCTAGAAGAATGAGAGGAGGGCCGTTTTCTGGGAAATTTGATAGGAGGACGTCTAATTCTTCCAAGAAGTCTCCCAGGGAACCAGGTGGACGGTAGAGAACAACAATGTTCAGTTGAACCGGATGGGTAACCGTCACAGCATGAAGCTCAAAAGACAGTGGTGTAGACAGTGGAAGCGGGTAGAGAGAAAAACTCCATTTGGGGGAGATGAGTAGACCAGTACCACCACCCCGGCCAGTGGGCCTAGGTGTGTGGCTGAAGGAGAAGGCAGAGGAGAGAGCGGCAGGGGTAGATGTGTTGTCTGGTGTGATCCAGGTCTCAGTGAGAGCCAGGAAGTCCAGAGATTGCTTGATAGCAAAGCCAGAGATGAAGTCAGCCTTGCGGTTAGCTGACTGGCAGTTCCAGAGGCCTCCTGTGACGAGGTGTTGGGTTTGTGTGGAGCGGGTGGGGTGAAGAAGCACGGAAGGATTTTGATGCAAGTAAGAACGAGTCCGAGGTCTGAAGTATCTACGAGGTGATATGTACACGGGTATGGGAGGGAAGCACATTTTCACAGGGAAGTGGTAATGCTCAGCCGCCCCCGAAGACTCCAACGAAAGACTCCTAAGTCTTTATTCTCCGAGTCCTCATACGATGAGTCTTCGCTGACGCTAAAGCTGACGCTTCAAAGCCACGCCTGCTTCTATACCGGTGTTAGCGATAATTATCTACAGCTGAGTTGACTCCGCCCCAGGTCTTTAGTGTGACGGCCACCAATCGAAAGTACTCTGGCTCAGGACAATAGCAGGGTTTCCCTTTAATCAGTGAGGTGAGAGTTTCCCAAGAACAGCTGCTTCTTGCCAAAAGTCAACAAGGACAGGATCTGTTTACCTCAAAAGTAGAAAGTAAAACCAGAGCCTAGTCCCAAGTACAGTAGGATTACAGAAGCAGACTTTAACCCTAGCTAGTTCAGTTGCGTTTAAGTCACTTGACCAAAGCAAAGTCCCGGCTCAAACAATTCAGACAGAAATGACAGTACAGATTAACAGTCTACTAGAAATAGTCTAGTAGAGATAGTTCCACAAATAGTAGAACCAATACAGCAAGTACAATAGGAATATAGCAGAGAAACCTCTTTAGAGAATGTACTCAGCCAAGATCCAAGAAGTCCAGTAGTCTTGAGGAATCACCAGTAGAGAGATGCACACTGAAGAAATGGCTTCCTGAAGCTGCTTTAAGTAAGCCACTGAGTCAGCTGAGTTGACTCCGCCCCAGGTCTTTAGTGTGACGGCCACCAATCGAAAGTACTCTGGCTCAGGACAATAGCAGGGTTTCCCTTTAATCAGTGAGGTGAGAGTTTCCCAAGAACAGCTGCTTCTTGCCAAAAGTCAACAAGGACAGGATCTGTTTACCTCAAAAGTAGAAAGTAAAACCAGAGCCTAGTCCCAAGTACAGTAGGATTACAGAAGCAGACTTTAACCCTAGCTAGTTCAGTTGCGTTTAAGTCACTTGACCAAAGCAAAGTCCCGGCTCAAACAATTCAGACAGAAATGACAGTACAGATTAACAGTCTACTAGAAATAGTCTAGTAGAGATAGTTCCACAAATAGTAGAACCAATACAGCAAGTACAATAGGAATATAGCAGAGAAACCTCTTTAGAGAATGTACTCAGCCAAGATCCAAGAAGTCCAGTAGTCTTGAGGAATCACCAGTAGAGAGATGCACACTGAAGAAATGGCTTCCTGAAGCTGCTTTAAGTAAGCCACTGAGTCAGCTGAGTTGACTCCGCCCCAGGTCTTTAGTGTGACGGCCACCAATCGAAAGTACTCTGGCTCAGGACAATAGCAGGGTTTCCCTTTAATCAGTGAGGTGAGAGTTTCCCAAGAACAGCTGCTTCTTGCCAAAAGTCAACAAGGACAGGATCTGTTTACCTCAAAAGTAGAAAGTAAAACCAGAGCCTAGTCCCAAGTACAGTAGGATTACAGAAGCAGACTTTAACCCTAGCTAGTTCAGTTGCGTTTAAGTCACTTGACCAAAGCAAAGTCCCGGCTCAAACAATTCAGACAGAAATGACAGTACAGATTAACAGTCTACTAGAAATAGTCTAGTAGAGATAGTTCCACAAATAGTAGAACCAATACAGCAAGTACAATAGGAATATAGCAGAGAAACCTCTTTAGAGAATGTACTCAGCCAAGATCCAAGAAGTCCAGTAGTCTTGAGGAATCACCAGTAGAGAGATGCACACTGAAGAAATGGCTTCCTGAAGCTGCTTTAAGTAAGCCACTGAGTCAGCTGAGTTGACTCCGCCCCAGGTCTTTAGTGTGACGGCCACCAATCGAAAGTACTCTGGCTCAGGACAATAGCAGGGTTTCCCTTTAATCAGTGAGGTGAGAGTTTCCCAAGAACAGCTGCTTCTTGCCAAAAGTCAACAAGGACAGGATCTGTTTACCTCAAAAGTAGAAAGTAAAACCAGAGCCTAGTCCCAAGTACAGTAGGATTACAGAAGCAGACTTTAACCCTAGCTAGTTCAGTTGCGTTTAAGTCACTTGACCAAAGCAAAGTCCCGGCTCAAACAATTCAGACAGAAATGACAGTACAGATTAACAGTCTACTAGAAATAGTCTAGTAGAGATAGTTCCACAAATAGTAGAACCAATACAGCAAGTACAATAGGAATATAGCAGAGAAACCTCTTTAGAGAATGTACTCAGCCAAGATCCAAGAAGTCCAGTAGTCTTGAGGAATCACCAGTAGAGAGATGCACACTGAAGAAATGGCTTCCTGAAGCTGCTTTAAGTAAGCCACTGAGTCAGCTGAGTTGACTCCGCCCCAGGTCTTTAGTGTGACGGCCACCAATCGAAAGTACTCTGGCTCAGGACAATAGCAGGGTTTCCCTTTAATCAGTGAGGTGAGAGTTTCCCAAGAACAGCTGCTTCTTGCCAAAAGTCAACAAGGACAGGATCTGTTTACCTCAAAAGTAGAAAGTAAAACCAGAGCCTAGTCCCAAGTACAGTAGGATTACAGAAGCAGACTTTAACCCTAGCTAGTTCAGTTGCGTTTAAGTCACTTGACCAAAGCAAAGTCCCGGCTCAAACAATTCAGACAGAAATGACAGTACAGATTAACAGTCTACTAGAAATAGTCTAGTAGAGATAGTTCCACAAATAGTAGAACCAATACAGCAAGTACAATAGGAATATAGCAGAGAAACCTCTTTAGAGAATGTACTCAGCCAAGATCCAGCTTTAAATTACATAGTTTGTCAGTGTTGTATTTAAAAATATATATATTTAACCCTAGAACACTAACGTCGGGTGATTGTTGTTACATTATTTTCATTGTGTTGCTTTTGTCTGAGTTGTGTGGGTCCTTGTGTAGCTTCATGCTGCTCACTGACGTTATGGAAGGTGGGCGTGTCTGAATTGGAGGTGGGTGTGTCTCTGTTGAAGGTGGACGTGTCTCTCTGCTCCAATCCCTGGTTGTTTCAACCTTCACGTGTTACGTTAGTGATAGAGGGTGAAAACATTCCGGATGGTTTTCCCATTGAAGGAGACTTTTCCTTCACAGGACAAGGCTCACATGTCCCAGGAACATGTGGACCAGAGAACAAGTTCATAGCTCCATTATTTATGTTTTTAATCATGTTTTATTGACCATTCCCTAATTTTTCACCCGTTTTTTTAGCCTTTTTTCAGGGTCCCCCATGATATCTGTTTTTAGTTTTATGAGAAGTTCTATAAGGTAAAAGAAAAGAAAAGGACTTCAATTTGCCTTGTATTGTTGTACTTTAATATATTTTGATGAGAAGTATATTTTATCAGGTACATTATATCGGGTGAAAATCACCCGACGTTACTGATGGTGTTACTATTTTCAACGTTAGTTATCTAGGCATAATGCATATGCAGTGTGTTTCTTTCACTTTTCATGTACGTTAATTTCGCGTTATTGTTTCTTTGGTATCGTGATGAAAGACACAAAACAAAGTGCCAAAATGCTCACACGGTAACACGTTGGGGAGTCTTTGGCTCTCGTTGACCTATTTACTCGCAGCCCGAGTGGCCCTGTTAAATTGACTTCTAAACGAATGTGTTGAAACGGTACAGTAGTGAGAGCAGATGATATTCACGTCTATTTATAAACAGTGTTGCTCGTCCACACATCCATATCTTCAGCTGTTGGCGACAAGCCTCCCTTCTGTACTTGCTCTTCAGAGCGGCCTCATCACTCGCGCTCCCCGTAATTGAAATGCAAAGCCAGACCTCCAGCATAATCAGACGCTCCCTGATTTGTTTTTAGATTAAGTTCAGGAGTCATATGGTGTTTGTGCAGCGACTCTGTTGTTGTGATTTGAATGCAGTCAAGCTGGTGATTAAGATCCCCCCAATATTGTGTCCCGCAATATGTTTGGCTCACATAACTTAATGCTTATTATTTTTGACACATTATGTAAAGCCCACTCGTCTTGTTGCACAGAAGAAACATTTAAAAGAAAAGAAATCTTTTCAAAGGGGGTAGCATGCCAACACGCACACGAGCATCCAGGGTTAGGGTCTCATCCGGGTGATGATCATATCCAAAATAGTGTAGTAGTACGCGGAGTAGACGTAGTACGTGGAGTAGATCTAGTACGTGGAGTAGACCTAGTATGTGGAGTAGACGTAGTACGTGGAGTAGACGTAGTACGTGGAGTAGACCTAGTATGTGGAGTAGACGTAGTACATGGAGTAGACCTAGTACGTGGAGTAGACGTAGTACGTGGAGTAGACCTAGTATGTGGAGTAGACGTAGTACGTGGAGTAGACCTAGTATGTGGAGTAGACGTAGTACGTGGAGTAGATCTAGTACGTGGAGTAGACCTAGTACGTGGAGTAGACGTAGTACGTGGAGTAAACCTAGTATGTGAGTAGACGTAGTACGTGGAGTAGACCTAGTATGTGGAGTAGACGTAGTACGTGGAGTAGACCTAGTATGTGGAGTAGACGTAGTACGTGGAATATATGTAGTACGTGGAGTAGACGTAGTACGCGGAGTAGACCTAGTACGCTGAGTAGATGTAGTACAGCGACCTAGTACGTGGAGTAGACCTAGTACGTGGAGTAGACGTAGTACGTGGAGTAAACCTAGTATGTGAGTAGACGTAGTACGTGGAGTAGACCTAGTATGTGGAGTAGACGTAGTACGTGGAATATATGTAGTACGTGGAGTAGACGTAGTACGCGGAGTAGACCTAGTACGCTGAGTAGATGTAGTACAGCGACCTAGTACGTGGAGTAGACCTAGTACGCGGAGTAGACGTAGTACAGCAACCTAGTACATGGAGTAGACCTAGTACTCGGAGTAGACGCAGTACAGCGAACGAAGTGCAGCCCATGTGATGTAGGATATCGAGCGACCGTTCAAGGTACAGGGTTTTTAAAGGGTATGCTCCAGCTAGCATATCCAGGTTGTTCATGGGCGAAGTGGTTTCCAGTTCCTTATACTGGGATGGGTCATCAACACAATAACGGGACACTCGGCGCCTCAATCTTCCAAACACCCTCTCGGGAACTGCAGGAAGTGAAAGCTCAGTGTTGTTTACTTGTGGCCATATTTTCATGGTAAAGACGTGCTTGTGTTGAGTTGTTGTCCTCTATGGAACTGAAGGGCCAGAGGAAAAAGACTTATTTCAGTGAAATGTGAAAAGCGCAAAATATTTGGCATACAGAGAGGTGCATTATGTGGCAAGAGTGTTTTCAGAGGTGAAGTCTTGAAGGAAGAATCGTTCACTTGAAATCAGTGTTAGGGAAATGAGCTCCACACACAGCTGCCGTTCTTCATGAAGGACGAAACTGTAAACTTTAGACAGCCATCTTTTTTAACGTCGTCAAAGGTTGAGATATTCAAAAGATCGGTGGAGTATCACTTTAACTGTATTTAAAAAGGCACGGGGGGATGCATTCAGTGCTTGTGTCACTTCTGGGTGGGTCGAATACCTTTAACCGTTTTTTTCCACATCACACAAGGTGCAATTATTCATCCGGCAGTCATATTTCCCATTTCATTATTTTCCATTGCTGGGCGCCTCAAATGAAAACGGGACCAGACCGGAGAGCAGCAGAGGAGTCTTTATGAAATGTTTTCCGCGCCCTGACATTTACAGTGAATGGACTCACACAGAGGCCAGTTGTTCTGAATGCCGGAATATGCCAAGAGCATTTTGTCCTATAGATAAGGGAACCCGGCCAGCAGGCTTCTTTATTTGCACGTTATTATTGCCGAGCCAGCATCAGTTGTGGTATATTGAGAAATGAATTATCTGCACACGTGACGGGTGGACATTTTCCAATTCTTTCGATGCCTCGCGATGAGGACATGAATGACTGCATCGCTACTGTGACATTTCAGCCCAGTGTGGGTGTTTACTGGGGTTTGCTGTCAGTTATGGTCTGTCGCGCTTGTTTGTCTTCTATACTATTTCTCTCCTCTGATCTCTGTTTCATTAATACAATTTTATTGCTTGAAAAGGGCGACTGTGGCTCAGTGGTTAGCAAGTCGGTCTTTCAATCAGAGGGTCGGTGGTTCGATCCCCGGCTCCGGCAGTCTGTGTCGTTGTGTCCTTGAGCAAGACACTTAACCCTCATTGCTCACCGTTGCTGTGTCTACGGTCTACTGCATAGCATGTAAGTCGCTTTGGATAAAAGCGTCAGCTAAATGTAATGTAATGTAAAAAGAGAAACTTAAAAATCCCTGGAAGGTAATCCATCTCTCGTGTGTGGTTGCAACGTGCAACCAAGAAACTCTTCCAACTGATCACGAACATAAGGTAGTACCTTTCAGTACGGTGTTAAAGGTGCCTGTGGAGATTTCTTATGAAGAAGTAAACATGTTGCTTACATCCAGTGTTATACACCAACCACTCAGAAGTGTTACACGTGTGTGCAGAGCATTTCCTTCCTTGTAAAATTGTGCAAAGCTCATTTTTGAAGTACTCAGAATCCAGCATTGCTGAATCTCTGGTCAAGCAGCCGGCAGTCTTCTTCGTATTTCTTGGCATGTTACAGCCAATGGTAGACCATGGACTGTATTAAAAACTACAAGAACGTATTTGTTGTGAATTCACCCATTGCTTTGTGGATGGTGGTTTATAAGCTATCGCCATCTTGGATTTTGGACGTCTCCATTTGGGAACCATTGAGCTAAAGAGACCGTATTTAGACCTTTTGATGTAGACAAGCTGTACAATTTACTAAATAGACATCTTACTGTATACGACTTAAATGTATAGACTTAAACTTGAATGTTCTTAATGGTTTTTAAATCTTGTTTTATTTTGCATTATGCTTTGATGCTTTTAATGCTTTTATGTGAAGCACTTTGAATTGCCTTGTTGTTGAAATGTGCTATACAAATAAATGTGCCTTGCCTTGTCTTGCCTAAAACTAGCGAATACGACCACAACCTCATGTTAACAATATTTTTATGAGGTAATAAATAAAGTGAGAAGCAGGGACATTTTCTCACAGCCTTCTATACAATCAGACTTCTTTGTGCAACCAGAAGAGTCGCCCCCTGATGGCCATTGGAGAGAATGCAAGTTTAAGGCACTTCCACATTGGCATTGACCTTGGAGCTGTGTATTGCATAGTCATGTCCACGAGACTAACAAGCAAGGGACCCACTGATAGAAAACCTGCTCACTAGTGCTGAAACACATGAGGGAGTTTTTAAGATACTCTTTAAATCATACTTTATTTTGCCAGTATATTATTTCTACTTGATTTCTACTTAAACACCACATTCTTTCAACCCTGAAAGAACCCTTTTATGCTGATGATGCCTCGCTTTCCTTCGAAGATGATTGAATTGTCTTGTGAACACAGGAGGATAATGAAAGCGGTGTAGATATGGGGCTTTGCTTTTGCTTTGACAAAGTCAAACAACAGCTCTCACTTATCACACCAAGCAAGATGTCCTCAGTGCCTGGAAATCATTAAGCCCCACCATTCATGCCTGAAGTTAATTCTCTCCCTATTTTACTAAATTTGCCAAGCTACGGGGATTTACTGCTCCGTTCAGCTAACCCTGGGACACCCATCTGATGCATCTCTAGTCCACGGTCGCAGCTTCACGCTCATAATGCTCTCATGCCACTGCGGTGAAACGTTGTGCGTGCCTCACACACAATGACACACTATAAGAGCGCCTCAACACTCTAACAGCCCCGTGAACGACTGTTTAATGGAAGGAGAAATTTAACAAAAGTAGGCTGATTATATTATTCTGACTCCTGCGATAGCAACTTCAGAGGAAGCTTGTCAGCCATAACAATGTGGTCCGGCCTAATAGTCTCTCTGGAAGAGGGAATCCGGGGATGGATGTGTGGTTTTCCCAGGAGCGTCACAGCTGTGCACTGGTTAGGGAGCGTGCACGGCTCAGAATGGGTTTAAACAGGATAGCCATAAGAAAGGTTATGGCATTTGCTCATAAGTGGATAAACTAAGTGTTTTTGTGCTTTTAGCAGGCAGCGGTCGTGTCAGGATTCACCTGTCAATGATGCTCCATATCAATGTGTTGCCTGCTCAATTTTCAATACGACTGCAAATTACTACTTTTTCAAGACTGAATTCATGCGGCTTTCAAAAAGCAAACTCAAACAATTTCATATAAAAAGCGATATAATTTTCACCCCTATCTGTGTGACCCGCCCTGGTACATACACTTTACAAAAACTAAAATATGCGTGCATTTCAAGTGTGTTTGTTGAATACAAACATTTTATTGTTCACATAGCAGCTCGGTGACAGGACACTGAATGCCGATGACATTTTACACTGCATATATTACATATATATATTATATTTAAACCCAAGATAGCACCATTTGTGCATCATTTTCATTCCAAACACATTTTTGAAACTTGACTTTTTTTTTATCCATTTAAAATCAAGCTATGTGTGTTTTCAGCAAAGCTTGAATATGAGTTTCTCAAAGTTGACCTATAAGTCAGTCCAGCAGAGTTTTAGAGGCTGAAGTGCACACAAATGGATAAAAGGTGTTGCTACATATATCTTTTTGTTTGTGATTCAAAAACAATGAAGGGCAGGGAGTTCAAACTAAGCTTTATTAACTTGAAAAAGCATAACATCATGATTTGTGCTGGGTTATTCGTGGTTTCTGGACAGCCCATGCCTCATTTTTGCCCCATCAAACTCAACAATTTTAGATTTACTAATCAAAAAGGGAACGATAACGGAAGGGCTGGGTACCTGTTTTGGATCAGATGACATTCACTGACCTTCTGTAACCTATTCATCATTTCCCTCACTCCCCAACTCCATCTTTCCCTTACCCATCCCTCTACCAACACATTCATTCTCCCCCTTATATCATCCACCCGTCTTTCACTAAATCAGCCCTCTGCTGCAGGCACAAGGTGTGCAACTGTCCCCATAATGCACCGAGTGAGTGAAGATATGGTGTGTAATTGGCACAGGTGTTGTCCACCACTATGGTCTGTAGACAGTTGAAGCAAATAACGATGACATCTTTTTAATTGCGTACTTATTGCTTCCTTTTTATTGATGAATATGTTTACATACATTCATTCTTTGGCATATTAAAGAGCATGAAAAGGACACATTCTTTCAAAGGTGCGTTCTTGTTAATACAATTAGTTATCAAAATGAAGTTATAATAATTGAAAATAAATTAAGAGAGCCTTGTGGAGGCAATAGATATGCTCAGAATATCAAAATGTAGCACCAATAATGTTTGAATTGTGTTTGTATTGAATCAAACAACCTAATTTAATTTGCAATGTAAAGCAGATGCTGTTTCTACATCTATAAACTCAGACGAATGGAGTCAATTAAAAATATGGTGCAACAATTGAGTCAAACATTAGTAAAATTACCGTCTCAGAAATGATTATAATTATCATTATCAGAACACAATAGGCCACAAAGTCACAGTAATGCTTTCATTCATCTCTGTCTGCCCACTCGATGATAGATGTCTTTAGACCGTTAGATATTATTTTATCATAATTTTGATCAAAACAACGGGGTGGGGGAGGGGGGGGTATTCAACCCTTGATGACCTTCTTCTTAAAATAAAAGGCTCTAAACTCGTCCTGCACACTTCATCCCTTCGGGTCAGGGTGTAACTTGGCCGCGAAAATCCCCAAGTGTCAATAAAAAGGCATCTTTCATAGCTGTAAAATCCAATATGTGTGTGTCAGAGGCCAGCCAGAAATAAGTCCTGACATCAGGGGAAAGTGGAGAATAAGCCGAGCTGTCAGTATCTCTGTTAAGGACGGTCAGGCGGCGAGCAGCAGCCGTGCTGTGCAGACGCCTGCTGGACGCTCTCCAGGGATGTATGCATTTGACATACATGCAAGTAAAATAAAAAAGGTGAGAATACTGAATGCCTTTTGATGAATACCGTGGCGGGTCCAAAGGCTACATTTGCCCTTTCCTCACCTACCTTGAAAAGCTCTTCGCCAACACACATTTGTTTTCATGGATGTTCTCCATCGAGGAAACGGTGGCCCTTTTTCCCTGTGAGCGGTCCTCCGACAATGGCGGTATGCGGGGGCGGCGCCGATCGTCACTCCGTAGCACGCGAAATGTTATTCACAATCTATAGGGAGCGCGTTATGAAACGGGCTTCGGGGGACTGTGCTCATCAGCAACCTTTACACACTTGTAAAAGATTCATGGCGCCGCTTGTTTTGCCGCCGCAGCGCAACAGGAGGCCGAGCTGCAGGTGAGCTGCCACTGAGAGGCAAACGGCGGCCGGGATAATACAGACGCCGTTGCTAAATAATAGAGCGGCGCTACGTTGGAGATGCAGTGTTTACATAGGTTTGCAATTTTGTAAATTACAGTCAATTTATTATCCCCACTTACACATAACAAGCACTCGTCCACAACTGGTTTAAAGAAGTCTGAAGTTTCACACCTGCACAATGTTCACATAAACGGGCTGGAAATTGATTCATCAATTATTGCATTATCGGCATTGATTCACTATTGACTTTGAATGTAATGGGAGACGACTGCAGGTTGAGAATAACACATTGTCATGTTAATTAAATGGAGGATAATGGGGGCGTCGGAGCCGAGCGCAAGGAAAATATTATCTGCAAATTCGGTGAGGGATTCCACTCGCTGAATGCTAAACAAATTTGCCTGACGCCGGTGAAACGGTGTTAAAAGTGTTGAAGCAGTGTCACCGGAGGGATCTTTTTTTTTTTATACTCAAGAGAAGGCAGACATTTCTACTGCAGGTTAAGCCAGGCAACTCACACCAGAAAGATCTAGATTGATAAATAGCACATATGTTTTTTGATTTTGTTCTGATGTGAAAGTCATGGGACAGAATATGTCGTATTTCTCCAGATTGTAAAGCCCTGTCATGTTAGATTTGTGATTTTGGGCTATAGTAAATACATTTAATTGAAAGGTTGAACTTTGAAGGTTGATTTGGTCAAAGGTCACTGTGGCCCCTACAAAAGCATGTTTTGGGCCATGACAAAAAATAAATGAATGAAAAATGGCAAAAAATGAATAAATTACAAATAATGAATAAATGAAAAATGACCCAAAAAAATAAATGAAAAATGACAACAAAAAAAATAAATGAGAAATTACAAAAAAAAATAAAGACAAATGACAACAAATAAATAAATGAAAAATGACAATAAATAAATAAATGAAAAATGAAAAAAAATAAAAATAATGAAAAATAAATAAATAAATGAAACATAAATAAAAATAAATAAATGAAAAAAGCTAAATATGACACCTTCTAATGAACTGCTGACAGCCTGGACAGACATGGATGTAAACTGCATCTCGACTAGTCGCCACCAGCTTGCAGTGTGCTCATCCCGCTCTCGGGTATAGTGCATGTGGTCCACATGAATAATACTGCTCTTGGCAACGCCGGTCGGGGTGGTGAGCAGGAGGGGTTTGAACGAAAGCAGCTTTTGATCAGAGACAGGCAGGAGACGGGTCTGAATACAATCATGGCAGACACTGCGTTCTCTTCCTTTCTACACGGCCCACTTTCTTTTAATTCCTCTTTCACACACATCCCTCATTAAAACTCACATTCACACACACACACACACACACACACATACTTTCCATTGGTGCCTTATTCTCTTTACTGGGTCTCTTGCTTCTTGCCTCTCTCCACCTGTCTCCCCTCATCTCTTCATCTTACCTCCCCCTGCACACTCAAATCTTTTTTTCTTCCAAGTATCACTCCCGTGTTTATCTTACCACCTTGATTGAAACACAGATGATTCAAAACCCACACCTACGTAGCACGCCATCGCACACAAACATCTGTACAAACTATATTTAAACCTCTTCTTTATAACATCTGCGCCACCAGGGGGAAGAGGAAAAAAGGTAAAAGTAGGCCATATTCGGGCCTGCAGCGGCATCTGAAATGAAACAAGAAAGATACCCTGTTTTCACTGCGTGCCGTCTCGACAAAAAACACATCGATGTTGTAAAATAAATGCTCAGAGACGGGCCTGCTTCTCTTTGCCTGGTCGGTCATGAATTGTCTCAAACTCACCAAACGTGTCTGTTTTCGCAAATAAAGGGTGGTATTGATCTCAAAGAGATCCACGGTGTTTTGATGCTGTTCTTCCAATTGTACAAAGTTCCCTCTTCAGAGCTGACACCACCAAGATGAGTTGCATTCTGGGATGTATCAGTGGCTGCCATGCATGAAGGAGAACATATCGACGTTACTTTGGTACTCTCGCTGCCAAAAAGGTAGACAAAGGTCCTCACGAAGAGTTGACATTGTTAAATATTAAAGCCATTAAACCAAACTGGATGTTTGTTAGCTAGTAGGTATCCAAATTGCCAAATTGCTAGTCCTCGATTCAATGCATTATTATTATTTTTGAATACCCCGTGGATAAACAGGCAGTGCAGACTTGAGTCTAAACCTTCTGGCAGTAAGAAAAAAACAAACTGTCAACTTGCATTTTGTATGCTAACCGGCCTGTCGGCCTTGGTAAAAAATAGTTTGATTATGCCTTCAGGCCTTATGCATCCCAAGACAACCAACGCCTCCAAGTTGGGAATTGCTGTCATAATTAGAACAACAAATACATTCATTGCAGCCCCGCTATGGAAAACATATTCCATATTAGTGTGGAAATCTGGGGACGAGGGCATAATTCTTGACATTGTAGGGTTTTGGTATGCAATTTGTATGCAGCGCCACTCCCCATCCTAATGTCATACCGCCACTACTGAATTAAAGTATTTTGTAGCAAAAATAAATAAATAAAAAAATCCCTGAGGCTGCTTCCTCGGAGCGGCTTTCAGGCTCTTTTGTGTGTCTCAGTCTATTGATGCTAATGAGATGGTAATCTGAATGAGGGTCAGCTGTGCTAAATGCCACTCACAGACATCAATCACGTCCCCCGAGTAACTGGCGGGCACGACACCATGTTTTCAAAACCCTCTTCCTTTTTCCTAATTGAATTCCCTCCACCGTTTAGGAGTCCATCAAATGACACAGTGTTCAGAGGGCGGTGGTCATACATTTGGATTTCGCTCTGTTTCCTTTGAGATCCGGGTGGCAGAAGTAACGACCGTGATCCGGAGCGTGGCCGCTGTTGGGGGTGGCGTTACAAATGGAGCACGGCCTGTAGTCATGGAGGAGGCCCTCTATCCACGATGATAAACTTTCCCTGCCAACGAGAACAAATACCCAAGGATACAACAGGAGGTTTCCACCACTGGTGACACAGAAGATTGATCCCTTCTCCCAGTGGGGCAGACGCTGGTAATTACACTGCGGACCGCCGACATGGCATCCGTTCCCCCGGAAAACAACCAGGAACGATGCAACTGGCGGTTCAATTAGCAAGCGTTCTGTTTATTAGCTGCACGTTTGGGCTCTTAATTAAGTGGCTGAGGGATGCCACTGACGCTGCCCTGTTGTGTTCTTGCAGGGTTTGAATTACCAACGGTGAATAGTGGAGATATGTGGGGTCCTTAAAGGGCCGGCGTGGGCACAAAGAGGTGCAGAAATAAAGAGCTTGTGCTCGTTGAAAAACACGACAGCGTTGGTCATTTGTTCAAATATGGAAAAACCTTTCCTGTCGGAGAAGCAAAGGCAGAAGTAGCGTGTAATTTGTATCCTGATACAAAAGGTTTTAGACTTATGTTCCATATTTGAAAAAAAACAAACATGACTTCGAAACAAGAGATTTCAAATTTCGTCCCCTCGCCTTCCAACAGTCAATGCGGGTATCTTTTAGCCATTAAGCAATCCATCCCAACTTAACCAAAGAAGCAGCAGCTCACATCACCTTGAATTGTTTTCACTTTAACTTGTATTATAGTCGAGCAGTCGCTGGCTGCTTGCATTGGCCGATGCAACAGTTGCAGCTTGTGTAGCTCCCTGGCGGTGAGAATGGATTCAAGATTTAAGATGTTTTAATTGTCATATGCACAGATAAAAGATAGCTACTCCGTACAATGAAAAGCTTATTTATGGGTCCTCCATACACACAGAATTACAATAAACTTAGGGTAGAAAAAGTTATTTGATTTTGAATTAAGAATACCCCAAAAAATGCTAATAGTTTAAGAAAATGTGTAAAATAAGGCACAACAATATGACACCAGTATTGCACAATCGGTGTATAAAGTGCACTATGCATTGCAACAAATATTTCAAGTATATTTGGAGTGTGGTGCTGCCTCAGCTGGGCTCAACAAATGTCCACTGTAACGTGCCATATGATGCATCGTCCATGTTGGACCGACACATTACGGACACGAGCATCTCCAACCTGAGTGTTTTAAAAAAGAAAAAAATCTTGTTTTACCGCTTAATTTTCCGTTCAATATGAAGTAGACATGAGTAGCCAACTGGTGTCAATAGCGTGACACAGTGGGTTGGTTTTGGAGTGTTTTGAGTCACAAGCTGCCACATCCCTGAGTCATCACTGTTGAGCCTCTGTGAGCCTTTAACACACTCCAGTCTTAAACTGCATTCAGGAGGTTTTGGTGAACAACTTTCCAATGCCGCCTCTCAAAAACACCGACTGGCTTTTGGCGGGGATTACAGTTCAGTGCACAAGATGTGCCAACTGACAATGTCCATGGCATTTGGCAAAGATGTGCGCGACACGATGTTCTTTGTCCGGGCTGCAAACACATGGCGCCGCGATTTGAACCGTGGCTGTGTTTTTTGGAGAGCAGCTTGCGAAAGCTTGATAAATCCTATAAGTGTGTGATCGCAGCTAAATCCAGAGCAATCTATGGCTCTCCCCAGCAAGGATCAAAGCAAAAATAAATTGGCGTCCTGGAACCCCTCGAAACAGCAAAACCATCCATGACCCACACATGGTCGGAGTAGGATTTTAAAAGGGAGTGATGCCTTTAAATGTATTCTGGCCCGGAGATTTAAATGGACAC
Source organism: Cottus gobio (assembly GCA_023566465.1). Classification (NCBI taxonomy): domain Eukaryota; kingdom Metazoa; phylum Chordata; class Actinopteri; order Perciformes; family Cottidae; genus Cottus; species Cottus gobio. The sequence goes on from CM042218.1 coordinate 6,208,822, forward strand.
GAGCGAGCGATCGGATGGCCGGCTCGCTGACATCCACGCCGGAGTTTGGAGATGGCGACACAGTCGGGTGTTTCTTCCTGAACTACTGTGTCTGAGCTGTTATTTCGGAGCTGAAATGTCCAAAAGCAAAACAGCATCAAGCGACAGCCTCAGCTGGAGAACTGAGAGTCGCTGCAAAGACTTAAACATCAAGGTCCTCAGATCCTTTCCTCCGACTTGAAGAGAATTTCAAATAGGAGAATTGGTTTTGTTTGCGAGAGGAAAGAAAAGGACTCCAAAGGATTCCACATAAGACTTTACGTTTTTGGACTCCAGCGCATAGAACAAACACACACAAAGGAATCCGCCGGCCGCCGACTCTCTTTTTCATGCTATACTTTTGCCGAAATTCTCGAGAGGCAGCAGGGAAAGCAAAAAAAAAAAAAAGGAAAATGCGAGACTTGATCCTGAAGACATGCCAGCCAGCAGAGCCCATTAGCAGCATCTTGATTCGGTGCTGCAGTATCTCCTTGGTTAATCTGTTAATCTGGTAATCAAGGGCCCTTTTTTTTCTGGACACACACACACTTACACATTACAATCTGTTTTCCCCCGTAAGAAGTTGGACACGTTTTATCTGGTGCCCTACATGTACTCAGCGTCAATTAATCTCAACCTACAGCGCTGCGATGTCGAGCGTTATGCAACTGCCGCCTTGTCACAGCCACGAGGCCTGAGCAGGACGGGCATCCTTCACATCGGCTGTGACTTTGCTCGTGATTGATTGCATGTCTGCTTCTTGACAGCCAATATTCTGCAGGACTGCAAGGCGGCATTGGCGCCCACCCCATCCAACCCCATCCTCCGCCTCCTGGATGTTCACCATTGACCGCTGTAGAACGGGAGGCAGGGATTATTTTGTATTTCAACCTTCACAAAGTCGAGCTGAATTATTGTTAAATTGCCCCATGTGTGACTGGGCGACTGTGGATCAGTGGTTAGCAGGTCCGTCTTTCAATCAGAGGATCAGTGGTTAGCAGGTCCGTCTTTCAATCAGAGGATCAGTGGTTAGCAGGTATGTCTTTCAATCAGATGATCTGTGGTTAGCAGGTCCATCTTTCAATCAGAGGATATGTGGTTAGCAGGTATGTCTTTCAATCAGATGATCTGTGGTTAGCAGGTCCATCTTTCAATCAGAGGATCAGTGGTTAGCAGGTATGTCTTTCAATCAGAGGATCAGTGGTTAGCAGGTCCATCTTTCAATCAGAGGATCAGTGGTTAGCAGGTATGTCTTTCAATCAGAGGATCAGTGGTTAGCAGGTCCATCTTTCAATCAGAGGATCAGTGGTTAGCAGGTATGTCTTTCAATCAGATGATCTGTGGTTAGCAGGTCCATCTTTCAATCAGAGGATTGGTGGTTCGATCCCCGGCTCTGCTAGTCCATGTTGATGTGTCCTTGAGCAAGACACTTAACCCTAATTGCTCACCATGGCTGTGTCTACGGCATGTAAGTCTCTTTGGATAGCCTCCAGCTAAATGTAATATAATGTGGATTAGCACATACTGCCCTATTGTTCTGCTTTGCGTACATGTAATCCACAATGATTCCCAGTCACAAATGGTTCTGCATGTGCATTATGTTTGATTGTATAGCTAGACTGTGAGAGGATGTACAGCACAAAGGAATTTGGAGGGTAAATGAAGATATTATGATTTTGTCGCAGCAATTAGGGGACAACTGGGAGTTTGATTTCCAGTGAGACGGAGACGACAGCTGGCGAGCAGCGTATGTCAGAGAAGAGTACCTTTCCAAGGGTGAGATTGAGGATCGTACATTGAGTTCTTTGTATTGTCAACACACTTTGTAATCCCCTAATCAAAGACGCTCCCCCTAGCGCTGAATGAAAGGGAACTCCGACAATTTTCTTTTAAAATGTTAAATGAGCTGGTATATTAATTATCTTGAGAGGGTAAATACAAAATCTATCTTATCTGTTGTGGCTGCTTTGTGTTGCAAATGCTTCATCAAATTCAACACTGACTGTGGCTCAGGGGTTAGCAGGTCTGTCTTTCAATCAGAGGATCAGTGGTTAGCAGGTCTGTCTTTCAATCAGAGGATCAGTGGGCAGCAGGTCCGACTTGCCGTGTCTATGGTCTACTGTATATCGTGACATACAGACCATAGTTTCTATCATTTAACTAATTACATTTCATTTAGCTGAGGCTTTTATCCAAAGTCTACTGTATAGCATATACAGTAGACCGTAGACACAGCAACGGTGAGCAATGAGGGTTAAGTGTCTTGCTCAAGGACACATCAACATGGACTAGAGGAGCCGGGTTTTGAACCACCGATCCTCTGATTGAAAGACAGACCTGCTAACCACTGACCCACAGTCACCCCCATAATTTTCCAACTAATTTACCAACTAATTTTCTTTAAACAAATTGTGACTAGAGAATAAACTGAGTAGTTAATTTACAGTCACACTTTAAAAGTGTGCTCAACCAATTGTTCACACCAATTTCTGCTCTGTAAAGGTGAGTGAACCTTAACTTTGGGTTAGTTTTTTGTCTTTCTTCTCCTCAGCCTGTCAAACAGTTGTGTAATGGTTTTCTGTGGCTTTGGAGCAGCTTTGTCAAGTCTGCGAAAAAATAACCCCCGATGATGTCACTGGGATTTTGTGGGCTTGGATTTTAAAGCCGCCCATTTATAAAACAAAGCCTGTATTACCAACCGGGGGCATTCGTAGAGGAAGTTCCAAACACCAATATGTTGCCTACACTAAGGGATCTGTAGTATCCAGCATGTTGGGGCCTTGATTTCAACTCTTCTTTTTCATCATCTGTCCCCCAACGTCATGAAGAACAGTACTAATGTGTTGGAGCATCCCTTTTAAGCCCCTGAAAATGTTTCTTCCAAGTTATTTCTTAATAACATTAAATATGCATGACTTAATAAGCACAAATCAAAGTAAAACAACAACAACTCTTTATCCCCCCCAACACAAATCAATGTATCAGCTTTAGCAGGACTGTGTGGGTGTGCTGTACATTGCAAAGAGAAATAAACACAAGAAATTGGTAAAATAAAGAAAAGTACGTCAACAATTCACGGCTACACAGAAAAGAAGAATAAAGATGTGAATTAGCTCAGACATCCATTTCAGTAATAATAACAGTGATTATGCCATAAACAACTAATTTTAGAGTCACTTCCTTTAAAAAAGATAAAACTCTCCAAACCTGGCGGTGTAACCACTGAGTCATTGGTATTGATCGGCTAATCTAACACGATTGCTGATATATATTTTAGCCAATCTGTGCTATGGAATAGTAAAACTGCCCATTTACTCCTCAGATTAACACACTTCGGTACCAACAAAGTGGAACGCACTGACACTTATATCACCTACATTTAGACATCCCCCTTTCTTTCCCCCCCTTCTTTGAAATCTCCTTTCATCAACACTTCCTCTGCAGCAGGGGGCGGAAGAGACGAAGCTGTCAGCTCTCCTCACAGCACAACAAATCTTCCCCCGATATCCAGCCCTTCACCAGAGATTACCGACACACAAGCGGTGGTGGGTGGGAAGCCTCGGCACGCTGCATTCCCGCTTTCTCTCTCCTCCTTTCCCTCCCTTCCTCCCTCCATCCCCCCCACACTTACTGACTCTCTCCTCGTGCCTTCTTATTTCCTTTACATCGCTCCCCTACATCAGCTCCCCAGGGTGTCGGCTCTGCTGAGGGGGTAGGAGGGTGGGGGGGGGGGGGGGGGGGAAGATATAGCGAGAAGATATATTATGTGCAATGTGCAGAGCCACCAGAGGGACAGTGATCACACTAACAAGGAGGGGATGGTGGAGTTGGGCTGCTGCTGCTGCTGCTGCTGCTGCTGCTGGTGGTGGTGGTGGTGGTGGTGGTGGTGGTGGTGGTGGTGGTGGGCATCCTCTTCCGACTGCAGACCCTTTCAAATGCGATAAAATAAAGGCCTGCCATGGGTATCTCTGAATGTTCCTTTTAAGGGGCCGACAGTGAGATAGATGTGCTTTAATATCGCTCTTATATCTGGAGTCAAGTCTTTAAGAGTGCAGGGTGCAAAAGAAAAGCAATGGCTACTGTGAAGACGCCTCTGCACACCCTCTTCAAGGGTGCGCTGTTTTCCATTGCAAACACTTATTTATTTTCTTTTATCTACATGCCACTCATCCTTCCTTCCATCTCCCCCTTTTCTAGTTCCCTCCCTCCCTCCCTCCCTCCCTCCCTCCATCGCAGAGCTTTTGCTCCCCGGCTCTTGTTGGGCTGAACGCTGCTGGCTGCTAACGCTGGCCGGGCGCCACTCCGCTGCCAGGCCGGTGACACCGCTCCGGCTAGACGGGCAGTGGACCGGGGGGAAGGGGGGGGGGGAGAGGCCGTGTTCGCCGAGCTGTCTAGAAGACCTTTGGCGTCTCCTTTCGTCGACTGTGCAGAGAGACCCCCGTGCGGCGCGTTATCAGCTGGCTGCTGAACAAACACCCACCTACCTGTCAGCACCCCTGCCACCTCGCCGCAGCACTTCCCGGTGATAATTGAAGAGGGATGTGGCACAGGCCCCGCGGTAAATGCCGTCCTCTCAGAGAGGGGTCCTTTTCCCTTTGCCGAGCGACCCCATGATGCGAATCTACGTGTCGGTTTAAAGGATTAGTCTGCGGTTTAATTGCCCAACCGCTCTGAGTGGGTAGGACACGATCAAAACACAAGGAGCAAATTTTGGATTTAAATCTTTTAATTCATGCGGCCAAACAAACTCTAATGAGGAGTTTTAGTGCAGCGGTGATCAGGAGACTTTAGTTTCCATGGAGTTGACTTTAAGCAGCTGGGGTTCAGCTCATGCATGCAAACATCCATGTATTCGTGCATGCATGCATCGCCACCTCCTGAGCCCCACACACTGTCGCTCTCGCAAACGCACACCAGCACCGGGCTGAGGAGCTCTTTGAAACCCACCTATCAAGCCATTATGCACACGGCAGGGAAAAGCGATCCAGCATAAGTGCATTGATCTCCGCGGCCTCGTTCTGTCTGATGAAGACCCCGAGCCGAGTGATAACATTTCACAGCCAGACAAGCCGCTGCTACGTTCGAGTGCACGGCTGAGCGGACGGACGGCGGCGGTAAAAAAAAAAAAAATCAACAACAGATCACGGTCTGATTGAGGCGAACATCTTAAGGCATTTGAAGAGAGCTTCAGTGGGCTCTTAAGGAAGCGTTTCTTTAAAGCAGATCCAGTGATTCTCTCGGAGGTGATTGCAGGCTCGGCTGCATTGTGAAGTGCATTAAGGCGCACAACATCTCAGCATCTCTCGATACGCCTACCTGTGACATGTAGGAACGCACTCTGGATTCAAGGGGTACAAGAGCGTGAGATTGGAAACGGTATGGAAACCCAGTGAAGGTGTCTGGAGGCAAGACCCGAGTAAATCTGGGTGATGTTTGCCTTTTATCAAAGTTTTTTTTTTTAAACTAATGCCATGTGAGGCTGCTACTGTGGTGGTACAGGGCACCACCACCAGGGGGTGCTATGGGAATCCTGGCCGAAACTAAAAATGTCTCTCTCTCTCCCCGTACAAGCAGACGGAAGCTGGCCAACCGGGAGGGGGACGCCCGCAGCTGTAGCGCATTATGTCGTCAGGGCACAGTTAAAGGCGCTCTCCTCCCGGAGGGCCAGCGTCGGGTGATTCCTGTGCATGCCTTGCCCTTCATGTCCGGGAACATCCCGTGCTACGCCAAGCTTCTGCCTCGTCTCGTCGTTACGCTGTTTTCACTACGGACCTGACTCCAGAGCTACGTCGCTACGCTACGAACCGGACTCCTGTGCTCCGCTACGCTCCACTTTGAGTATTGCCACCACCACCGGTCACTCTGTGCTACACTGTGAATAAACGTCCACTTCTGCACCAACTTCCCTGCTTCTCTTGCCATCTGCTTTTGGGTCCCGTCACAAATCCTGACAGAATCACCCGACCAACAGTATGGACCCAGCAGACCCGGCCTCCGTCCAGGCGGCCCTCAGCGCGCGTGTGGCTCGCGTCGAGAGGAACGAGCACCTCTTTGCACGGATCTTCGAAAAATTGGATGGGCTGGACCGGCGGATGGACCAGCAGGCCGCAGCAACAACAGCGCCGCCCAGCATCCCGGCGGCGAGTGGGTTTTTTTTTCCTACATCTCCCGTCTCCTTCCTGTGGCCGACAGGCGGGAGGGAACTCAGCCCTCCGGCCGTCTCCCCTCCACCCACCCTTGTCTGGCCGACCGGCGGGAGGGAGCTCAGCCCTCCGGCCGTTGCCCCTCCATCCACCCTTGTCTGGCCGACCGGCGGGAGGGAGCTCAGCCCTCCGGCCGTTGCCCCTCCATCCACCCTTGTCGGGCCGACCGGCGGGAGCGAGCTCAGCCCTCCGGCCGTTCCCCCTCCGCCCACCCTTGTCTGGCCGACCCGTGGACGCCCGGAGGCGTCCGTGGAGGGGGGGGGTACGGTCCACCAGTCCGGTCGGCGTCCCGGCCGACTTCAGCTCCCCGGTCCTGTCAGCCCCTGTCCCGAGTCCCCCGACTGTGCCGCTGTCAGCCCCGGTCCCGAGTCCCCCGACTGTGCCGCTGTCAGCCCCTGTCCCGAGTTCCCCGACTGTGCCGCTGTCAGCCCCGGTCCGAGCCTCCTCACCCGTGCCGCGGTTAGCCCCGGCCCCTGTTCCCTCGAGTCCCGTCGGCGGTCCGGCCAACACATGTCCCTCGAGTCCCATCGGCGGTCCGGCCAACACATGTCCCTCGAGTCCCGTCGGCGGTCCGGCCGACACATGTCCCTCTAGTCCCGTCGGCGGTCCGGCCGACACATGTCCCTCGAGTCCCGTCGGCGGTCCGGCCGACACATGTCCCCCCAGTCCCGTTAAGTCCCGTCCCGAGCTCCGTCCGTTCAGGTCCCGTCCCGAGCTCCGTCCGTTCAGGTCCCGTCCCGAGCCCCGTCCGTTCAGGTCCCGTCCCGAGCCCCGTCCGTTCAGGTCCCGTCCCGAGCCCCGTCCGTTCAGGTCCCGTCCCGAGCCCCGTCCGTTCAGGTCCCGTCCCGAGCCCAGTCCAGTCAGGTCCCGTCCCGAGCCCAGTCCAGTCCGGGCCCGTCCCCCTGAGTCCCCGCCTGGTGGCCGTCCCCCGGCCCGTCCCCCAGAGTCCCTGCACGGGGGCCGTTCTCCGGCCCGTACCCCTCTGTCGCTGTTCCCTGTGTTCCAGGTTCCTCCCCTCAGGCCAGTTCCCGCCAGAGGCGTCGGCCCCTCCGGCCGTTCCCCCGCCACCCACCCTGGCCTGGCAGTTCCATGGACGCCAGGAGGCGTCCGTTGAGGGGGGGGTACTGTGGTGGTACAGGGCACCACCACCAGGGGGTGCTATGGGAATCCTGGCCGCAACTAAAAATGTCTCTCTCTCTCCCCGTACAAGCAGACGGAAGCTGGCCAACCGGGAGGGGGACGCCCGCAGCTGTAGCGCATTATGTCGTCAGGGCACAGTTAAAGGCGCTCTCCTCCCGGAGGGCCAGCGTCGGGTGATTCCTGTGCATGCCTTGCCTTGCCCTTCATGTCCGGGAACATCCCGTGCTACGCCAAGCTTCTGCCTCGTCTCGTCGTTACGCTGTTTTCACTACAGACCTGACTCCAGAGCTACGTCGCTACGCTACGAACCGGACTCCTGTGCTACGCTACGCTCCACTTTGAGTATTGCCACCACCACCTGTCACTCTGTGCTACACTGTGAATAAACGTCCACTTCTGCACCAACTTCCCTGCTTCTCTTGCCATCTGCTTTTGGGTCCCGTCACGTATCCTGACAGCTACATCATAATGCCTCTATCCTCAGGGGAAATGTGCACTGAGCGTGTCTGGCATCGCAGCATAGGAAGTTATACTGCCCTTTTAAAAAAAAAAAGGGAGCCATACTTATAGAGTTGAATAAATAAAAATAAAAACACGGCTAAGAAGATGTAAATATCCAAGCAGGACCTCAATGCTGTCACGCTGCCCTTGGATGAAGAATATCTGTCTGGCAGACATGGCCCCCGGGTGAACCTGGCATTTGATGCAATTTGTCTGGTCCCAGGGCTGAATACACAATAAAGACGGCCTGTTTCTCGGTCAGCTCCCCCGTCAGAGTGTGAGAGTTTTTTTTATTCTTTATTATTGTGTGTTGACTCTCTCCGTCAAAATACGTCTTATTGAAGTATTTCATTTGGATTGTAAGGCTTCTTACTTACTAAACTTGATCCGTCTGCAGGGTATTACTGGGAGTTTTCTTTTGCAAGCAACATGCAAACAGCGTGCTCAGAACAAAGCCTACACCTTGCTGAAATTGTTTCATTTGGAACAAAATGTCATTACAAGCCATTCAATATAACAATCCTTAAGCCTCCTCAAAGTATATAACACTTTACACATAAAGCACAGCTGTGGGTGCAAATCCAACTTCAAAATCCTATTTGAATGATCTAATATGGCTTTCATATCTTCTTCCTTTTCTTATTTCTCTCTTTTTTTTTTTTTTAACAGCGCTTCCCCGTGACATTACTCTCCTGTGATCAAAGGTGCTTTGTCAGCGGTATAGACAGCTGACACCAGGTCAGCACCAATCAGAGTGTGAAGGTAGCAATAATACATAACACATGTCTCAGTAGACATCACTCCCCCAAAGTTCCTGCACGCCAATTAGATTAAAGCTGTATATTACTTGTGGAAGGAGCGCGGGGATGAAATCAATACCAAGTCTCCAGGCTGGAGCTCTGAAACAACAGCCACCGTCAGTTTGAGACCCGTGTCACGGGGGCCCAGTAAAGTGGGTTGCAGGGTCCACACGGGCCGTCCTGTCTCAGCCAATGTAGGTTCTGGAAGAAGCAATTACAGCAGGACTGCGGGGGAGCATAATCATTTATGAGACCCTTTGGTTTCCAAGAGGGCAATGAGAGTTATGGGAGCAAGATGGGATCTTCTGATATCTTTTATTTCTGTTAGACGCACCTTTTCCCGAACATTTAACGAAAGAAAAACTAAAGGTAGGATAAGACGTCTTCAACCGGCTCTTTGTTTTTCTTTTTTTGGCCGACAGGAAGTGAACGACGACCCCCGAGATGCTGCCCTTGAAACACAATGTCAATGAAATGGTCTATAATTAGATTTCGCGCTCTCTGCGGAGATTTAGTTGAGAAGATCTGATTTTCTGTCAGTTGAATATGACCTACTGACACGTTGATTAGCTTATCTTAGCAACACGACTGCAAACGCCAGGATCAGCTCGTCTGGCGTGTCTTTTTTGTGTAATAACAACAATATATATATTTTTTGGGGGATTATTTTTACAGGCTAGTTGTTTTAAGGCTAGTTGTTTTAAAATCTTTATGCTAGGCTAACCATCTTCTGGCTTTTGCCTCATACTTAGCAGACAGATATGGGAGTGATCTCAATTTGATCTTCCAAGAAAGCCCAGAGCCACCTGGTCCAACGTCAGACAAAGATAATAAAAAGCAACTGGACGATGCTAGTCTTTCACACAACGCTGGTTATGGTGGTGATGTGCTGTTGAGATATCGTCGTCGTAGAAAATAAAACCCGTGCTCAGCAGGAGGATGTGATTTAGCATAACGGGGAAAGTGGAGAGGAATCGAGACCATTAAGCTGGATAATGGGCTCTGAATGCAACAGCCACATCATTTAAACAGCAAATTGTGCGGATACATGGCTCTATTCAAGGGGTAAACAATGTAAATATCTGATTAATAAATACCTAATGTTACGCAAGATTAATAACACTAACCCCATGCAATTACTCAGCCTTCCTTTGCGGGCTCTGGCGCATGCGACACATAATCAACTGCAAGGTCAACGGAGAGCTCGGGTCAGGATACGGCACCGGCATAATAGGTCTTTTATACACAGAGATTAATCAGGAGCCGAGATGTGGTGACACTGCTTTATGAGTGCGTCTGCACTCACGGAAGCGGCGCTGAAACACATCTGTAGTCCTCAAAGGTCGACCGCAGCAGTTTAAGGAATCTTTCGCCGCTGCCCATAAATTACCCCTGATGAGCACCGTGATGGTCCGAGCCAAAAGGGTGGCTCCAGGAACCTTATCAATTCTATTATGCGCAGTGAAACAGCCAGGGGCCACCATTAAAGACGGAGCTAGCCAAGTCACGCTGCAGAAAAAAATGATAACGTGATTAAGTCTTGCCGGTTTCCAAAAATAAATAAAAAAATAAAAGAAATCAACATCAGTCGCAAAAGCTGAGCCATGATGCATCACAGCAGGGGGTATAATTAGATTTAATCAGGTTTAGAGGGTGAGAGTGAGTAGAAAAAAAAACACGAGCGCTAGTCCTCATTTAGGCGAAGGCGAGATGAATACTTATTTGATGGATTGCGCAACACACCCTTTGTCTGGATGATGTATAATACATAAGGCAGACAACAACATTAGCATGTTAAAGACAAGAACAGGAAATGCCCGCGTCAGCGGGCAGACAAGGAAGTTGATAAGAGGAGGATGTTGTGGAGACAGTGGCGGTAAATGGCAGAACGTGGGGTTGACTGATGGGGAGGGTAGCGTTTGAGAACACCGGATGCGGTGCACGTTTTATCTTGGGCGGCATTGAAATGGTTAAATTATCAATAAACCCAGTTTAATAGGAGGAAATCAAATATTTTCCTCCCCCTGTTTCCCCAAAACTCATTACAAGTTAAGCCTTCTGGCATTCCTTATACTTGAGAGTGAAAAATCTCAATTGTACAAGTGAAGAGGCGTTTTAGCACTCAATTGGGTGAAATAAACTCCCTCGCTTCCCTGACTGAATCCTCTTTTATTGGATTTTGCCGACAGAACAAAAAACAAATTTGAGCAAAAAAGATGCGAGTCGGAGCCTTGTGCCCCGGCTTAGTGCGCCGGCTGTGGCGGCACCTCGATGACAGATTGAGGGTTACGCGTGAAACAAAAAAAAAAGGGAGAAAGAGACAGGGATGGTATAGTGTCTTCTTCTGCAGGGCCTCCAGACAGCTTTGCAGGATAAACAAATGTGCACATTCACAGACACTTTTAGACGTGCAAAACACCATGTCCATGAACCACATTGAGCCGGTTTAAATTACCAACTATTCACAGACAATTCTTTTCTTTGTCGAGTTCCGCTGTAGTTCAATTTGAGCAGAAATGCTTTGGATAGGCTGCAAGGTGGTGTAGTGGCACGGCCACCTCTCAGCTAGAGGGGCCGGGGTTCGGTTCCCGGCGTGGGCGGGACTTCAGTGTGGAGTTTGCATGTTTTCCTTGTGTCAGCGTGGGTTCTCTCCGGGTTCTCCGGCTTCCCCCCACAGTCCAAAGACATGCAGCTCAGGTTAATTGCCGACTTATCCAGGGTGTACCTGCCTTCGCCCAATGTCAGCTGGGATTGCTCCGGCCCTGCCACCTTAAAACAGGATAAGCAGTTTGGATAATGGATGGATGCTTTGTATAGTCTACAGTGCCTTCAACACCATTCAGCCTTTGCTTCTGAGGGACAAGCTGGAGCAGACCGGGGTGGACCACCACCTCACTGCATGGATCCTGGACTACCTCACCAACCGTCCACAGTATGTGCGGATACGGGAGTGTGAGTCAGATCGGGTGTCCTGCAGCACGGGGGCTCCACAGGGAACCGTTCTGGCTCCATTCCTGTTCTCCATTTACACCTCGGACTTTAAACACAAGATAAAGAAGGCCAGCAGCGTGCTGGGGTGTCCTCTGGATACTGTGGAGGTGGTGGGAGACAGGAGGATGATGGCCAAGCTCTCATCCCTGATGAACCACGCCTCCCACCCCATGCAGGACACCCTGGCAGCTCTGCACAGCTCCTTCAGCCACCGGCTGATTCACCCCCGGTGTGTGAAGGAGAGGTACCGCAAGTCCTTCCTCCCTGCTGCTGTCAGGCTGCACAACAAGCTGACCTCCCAGTAGCCCACAAACATTCTGGTCTCTCAATACTTGAACACTTTTTATCACTCTGGTCACTTTAATCCATTCTGGTGCAATATTTTGTAATATTTTGTAATTTGTATATTCAATATTCTACTGTACATTCAATTTCTTCTTTACTGTTTATTTTATTATGTTTATTACTGTTTATTTATATTACTTGATTCCTCTTATCTTTTCGTTCTGAGCAATGCTGCTGTAATCCTGTAATTTCCCCACTGCGGGACTAATAAAGGATTATCTTATCTTATCTTATCTTATTCAGTGTCCAGACATACCTGCATACAGCTGTAACAGTAGACTTTAACTCAAATGTCTTCATATTTCATATTTGTAGAAAATAAACACAACAATACATACACAAAATGTGGTTGTGGCTGCTGCAGTTTCCCCCTTGATAAAACTAAATAAATCCCTCACGTCTTAAATGCACTGCCCTCTATCATCTGTCTGGCAGCTTTGGTTGCCATCGATGGCAGAGCCAGTGCACCGCGTCGACTTAGTCTAAAACCTTCACGCGGCTGCAGCTTTAGCAAAGGTTGTTTTATTCCGTCTGTGGCGAGACACAAACTTGGATGCAGCCTCCAGCCGTTAGACTTCCTCTCAGCAACAACAGTTTAGTTTCCATGCAGTGAATCAACAGCGAGTCTGGTGGTGAAGCAAAAGGCAAGCCAAGTTTATTTGTAGAGCACATTTCAGCAACGAGGCAATTCAAAGTGCTTCACATAAAACCATTAAAAGATAATGCAGAAGAAAACAAGATTTACAAAACATTAAGAACATTAATTAAAACATTAAAAAAACAGTTAAAAAGCAAAACATACAGAATTGAATAAAAGTTGCAGTGCAGTTTAAGAAATAAAATGCAGTATTGAGATGGAGAAATTGATTAATATCCTTGAATCTGGTTCAATTAAAGGCAACAGCAAACAGAAAAGTCAGGCAACTAGGGTTAAGTGTCTTGCTCAAGGACACATCGACATGGACTAGCGGAGCCGGGGTTTGAACCACCGATCATCTGATTGAAAGACATACCTGCTAACCACTGATCCTCTGATTGAAAGACAGACCTGCTAACCACTGATCCTCTGATTGAAAGACAGACCTGCTAACCACTGATCCTCTGATTGAAAGACAGACCTGCTAACCACTGATCATCTGATTGAAAGACATATCTGCTAACCACTGAGCCACAGTCTCCCCACATAACAGAGGAATAGATAGCCAAAGGGACGAATGGTGCTCATCACATGGTTGGCGTAATGAACCTTTAAGGATTGGGCCTACCAGCATTCCCTGACCTGATTATGTTTGAACGCACTGCATCTGGTGGGTTGATCTCAATCCAGCGTTGTTGAAAATCCATATGCAAAGAGGAACATTGGGCGTATTCCCAGCAGCACGTCTAGCGTCTGCAATCTATTTCAGATTCACCAGAACTGTAATGTGCTTCAATGGGATTACAAGTGATTTGCAGCCATCAAGAATTTGAGTGTGGCACACTCAAACAGCCGAGGCTGCGTTAAAAACAAGTGTTCACAATTATCTTGCCTGAAGCAAGACGAGGGTTTTGCATTTCAAAAGACACTTTTGACATTAGATATTTACAGGACATGTGGAAGGCAAGCCTGAAGGATCGGGTTTGTGCAGACAATATTTCTTAAAAGCTGGAAGACAAAGAGGATTTGTTTATTACTGTCATTTCATTGGCTGTTCGATGAGGAAATCGAAGAGATTAAGAAGACTAAATTAAATGACCACGACCTCTTAACCTTTAAGGAGCCAGCCATTTTTCAGCCAAACTTGCGAATGCTTTTTATCTCATATTAAATCCTGATTATCTCCTCATTCACAAGGTCTATTTGGAAAATTAAAAATGCTATAATATACAGAAGACCCTTGTGAAGATAGATAATAAGGCCATATAAGTGTTAGTGGTATATTGGTTTATGATAGTACACAGAAAACAAAAATATATATATTTTTTTCGAAGAAAAGTAATTAAAAGTTAATTTTTATTATCTTAACTATATCAACGAACACTTTTTGTTTAATTGTAACATAGCTCAATATTATAGGAGTGGCTTTGATTGAGTGAAGTTAAATATTTTTAATTATTATTTTAGTTCAGACATGTCGAAAACTCATGTCAACTCCGCTCAAGCTAGAAAGTTGGGGGGCGACTGTGGCTCAGTGGTTAGCAAGTCGGTCTTTCAATCAGAAGGTCGGTGGTTCGATCCCCGGCTCCGGCAGTCCGTGTCGTTGTGTCCTTGAGCAAGACACTTAACCCTCATTGCTCACCGTTGCTGTGTCTACGGTCTACTGTACACTGTATATCATGTAAGTCGCTTTGGATAAAAGCGTCAGCTAAATGAAATGTAATGTAAAAAGTTCCCACAGTCCTCGGTGGTCCCTGAACGGGTCTCGTTTCACTGCAGCAGCGTGATCTTGGCCTTAGCTGTGAGGAGGTAGCAGGAAGGCCTGGAATATTCATATTTGAGCCATACATTTTCATATTTTTTGCTGGACACAAATGACATTCTTGTGCATATCTTTGCGATGCATTTATTTTTTCTTATATTTTTTGATATGCTCAGTCCCAGAGGCTGAAACCCAGTGTCCCAAAATTATCACTAATGGGGCCTATCAACACATTACATAATGGCGGCAGTTACCATTTTCAATAATGTGTGATTCTTTTGAATCGGCACATGCTGTATTCTCTTTGCTCCGGACCATACTGTATATTGTGTAATATTAATGGGCAAAACGTTTCTTTAGGTAAGGAATTATTTATTCCATGTTGCGAGTGGTGGGGAGGTCAAACTGAGGCTTTTGTTGGCAGCAGGTTACATCATGGTGCCGGGTTCGGTGAAGTATTTCTTATCCTTGTATTTATCGTTATTTCCAACAATAAGAGATTTTTGGTTCTCTTCTGTTCTCAAATATGTTAGAAATGGGTTATACATTTCATAAAGGCCTCAGTAATGCACAAACTAACCCCATTGCCAGGATAACAGTACTTCATTTATTTGTCCATCATGCACCTCTGGAAGTGCCGTGGCCATATTCTGGAAGAAATTGTGCTAAAATATCCATGAGATGGATCGTCTCGGTCGGACCAGCCTTTCAAGATTAGTCGGGATGGAGCATCAATAATATATTATGAGTCATCAGCGTTGCATATTTGATGGCTAGTCGGAGACAGGCTACACTACTATGGCGATTACCATCTGTAACCCTTCCTCCCTCTTTAACCAGACCTTGAACGTAAATATGTGTTTTTTTTCTCGGCAGAGAACACTGACCGGAAGGTTTGGGAGTTTTCAGAGTCGTCCGTTATCGACTGAAATCTTTAAAAGGTTTCACTTCAGTGATTTGGTTTTTGAGAAAGCGGAAGCAGCCTCCTGTAACAATTTGCTAACAATTAGTGCAGTGGATATGATATGAATCACTGGATTAGGCAGCATGACAGATACATATTGAGGTTCTCTCAAAAGGAATGAGACTGAGAACACCTTGGAGTTTAGCTCATGTCACTGCACTGCAAAAATACCTAGATAAAATGACAAACCTTCAGAGATTCAGAAAGACATCAAAGTGATGATGTCAGTATGTGAAGCTAAGTACAAAAGAATCTGTGCTGTGCACAAAAAACCTTTCTCGGTTTCCCCACGAGCGGAGTGATGTCACCTCTAAGTCAAAATGCTACATTTGAACAAATCCCAATGTCAAATGATCTGAAAAAACGTCTCACATATGATCTGAAACGCTGAACCTCAATCCACTTAGCTCATTAAATACCGAATGAAACAATGCTTTCTTAAAAAAAGGAGCTCGATGGTGTCTATTGCCTCCACACGGCTCTCAACATGGCGGCCTGCAGCTAACGGCATGCTAACGGCATGTTGCCAGAGCTAAAAGGTGTTTACCTGATGGAGGTAACAGATAACGCTGCGGTTCAGATCGGCCTCGTCAGCTGTAAGAGTGGCGGTTGTGAGCTAGCCAGTGGAGCACGCTCACGTGCACTGAAAGCATGCACGCTCACGTGCACTGAAAGCACGCATGCACAGCCCATAATATGAAAGAGTGGCGAAGCTCGGATAACAAGACACACAAAGGGAGAGTAGCCCCTTTAACGCCAATATATAATATTAAATACAGCAACTTGGATTTTATAGTATATGGGCGACTGTGGGTCAGTGGTTAGCAGGTCAGTCTTTCAATCAGAGGATCGGTGGTTTGATCCCTGGCACCTTGGATAAAAGCGTCAGCTAAATGTAATGTATAGTTTTACCAAGACACAAGTTTCATCCTAATGATCTCAAACAAATCTTAGATAATTAAACAAATCTGATGAATTGATACTTTAAATGTAGTCCAGGATCAGCTAGACTGCAGCGAACTGTCGATTAGCGATCAATAAGAAACGCCGTTAAAGATCCCACAGCTCAGATCCACCGTTGTGGATGTGAGCGTCTGTTCACGAGGGCGGACGGTGACATTCAGCATCAGACACACGTGGGCGTTCCTGCAAAGCTTTGAATTCAGACATGAAAAGGAGAAACGTTGACGTAAGAAAGACTGAAGAAGAAGAAGAAGAAGAAGCAGAAGATCTGGTGCTTTATTCACCCTGCCGGTGGATCATTCTGAGGAATTTAAAGCGAACCCCTCGCATCAACGTTTTGTTCCTGGTGAAACCAGACCTCCATTTGTGTCTTTGAGCCACGCGAGTGACTCACTGTGGCGTCGCCCAGTCAAACTCTGCAGGAATCACATCGACTCGGGCAACAAGTAAAACATCATGCATTATACGGACCCACAAATGTATGCTAATCAGAGTTTTTGTGTTAGTGTTTTTCCGCCACAGCCCCCTGCAGTAAGCTGCCAATAGACGGCACCCGGAGGAAGGATTTAAGTGCCGTGGTTGGTGGCGGCCGCTAACACCTTAAATGCATCCTGTTTTGTAAAAGGCTCGGCGGGCTACTGCGGGCGGATGGCGCCCATTAAACAGAACTCCCATAAACTGAGCCCCGTGTTTGAATGTTCATGACAATGGGAGATTGAGAAAAGGATACAAGGAAGTTGTGCCCTCTCAGATGCCCTTAACTGAAACCGCTCTGCCAAATGGTTTTATGGATGAATGCTTATCCATATTCCGGCGGGTCTAAGTGATGCGATTTCACTGTTGATTACCTCCGCTGATCGGTGTGATTAGTTTAGCGTTGGATAAATATAGGAGGCCGCCGGATGGAATGATGAATACATACGGACCCCGCACCGTGTCAAGACAAACAATGCAGGGATTACGACGGTGAGAATCGCGGTGGATAAACCAAGAGGCTGATTTTAATAATCCTGATGAGCTCCCAGCAACCGGCCCCCGCAAGGTCAACGGGCGACATTTAATTGCAGCTAATCTCAAGTTGGGTTCGGTGTGTGTAGTTTGACCTTCGCCGGCAGGAGTTATTTGGAGCATGTCATTCTGCAGGATTAACATGATACCAATCTCCTAGCCTTTAATCTGCCGGTAATTCAAACCGCCAACATTGATCCACGTGCCTAAATGGACGTCTGCCGCATATCGGATGTTTCACCTCGGCGAGGCACTTCATCAACACAACTCAAAGTGACATTTTGGGGCAGCGGTGCGTCTCCATGCCTGCCCTAAAAGGCCTTTTTTTGCCTCTCAGTGTTGGCGGCCAGGCATCCCAGGACGTGATACATAAAGCATCAGATTGCACATGAGCGCCGATCCAAACAACTTGTCATGGAGAGATATTTACTCCTCGGTTAAGACATTATTCACACACAACTACGCCCTTGGTGGATAAGGAGCCGCCTCGGCCTGAAAGAAGAGTCGTCCTGTTCACCTCATCTGTCCCGGAGAGGGGAGGCAGGCATGGGAGGCGAGGGAGAGGGTGGATATAGAGGCGGAGAAGCAAAGATGGAAAAAGCAAGTAAATAAACACATGGAGGACCGTGGATGAAGACAGGAAACAGAACCCAAAAAAGACAAATCAGATGTTGGAAAACGTTTTGCCAGTTTATTTTACTTATCACATTTTCCATATTAACAATGACTTAACAACGAATGACTGAAATGGGAAAGGAGTCCTTTGTAGTGACCACCATGCAGATAAGACAAATGTGATGCCTTTCAGATCATATTTTAAAAACCCAGAACAAAGCTAGCTTCAAAAAACAAGTGAAGCGACACTTCATGGCTGTTTGCACGGGAAGTCAATTTTACTTTTATTTACTCATCTATTCTTTTTCCTTTACCTGTTGTTTTTGTATGTTGATTTCTTCTTTGTTCTATGTTTTGTGTGGACCCCAGGAAGAGTCTGCATCAGCTAATGGGGATCCTAATAAAATCATCGATCCTAAAACACACATCAACCTGGTTTTAAGCCACAGAAGGCAGCCGTTTCACTCACTTTGTAACTAGCTGGTGGAAAAAGTGGTACAGTTGTCTTCTCCAGAGCCCGATATATAGGCAACAAACACACACACACACACACACACACACACACACACACACACATGCCTTATGCTTTGAATTTCTGTATATTCGGCCTTGCACTTAGCGATGCTTCTCAAGTTTCATCAATTACCTCGATTAGTATGTTTTTACTGTCAACGGGAATGAGGACCCGCACTACTTATGTACCCACGTTGCATCAATCCAGCCGGTTAAAAACTCTTCAAGCCCTATGCGTAATGCAGGAGAGACCACCATTTAGGCTAAAACCCCTCTTAACACTTAACCAACCGCTGAGCAGTGGTCAGTTGGCTCTCCGGCTCTCAAGGCAGGTCTGGTGATAGTGGAGAACCCTTGTGTGTGAAAGGTGTGTGTGTGTGTGTGTGTGTGTGAGAGACATGCATATGTGCTCTCCGCCTGTGTGTCTGTGACAGCGGCTCAGCGGTAAGACGAATGTTTCCTTCCAGTTGACCGGCGTCCATCCTGCTTGTGTAAAACATCTCTGTCACTCAACAGCGGTCCTCTATGCAGAGCCTCATTAGTCTAACCACACACACATGCAGCCAGGCGTCTCAGCTATCTGCGGTGCACAACTGCCGGTTTTACCCCCACAGACAGACTCACTACACTACACTACACTCGGGCATTTAAGCAAGCAGATGCACACTCATAGTAGTCTGCAGAGTAATACACACATGTGCAATACACAAAGACAGTTTCATTTATGAATGAACCTTGATGTTCGGTTACTGAGGCGTAACCACGTACGCGGCTTTACTTCCGGTTTCCGTAGACTGTAAAAAGCTCTCCAAAGCAGTGCAATGTATATTTTCATACACACTGTCTGACATGTGGAAGAAGAGGGTTTTATTATTTGTGGAATCTAAAAGGAAGCTGCAGCATAATCAGCCAATCGGCTACCTGGGCTCCAGATAATGTTATCTAGGGGTGTGTTTAATATCCCCAATGGTCATACACACACACACATACCCACACAATTGCAGTGGATGTGAGTTTGTGTGTGTGTGTGTGTGTGAGCTTTGGAAACGGCCCAGAACGCTTGTGGAAGCCAGTCTGTCCGACTCGGGCTGCCGACTGTGACTTCGTTCGGCATCAACTAATCGCTGATGCCAAAGACGTCCGCTCTGAGTTTAGAAACGACTCGCTGTATAGTTCGGTCGTGACGCTGAAACTAATGTAGCCTCGGGAGCCAAGAAAGACCTTCTGCTGTGCAGCTCATCTTGGGGACTGTAGTGGGCGCCGGGAAGAGGAGCCAAAAGAGCACCGAAGGAAAAAGCGCATGCTGGTCCGCCGCCTTCCTCGACCTCTAGAAGTCTGCTCGCCACAGCGGCGTCTCATCCAAACATGTCACGGCGTCATGGTTGATATTTGTGTGTTGAGTGTCGTGTCGATTGCGAGGCTACAATCTGAGCATCTGTGGGCGTATTTGTGGAAAAAATGTGCCCAAATCTGGAATCATCTGTTTGGATGTGTGTCTTTCTCTCCTCCCCCCCTTAGCCATGCAGCAAGCTCGGGGGAAACTCCCATCTCACCAGCTCTGCTATTCCCCCGCAGCCTTTGCGGCGTACAGCAGACATTGTGAGGAGGAGACGTGACTCATCCCCCTCCCCCTCCCCCCCTCTCTCCCTCTGCATCCAAGCTATCTGTTTGTGTGCCTGGTTTTCTAGCCTTGACTGGCTGACTTGAGAGTCACAGTGGCACCGTTGCCCCCCGGCCAAAACAAGACTTGATGAGCAAAGACACACTTTTCTCCCTATTTTCCTTCCCAGGTGGGGACCACCTCCCTGTGTGAGGTCACATCTCTGTCTACCTATCTGTGGAAATGCCGACCGGGAGTCTGCAGCAGGCTTGTTTATACAGCTGGATCATGCAAAGACACATTTCTTTCTTAAGCCTGCAAACACACTTGAGTTCTCTTTTTCATTTATATTGTTTCATGCTCAAATATTGTAATAAACCCCTTTGTTATGAATACTTTTCTTCAACATGCTTCCTATACTATACTTATATAATTGTCTGCATTTCCGAAGACACTGTCAAAAAGCTCAAAGGTTGTTTGACATCCCAGCATGGGGGTCTCCCCTCAGCTGTAGACCACTTTGACAAATGACTCACAGGAAACTTGGCTCTCTTGAGACTTGATTGCAACAACATGTCGGAAACAATCTTCACAGCCTCATAGCTACACCACCTGCATATTTAATTTGTAGGATTATTGATTTAAAAGACAGCTTTTGCTGTTCATATGCGACCGCAGGCACAGCGCCTGGATTTCAATTTTGGATATTTTAATTCAAAAGCTAATACTGTTTCTTTTCTTGGTCGTTTTCTTGAATTGCTTGTTTCTCCAAAACAGAAATGACTGATATCATGATGGAGAAGACGGCTCGTGCATCTGGTTGATGTCGCTTTTGAATTTCTTCCCGAAAACATTTCCAAGCCGAGATAGTTTATTATTCACCAGCAACACAACAGTCAGAAGGCTATACAAGTGGCATGAGTGTATATCTATAATTTTTTTTCGCGTGGATTGTGTAATGTAAATAAACTGTGCTATGTGGACCTCAGGAAGAAAAGCTGTCAATGGGGATCTAATCAGGATCTTAGTAAATTATTAATATTCACCTTTTCAGTGCTTGTGCACACATCTGAGTGTCTGGAGTACCTACCAACCCACAAACTGTAAAATAAAAAAAAGCCAGTCAGTTTCTTGTGTCTGAAAACATGTGATTTAACAAGGCATTCTGATGTGGTTCCCCTTCATATGTCACATGCAGGACCAATAGAACAAACCGCCCAAAATCTGAGCACCTCAATCGAGAACTACATTTGAAAAGGTGCGTCACATTTTTCAGGAGGCGGGCCTAAAGAGATGAAAGAGCGCTAAAATGGAGCATTTCAGACAGAGGGTGAGATAGATAGATAGATAGATAGATAGATAGATAGATAGATAGATAGATAGATAGATAGATAGATAGATAGATAGATAGATAGATAGATAGATAGATAGATAGATAGATAGATAGATAGATAGATAGATAGATAGATAGATAGATAGATGGATGGATGGATGGATGGATGGATGGATGGATGGATGGATGGATGGATGGATGGACAGACAGACAGATATTTTATTTATTCATCTCCAAGGGGAAATTTGTTGGTCACAGTAGCAGCTTGCAGAACAGGAATACAATTTATACAACAAAACAGCAGAGTGTGTTAATTTAGGAAATTAAATGTAAACAATAAACAAAGTTCGTCCCGTTTTAAATGAAAAATGACCGGTTATTAGTTTATACTGACCAAACAAGCTTTATAAAACCCTGAAATCTCACAAAACTTCGTCAGTATGGATTCTAGGTCCACTTCTAATGGAGTTTTATGAGACGTTTCCAGGCCTTGTGTGTATTGCTGTGTATTGTTTGGATTGGGCGAAGCACTGCTCCAATGTCACCAAGGGGTAGAACCGAGTAAAATTAATTGAAAATCCGCTTCAATGATTCCCGCCGGGAGAAAACGAGAGCTCAGAAATCGTGCCCGGAGAGGTTGTAATCTCCATCAGCGAGGAGTGAAAACCAGCCAAACACATGTAGGTCAAACCCTTTGAGGTCGAGGTCACGGAGGTGCCTTATGGTGTCACACTGAATCATCCCAACCCCGGAGGCTCGCCATCACATGTCAACGGCCTGTGCAATGTCGGGCTCGGTAATTGGTCTTTAAGAACATACGATGGACAGTTTAATTGTTTAATGGCCGGTCAATGGGGCCTCTCACGAGCTCGTGTCTCGCGGTGACGATTCATTTATTTCACGCCACGAGCGGCGAGATTGTTATCGCGCCGTGAGCCGCGGTTCACATTAAGCCGGAGAGGGGCCTCCCCCCCATCCCCCTCCCCCCTTAATTCTCTCCATTAAGGGCCTCCAGCACATCACTGCACATTGTACACAAATCCTGTTTAATTATGGGATTTATACACCGGCAGAGTGCGAACATGAATAAATAACCATGGAGCGGCGGAGGCGAACACCAGCCAGTTAATGCTTCTGTGGAGCGTGAGATTCTGCAAGGTCACCACAGATAAGGTGCACTGTTTATGGCGTGCATCTTAAGCGGAGCTAAACATTTCCTCCCACGTGGCGGTTGAGTGTACAGTGTAAGAGATGCAGAAGTGATATTGTGATTAAATAAACACTCACGGGCGATGCCGCGCAGGTTGAGTCGTTTTGAGAGCGGGGACGAGGAGCGCCTCCCTTTCTCAAGTCGCGAAACCATGAAGAGAATACCGTCGTCACATTATCGTGTCCATTAACAGCAGCTGGAAGGCAACCAGACGATGAAGGACGCTGCCTGTACTGTACGGGCTGTGTGCCACGTCGCATTGAGCCACCGGGGAAGACGATTTATGATTCCAGGAGTGTGTCAAGAGAGAGGATAGGAAAAGCTTTTTTGTGTCCGTGCAGACCCAGGCAATCAAGGCATCAATTATTCAAGCCGCATGCAGAGAGGAACCATCGCAAGCTGTCCATCGCCGCTCCGTCCCGAGACTCCCAATGCTGCTCCGACGCCGGCGGTGCAATACAAATGCGACGAAGTTATTGGAATCAAGGCGACGCCGGAAGAGTGCTGCGAAATGAGAGATAAGGAGGGCCAAACATGTTAATGAGTTATTCAATTATGAATAGCTTTAATCACGGTGGTAAACAAGTATGACGTTGAATAGAGTGACACAAGTGTTGTGTTGACCGCATATCCACCATATGGTGGAATTCATAGTGTAACTAAGGATCCCACCATATGGGCTCCACAGTGAGAGAAATAGGAAAATAGTTGTTGTCTGAATTATATTGCCTCGCTTCTCTTAGCAAATATAATAGGGTAAGGTATGAGATAAGCATTTCAACCTTATATTTCTTGATTATTATGCTGCTTATTGACGTCCAGCAAACTAGGAAACTGTTTTTTTACATTATTTTACATGAAGTGACAGCATCGCCACATTAAAGGAGCTGTACAGGACATTCAGAGCGTTAATACAGCAGTAAACAACTATTTGAAGTGTTAAGATACAGCGGGGTATGAAGTCACACTCCCTCTCTGTGTGTGTGTGTTATCCTCAAAGCTTCTCTGTTCTTTGTTTCGGTTGCCGGGCCGAGCGTGTCGGTGCATCTCAGTGTGTTTTCTGCTGACGATGCAGAATAACGCCCATCACGCTTTGCAGGGAAAGCCCGGCCTCGGGTTTCCCTCCAGGTTCACATAGTTCGCTGTCAGCACTGTTGCTGTGTTGTTAGCGCTGTGAGCTGCTAGCCTTCTCCATGTTGGAATCCATTTGCAGGAAATCCCAATGTATACATATTGCTCTGAATGTCCGATGTTGCCCCTTTAAACTACTGTGACATGTTGCTCTAGATCCGGGAGAGTGACAATGACTGGTGGGCTAATTTGTAAAGCAAAGCCTTCGACCCGAGTGAGTTTATAACGGCAGGTCGAGACAGAAAAATCCATACAGTATCGATAACCAAATTAATGGTGTTACTCCTTATATAAATGTATTGCTGAAGACAGTCGATGATGAAACGCTGCCTCCAGGAACATGGACATTTCATGTGTTTTCTTTATGTTAAATTATACTCAATTGTGGATGACGCACATTTTTGTACTCTGTCCAAATTGGCAAAAGTCCAATTGGATGTTGTTCAGACATCCACATGTGGACTGCATGGTCCTCCTGCACATATAGACCCTTCAGCAGATACAAACAATTCATGTGCTGCAGTATAAACAGAATGGTCTTTTACACCCGATTCTCAAAGTACGTATCGACTCTCACACAGGGAATAATTACAGAGTTCAGGTGGATCATAGTGTTCCTCGGGATCAATCATCTCCATTATCTAGTCTATTTTAGTCTGCTTGCTTCATTTTTTATTTTGTTTGATTTGGATTTCCCTGTGAAAACACTGTTAGAATGCCTGTATATGCAGCTGGGGGAGTGTGGGCATTGCTTCCCTCAGCTGATTCTGTAAGGTGAATTTTCTGCAGATCCTTATGTCTGCTTCTCCACTCCACCCCCGCCCGGTTGTTCATGTTCATCAGCAGTAGAGATAGACTCATGTTGAAGAAGCTCGATGTAGAAGATTGCTGAACAAGAACAGAAACCGGGGATCGATTCCCAGAGGAGACAAAGGGAACACACAGACAAGGTGACTGCCTTCTCACGGAGGGGACACGGAAGAAAAAGCAGCTAGATGACAGACACCTTCATGCAAACAACTGAAAAGGGTGGAAGAGACTCACACACACACACACACACACACACACACACACACACACACACACACAGGCGCACACACACCCTGCTGGTACTTGAAGCGTTGTGATCTTCCTCCTTGTACATTGCATCAGAACAGCAGTGGGCCGTCTGAAAACCGACATCCCATCGTCCGTTCCATTTTGTTTGGTTCGAATAGTTTTCTCAGGAACAGCAACCAATACATCTTTCATCTCCCTCCATATTCACCACATTGTGTAACCTTCAAACTTCAGATACCCCTTAGAGCTACACACCTGAGGGTGAACTCCCAGCATGCTCTCCCAACTGTCCTTATATTCCACTCTGCTGTACAGACTGTACTGTGTATGTTGGGGACCAGCCAATTATTTATTTACAACGCTGCCTTTCTGTCACACCTTTTGATGACGCCTTCAGTAGACAAACAGCATGCAAGACAGATCTCCAGGGATACACAAAAACAACAACTTTTTCAACATTTGCAGCAAAAGTTGTACCGTAAAATTGGGAAAGAAATGTCCAAAAGTATTTGAAAGGTACAGTCAGGTAGTCTCGTCTCCACCTGGGGCCAAATTACCTGCATGCCGGAAGTTTTTGCAAGCTGGAAAGATGATTAATGCAAACGGTGAACAGGTTTCATAATGCTCCAGATAGTTTGTTTAAAAAAAAGACTTAAAATGATCATAATGATGATAATCATTGAACACATTCCTGATGAGCTCTATTTATTAGTTTTGCTGTTGTTTCTTTGTACAATTGTACATATTTCAGTATTGACTATTGGGTGATTACAGTTACAATTGATGATTAATTGTATCTTACAGTGTTTAAGGAGTAGACTTGACAGGAGTGGACATAAAGGTTTAGGTTATGGAGTAAACTGGACTAATGGTTTAAGTTAAGGAGTAGACTGGACATAAAGGTTTAAGTTAAGGAGTAGACTGGACATAAAGGTTTAGGTTATGGAGTAGACTGGACTAAAGGTTTAAGTTAAGGAGTAGACTGGACTAAAGGTTTAAGTTAAGGAGTAAACTGGACTAAAGGTTTAAGTTATGGAGTAGACTGGACTAAAGGTTTAAGATAAGGAGTAGACTGGACTAATGGTTTAAGTTAAGGAGTAGACTGGAATAAAGGTTTAAGTTAAGGAGTAGACTGGACTAAAGGTTTAAATTACAGAGTAGACTGGACTAATGGTTTAAGTTAAGGAGTAGACTGGACTAAAGGTTTAAGTTAAGGAGTAGACTGGACTAAAGGTTTAAATTACAGAGTAGACTGGACTAATGGTTTAAGTTACAGAGTAGATTGGACTAAAGGTTTAAGTTAAGGAGTAGACTGGACACAAAGGTTTAAGTTAAGGAGTAGACTGGACTAATGGTTTAAGTTACAGAGTAGACTGGACACAAAGGTTTAAGTTAAGGAGTAGACTGGACTAATGGTTTAAGTTAAGGAGTAGACTGGACTAATGGTTTAAGTTACAGAGTAGACTGGACACAAAGGTTTAAGTTAAGGAGTAGACTGGACTAAAGGTTTAAGTTACAGAGTAGACTGGACACAAAGGTTTAAGTTAAGGAGTAGACTGGACTAATGGTTTAAGTTACAGAGTAGACTGGACACAAAGGTTTAAGTTAAGGAGTAGACTGGACTAAAGGTTTAAGTTACAGAGTAGACTGGACACAAAGGTTTAAGTTAAGGAGTAGACTGGACTAAAGGTTTAAGTTAAGGAGTAGACTGGACTAATGGTTTAAGTTACAGAGTAGACTGGACTAATGGTTTAAGTTAAGGAGTAAACTGGACTAAAGGTTTAAGTTAAGACAATCTCTTTTTACTAAAACTTGTGAGTTGTCACAGCAGCCTTCGTGAAGTTTAAGCATGGATGATGTATCGTGCATGAATGCGCTATTAAATGGTGAAATGCAATCTTTTCCTTTGACTGAACAATGGCAGCACTTTGTATTCACTGTACGCCACTTTGTTGCCGCTTTGAGTCCTCATCCCTCATATACCAATGACATTTGGGCCGTGTGCCCCGGTGAGTGAAAAAAAAATAAACACCCAAGTAATTTTCTCTTTCAGATTTATCTCTGCTGCTGCGAAGCGCTAAGCTGGTGCTCTAACCTGATATCTCTGGTCAGCCCCAAATATATTCGGCAGGCAGACAAATCTGCAGAAGCATCAGTCCACGCCTATTTGACAAGAATGAGGAAAGTCTTAAAGTTCACACCTGTGGCCGAAAGTCACCTTGCAGGTGGCGAACATCAATTATAAAGATGCAGCATATGACAAGTATAAAGTACAACATGTGTTGTAAATGTTAAGACAAAATATGACTGTATATGTATGTACACATACACTACTATTTCAGCATGGTATGTCTTAGTGATCTTATAGATAAATACTATAGATAAATAGTGAATATCCATTATGCTTCTTCCAGTTGTGGATGACGTCATATGCGTTGGCAACTATAGGAAAAATGTAATGTTAAAATGTATTTTTTTATACATTTTACAATACCTTAATTGTTCTGTTTAGACCTGGTTCATGGGTATTTTGTATTTGTAACAACGTATTAATGCATTTAGTTATTCTTGCTTTTTATGATAATTAAGTAAAACATAGTCAAATGCCTTTCCTAATGTGCTATTGACCAAAACTTAGTCCATTTATACCAAAACCTGGAGCTTTTACGTCCTTGGTGAGGTTTGTTTGGGTTTGGCGTAGACAAAACCACCGCTCTCTGCGCACACTTGAAGAGGTGGGAACCAATCATAGGAAGTGTACCATTTATGAGTCATCTCATTGGTTGAAAAAGCATTGCTTTTTTGGAGAATTTACTATTCATCAGACCACAAATGGGACAATAATTGGTTCTGATTCTAATAATTAGCAAGTGCAAGGGCCCCTTTTCTGTAACCAGTGCAGCACGAAAGCATGGTGGAATTAGCAACATGGCTAATTAGCCTAGCTAACCAGCAGCTAAAAGAGTAAAGTTTAACAACATATTCCTTCATACACACACTCTTGTCACAGCGTCAACAAGCCCATTGCTATCCCCAGTATAGTGGCAACTTTATTCAGCTCATATTCTGTTCGTCAACCAGTGTAGCGCAAACATATGGAGCAATAAGCAAGCTAGCTAGCTAACTAGCCTGCACACTCCTTTTTCCAATTTTCTGCGCCATTTTGCCTTCAGGTTTGCCTTCAAAAAAGGCAAACCTGAGCAGATGGAAAATTTAAACAACAATCATTTTCTCCACTGGAAGGGCATCCTAGAGGGCACTTCATCATGTTTTATCGACCATAGGGGCATATAAGAGGGCACTTCATCATGTTTTATCTGCCACGGGGCTGTCCAAGAGGCCGTTTATTCTGCGGTTTGTTAATACCTGAGTCCCACAGTGCTTCTCCTTTTGGTTTGATTCCTTTATCGGACCTTTAGGTGTGAACCCGTCGTAAACCATGTAAATTATACATTCTATTAATCGTTATTCACCCGTATGTCATGCTGCTGCATTTGATGGCACTACTGTGATATTTTTCTTTTCCTCAGCATTGTGGCGTGATAAACTTTCCCCAGGCTTAATAACCAGTCTTGATAAAACTGCAGTGCACCACTTCACCCTGATGAACAAGATGGAGTCTTAAAGAAATCAATGTTGGTTTCAAAATCTAATTTTTGAAACTGCCTTACTCTGAAAATGCCTGACAAATACCACTGAACCAATTAAAGTGCACATCTGTTTCATTATAGAGGGGCCTCATATCCATCCATCTTATCTGTCAATCTTATCTCTCAGTACCTTCATGCACCTCATCAGATGTCTTCATGCATGCGTGACTGTGGAGATTAATTGAGCCAATTTAACTTCATTTTGGGGGGATGATAAAAAAAAAACGTCACGCTCTGGATTTTCCTAAGTTGATACTCAGTTTTATTACATCTTAAAGTCACATTTGCTTCACAAATTCCTATTCAATTATAAGCGGCTGAAATGGGGAACAAAATTGTTTCAAGGATAACTGAGTGATCTGCATCCATAGGCTCACGATGAGTCAAACAATTATTGATTTTTTGTTTGTTTTTGTTTCAGAGTCATGCTGCTTCAATAAAGTCGGAAAAGCAATACTGCTTCATAAATTACATTTCAGGAGACAAAAGATGACTCGACTCTGAACTATAATACAGCATAACGCTGTAGGCCAACTTTAAAGGGACGCTGGGTAAAATATGTATTCAGACTTACAAAAGCATTGTGTTCTCTTTCCCCAAGTCGGATTTTAATACAATCACGAAGGCTATGCCACCGGAATATAGCGGCTTGTCCCTCCCCACAGGATCATCAGACACAAAGTCACTTTATGTCTTTTAATGTTTGTTATATATTGGATTTTGTCAGTCCGGACCTTCACATGAATAACAGGTAAAGAAGCTATTACCTGGGGTTTGTTTCCGTGTCTTTTTTAAACCCACTGTCAGTGATGTGAGGAAATTGTCTGTGGTTGACTCTGTCAGCTGTCAGTCTCAGGGAGACTTGTTTTTTCTTTTCTCTCTCCTGGCTGCAGGTGTTTATTCCGTCTGGCCGTATTTAATCTGACTATTAAATCAGCCATGCTGACAGAAAACAGCTTCATATACTCAAAGCAGTCGTCTGCGATATTAATTGCTTGACTCCAAAAAGGTGGTGAGCAGCTGCACTAAGCCATTTGTTTTGTGTGGCAGTCGTGAAACATCACTCACTTCCCAGACTTTTGCAGCTGATCAAGACAATGAGACCAAAGTGCTGTTTCATGTCTACATTTCAATGTCCTTCAATGCATGTGAAGCATATTCCAGCTTGTTAAAACATAATATTGCTTCTGTTTTTTAGATAAAAGAAGACTATACTTTTGGCTGTGTGTGTGTGTGCGTGCGTGTGTGTGTGTATATGTGTATGTAAGTGTGTGCGTGTGTATGGGTGTGTGTATGTGCGTGTGTGTGTGCATGTGTATATGTGTGTATGTGTGTGTATGGGTGTGTGTTTGCGTGTGTGTCTGTGCGTATGTGTGTGCATGCGTGTGTGTGTGCGCGTATGTGTGTGTCTATGTGTGTATGTGTGTGCGTGTGTTTGTGTGCATGTGTATATGTGTGTGTGTGCGTGCATGCGTGTGTGTGTGCGTATATGTGTGTGTGTCTATGTGTGTGTGTGTGTGCATGTGTATATGTGTGTGCGTGTGTTTGTGTGCATGTGTATATGTGTGTGTGTGTGTGTTTGCGTGTGTCTGTGCGTGTGTGCGTGCATGCGTGTGTGTGTGTGCGTATATGTGTGCGTGCGTGTGTCTATGTTTGTGTGTGCATGTGTATATGTGTGTGCGTGTGTTTGTGTGCATGTGTATATGTGTGTGTGTGTGTGTGTTTGCGTGTGTCTGTGCGTGTGTGCGTGCATGCGTGTGTGTGTGCGTATATGTGTGCGTGCGTGTGTCTATGTGTGTGTGTGTGTGTGTATATGTGTGTGTGTGTGTGTGTGTGTGCTTATTCTTTGGTGTTGAATCATCATTCCAAACTACTTTGTGTGCTTGGACTGAGGTCGCAGAAGTAAATTGAATTAAGATGAAAACTTTCTTTCCTGTAAACCCACACAGGTTGTTTGTGACTAACTTATTAATTCAACCCACATCAGCGCCGCTACCGGTGGCAAGAGATCAACAAGTCCAGATATCTAACTTTTAAACTTATGAAAACACGTAACACGAAAGCGGGCAATGGGTTTACGTTAGGTTGTCACTGCACATCTATTTTATATTGAGACAACTCATGAGATTTTACTCGATTTTTACAGTTTAGTCAACTTTTATTCATTACATTTCTCAAAATGCTTTTAATATTGTCAGATGTCAAATGCCCCTTTTTCATCAGATATAAATATTTCAGTCAATCTAGTCAAGACAAACAATGACTGGAGGTTAAAGGTTAGTGTGTGTGTGTGTGTGTGTGTGTGTGTGTGTGTGTGTGTGTGTGTGTGTGTGTGAGGGGAATAGATGTGCAGAGATAAAACAGAGATTGTTTGAATGCAAATAAAATGTTAGCTACATTTTAGTCATGACTTATTTCTTAATATTTTGCATGTTTAATATCATTGTCTTGTTGTTGATGAACATATTATATTTTAATTGATTTTAATTTGCTTTTCAAATGTTATTCTCATGCATTTCTTCATCTTATACAACACACTTTCAACACAAATACGGTTGCTCTGCTTGACCTTGCTTGCATTTTGGATGCAATCCTTACAATTTATTTAGCCATTAATGCAGAATACTTCAGGGCCAATAGTGATTTCAGTGTCATATTTATTATTTTAGAACGTGCAGATCACAGAGGAAGACATATGCATCTCAAAAGATCTACTTTTTGGTCAATTTCTTAATTTCTTTTTGTAAAATAACATAATAATTTGAACTTCCACACACGTTTGGGTTATCTTCCAGGTATCCCGGACTCTGGTGATCACTTTGATGAGAGTTTTGTCGTGAGGCGGTGTGCATCGTGCATCGTTTGCGACCGACAACCTACAACTGGAATTGAAAATCTACATGGGACGCCACGCACAATCATTCATTTGAAAATCGATTAATTTGCAGTAGATGTCACTTTGTAATTCCCCCCATTCCCGCATGACAAGCTAATGGAGATGTCACATGGCGGCTGCTCGGCTGGCCTGCGGTTCAGCACCGACTCGGGCTGCCTTGTGACATTTTCGTCAACACACAAATAGACAAATAGCTGTTGAAGAAACGGCACTGAGTGCAGTAAAAATACAGTGGGTGAGTGTATCCAAAGTGCCCTTTTCTTCTCTTGCATTTTTTTTGGAAGCAACATAAAGTGCTGGAAGATTATACCAACCTGTGTCATCGGCTGTGCTTTTTGTTTTTTAAATCCTGCCATTTCTGGAGCTGCTGTGCGTCGAGCTTCACAAATTCTCTGCAATAATATTTTCGCTGACTGTCAGCCGCCGTTGCTTTAGGAGGACAATATTTCTTCTTTTTGTGCCGTTTTAACACCAGTTTCCAGTCAAACCCAAAGAGCCATAAAATAATCCCCCACTTCTGTGGCAAGGATCCCTCAAACAGACGACTAAAGTCAAGTAAAGTAGGAAAAACCTCCTGCGTAGCCAAAGTCATTTTCTGAAGCGTCTGTAATGTATTGATCACTGTTGGTGAGGGTGCCCGTGCATCCATTAATTCAGCCGTGGTGCACTTTAAGTCATCATTCTTGTCATCATTAGAGAAATACCATCGATTAGGTTAGACGAAAGGAATTTGCACCCGAAATGGATAGGCAGTGTCCTCCCACGAGCATCAAAGGCCAAGGACTCAGGAAGCAGCCTATTAGGACACTCTGCTGCAACGTGTAACCCACAGCACTCAGTCATTTGCATTGCAGTGCATACCGACAGCTTTGATGTCGACTGTAAAAGTGTCGTGCGCTCGGCGCCCGCACAGCTGCTCGATCTTTAAGATGCAGCGTGACGCAGATTGGCGATGTAATTTCTCGTTTTCTCTATGAAAGCCAGTGAATTGCTATCTTTAGATGTGAGGTGAACTACAAGATGACTCTTTAACCTCTTTGACACTGTGTGTGTGGGTGCTGATTATTTGATATTTTCACTGTATGCCGATGGTGTGATTTTTCCCGTAATAATAACCTGTATTAATAACTTGTGTGCACACGTTATTAATCAGTGTGTGTGCTTGACGAAGCTCTGGTAGCTTATAGACTTAGACACATGCAGCGCTTTAGACCTACGGATTAATTCACGGCTCACATCATGAAAATACTGTAAAAAGTGGAGCGGGTCCTCCACTGATCGGTTGGTGATGCTACATATCTACGATTATTTTGAACGCAGCTTTTGTATTTGCTGCATATACTGTTTTATTTAGTAAATTAATACGAAGCTACTTCATTTAATTTTGATTTTTGGGCAAAAACAGCACTCAACAAATGTAATACAAAAATAAAGTACAAATATATATTTTTTGTCTTTCGTGTCATGAAAATGGCTTTTTATGTCACTTTTGTAAATATTTTTGAAAAATAAATATTATTAATAATGTGCATATGTATAATACCATTTGGAGTGATACATTTACAATGGCAAAATGCTTATTATTAGTAGTAATAATGTATATTATGCCACAGTTTCTAATAAAGACATACTATTTCTCAGATTGATCCCTTTTGTTGAAGGCTCGTGTGCATCGGGTAAATTCAAATTTACGGTCTTTGAGCGTAAATTGAGTGGCCGAAAGACTAGAAAGGTGCTCGATACAAACACAATTTCCATTTACCGACGCGACACACCAGTAAATGGCATGAATGCTTGTGAGTATCTTAAGTGCCATTTTTTAAATGTCATATGGAATGTCATAACTCCAGAAATGTTCCTTTACCTTTTTTTAAAGTGCAAAACCCACTGCACCTGTCAGACGTGATGGATAGCGCGCGCACAACACCAACAGCAAAAGTAGTGTGTTCTCAGTGAGTGGCTCATACGTAAATAGCCACATAAAGGACATTTGAATGTCACAAGTTGTATTTCAATTTCCGTCACAATAATATGCTTT
The DNA here is from genome assembly GCA_023566465.1 of Cottus gobio. Classification (NCBI taxonomy): domain Eukaryota; kingdom Metazoa; phylum Chordata; class Actinopteri; order Perciformes; family Cottidae; genus Cottus; species Cottus gobio. The sequence goes on from CM042218.1 coordinate 6,242,199, forward strand.
AGTGGTGAATAATTACGTAGACTGATTCTCAGAAGTTTACATTTTTATTTGGTTTTAACGGGCATGATTGCACCATTGACCTGAGCTCACGTTTCAAAGTGTACAGCAGGATGAGTGACTCTACAGCTGATATTTCACTATTATTCACATGGAGCCAACCTTGCTCTAAGGGTAAGACCCTCTTCGAGAAACCCATTAGGGTGCAGTTCAGTGGTATCTGTTTCTCCACACTGGGACCAGCGCTGGTGTCTACTCTCATTTTATCATTGACATCTTTTCTCAGGAATGTAATCCAAGAATGTTCAATTAAAAAAACATCTAATTACAGAAGAAGTGAAACGGCTTTGTGAATGAAACTTCCCGGATTGCAGAGTCAGCTCAGGTTTTACTGGAAGGAAGAGAAGATTCAATTTAGTCTTCTGTTTCTGGTCATAAAAGATAATTTTGCAGCACTCTAATCACTGAATAACAACCTGACCAGATCACCAAAATATATATATTGTATTATTATTGTAAAACCAAACACAAAGTCCACTACACACAGCCATCAAACAGAGAAAAACACACACTTGTTTAAAAAAAACTTATATTCAAGTCATTTAACTTGTCTCTATAATATTATCATTTTTCATCATCAGCTTTTATTTACTTAAAGTAGACAGTAGCCACAGCAACGGTGAGCAATTAGGGTTAAGTGTCTTGCTCAAGGACACAACGACTTGGACTAGCGGAGCCGGGGATTGAACCACCGACCCTCTGATTGAAAGACGGACCTGCTAACCACTGAACCACAAGTCGCACTGTGCAATTTAGTCACACTACTGTCCTCATCTATTTTCTGTGCAGAAGCCCACGTACTAGTCTGGACCTTTAGTCGGTATTCGTTTGCCAAACTTTTTCCCAAATTTTTGAAGTTACGAATAAACTCACATATTAATGTTTACAGTTATTCTCACTAAATATGAAAAAAACATGAAAAAAAAGAAAAAAAGTCTTCCTGATGCATAAAGTGTGTGTTACGTGTTCATTAATAACTGTTGTTGTTGCTCCTCCACTCCGAGTGAACATGCTAACTAACACCTCATTAGCATTATAGTCGAAACAGCACCAATCGGGCGAAACATCCACATGTTGCATTTCCCCCGGCGCCGCGGCGCCAATAACTCACCGCGGGAGACGGAGCAAACATTTTGTCGCCCGGGTCGAGGCGCTCAGCGGACAGTTACAAAGTGGGCAGTGTGTTTTTAATCGCTCGGTGCCACACTCCTCCTTTTTTCGAAAGGCGGAGAACAAGCTTGTCATCTGTCCCGGTGAACATCAGGGGGAGAACACCTTGACGCCCGGAGCCGCTATCTGCCGCGGCGCAGTGGCGGTAATGATTAAGTATCAGTCCAGCGCCCTCCTCTCATTTCCAAACTATCAGTTTCACCTTCTCCACTACATCACATTCGTGGAGCAGAAGGTAATGATCCACCTGGGCGACTGCCAAGTCATTTTCTTTCCCATGCTCGCTCTCACTCCCCATTTCACTCTCTGCATGTCTGCTTCTGTCGATCACTCTCTCCGTCTCGCGCCGGCTCCGTCTCTCATCCTCAAGTCTCTCCGAGTTGGTATTCATTTCTCAGGCTCTGCCCGGAGGAGATGAATTAGCCATGGCCCCGCTCGGCGAGAGAGCCAACCCCGGGAACTTGAATAATATACTTATTTCATCCCACTTATATCTCTGCTTGTCATCCACACAATTAAGGGGTTTGTTGGTTTATTCATTTTCCAGAGGTAATATCTCAACCCTGACTGTTCTGATTTTGACAAAATATGGATAGATTTATTTATTTGGCACAATGTTCTAGATTAACCCACAAACACTAACGTTAAAAATATTAACACCATCACTAACGTCGGGTATATTTCACCCGATATAATGTACCTGATAAAATATACTTCTCATCAAAATATATTAAATTCAACAATACAAGGCAAATAGAAGTGATCTTCTTTTATTTTAACCCATAGATTTCTCATAAAATTAAAAACAGGTATCATGGGGGGACCCTGAAAAAAGTCTCAAAATCAGGTGAAAAATTAGGGAATTGTCAATAATATATTAAAAATGATTAAAAACATAAATAATGGAGCTATGAACTTGCAGAGAGACACGCCCACCTCCAATAGACACGCCCACATCCAATAAAGGCACGCCCACCTTCAACAAAGACACACCCACCTTCAACAAAGACACGCCCACCTTCAATAAAGACACACCCACCTTCAACAAAGACACACCCACCTTCAATAACGTCAGTGAGCAGCATGAAGCTACACAAGGACCCACCCAACTCAGACAAAAGTAAAACCCGACGTCAGTATTCGAGGGTTAAAAACGACAATCAAACACTTTCGATAATGCTGAACATTCACATTCAAATCCAATTAAAAGAATATAATACGAATCGCCAGTCGGGAGGGTCCTGGAAGCTTCAGGGGTTTAAGATGCAAACAATGTAATCTCAACCTTGTCGGCAATATCTCCCACCTCCAGATCCTGAACGCTCTACTGTTTTCCTATCTGACAAAAGGCTGGAAGGCCGGCTGCTGCAGTTCACATCAAGAGGCTTTGAATACATTTACATTTACTAACATGGCAAAATGAGTCCGGGAGTTTGATTTGTGAAATGTCTCTTATCATATACCAGAACACCACACAGCAGCGTATAATATGGCACCACAAACGAAGGCATCCCTCCATGAATGTTAACATGCACATCATGTGTTGTGCTGAGCCAGGTCCCTGTGCCCTTTGTGTCAGAATGTCAAATTATTAAGGAGGCTTTACATCGGAGGCCAGTCAATGTACATGTGATTGGTCTGATAAAGGCACTAATTACAGGTCAAAATGTCAATCACTGAAGGTTTCACCTGCTAGCACCGTTTAGAAGATCACCCTGAGCATTCATGTGTCATTATGTTTGAACAATGCACCTCATTTCTGATCATAGAAATATGTACAGTTGAAAACCGTCGCTGATTGTGCATCCATCATAATTTCTCTACGTTCTGTTGTGACGCACAATCACTGACCTTCATCAACAACACTCTGAGAATAACCGGAAAAAGAAAAAGACCTTGAGGCTTCAAACGGGGTAGAAAGAGCCGGATGATTCCAGTTCATCCTGCGGTGGCCTCCGCAGAGAAAATCCAAAGTGAAGCTCCCGGAGTATGCGGCCTGAATTTAAAGACGATCGGATGATCGGATTGTGCTGACGTGGCGGAAACCTGCAACGCTGCAGGAACCGATCTGAGCCCCAAGATCTGTGCACGCAACGGCTGCGGGCGGCGAGGGTTCGAAGCCTCCCACACCGCTCGCCACCCTCGCCGCATCGTCTCGACTTAGCACACGAGTTAACCTCTGAGCCGGAAAGATCCACACGGCGCTACACGGTGGGAGCGTGCGCAGTCTTTACACGCATTATTAGAGTGCACATCAAAAAAGGAAGGGCGAGTTTCCTCGAAGGATTAAAGGACTTGAAAGAATTACAATTTTTCAGCCAGGACAACGCTCCCACCCAGTGCAATTACCCTTTAAGAGGTTGGCCCATGCATTTCAATTAAAAAAGTGACGAGACATTGTAATAACCAAGGTGAAAATATTCTTTCAAAAGACAGCTGCTAAAGTACACGGATTGAATACATTTCACGTCGCTGCAGATAAATCCACCGCCTCCCTTTCAGCCCACCTTCTCAGGGCTGATAATCCTCTTAATATGGTAATACGTGGAACACCTTGCAATGATGTCTTTGAGTCATCTGCCCCATGTTCATATATAACCGAGGCGCGGATTAATCTTCCCCTTATGAATTCCCAAAGAGAGATTCAGAATTTCCTTTCCACGGGCCTCAGCTCGTTGACATTTAGTTGGCCGACGGCACAGTGGGCGGCCCCGTATACCCCCTCGGTGGTCACATGACCCTTCGGTGTGCATGGCGGATGCATCCAGGCCCCAAACCACTAAAGAACTGAGGAGAATCACAAGCAGGTTGGATAATGAGGCCGAGATAATTATCTTGGAGCTATGGCACAGTATGGAACCGTGTCGCGCAATTAAGACCCATTAACACCAAACGTCCCAACATTGTTGTAGTAATTGTTGGTTTGATTGCATTCATTATTAGTCAAAGTGCATGTGTGACCTCTGCTAATTACTTCACCAAATACGGAGTGAATTACATTGTCGTCGAGATGGGAAAAGGCCGATCTGGTCAATACGGTTGGCGCACATTTCAGTTCAGTTTGTATGATTTGTATGATTGTATGATGGTTATTCCAGAGTGAGAGTATTAACTCGTTTCACACTGCTCCTGTTTGCACAGTCAAATAAACTAATTCTACACTTCTAATTCCTCTCCACTTGTTTTTTTTCCAGGCGGCAGAGACCACCTGTAACCGAATGGTTACCAACTTACCAACAAAGAAGTGTTGATGTGCCACGGTTGCTGCAATATTCACCTGAAAAATGCATTACATTTCATTTAGCTGAGTCTTTTACCCAAAGTGACTTACATGCTATACAGTAGACCGTAGACACAGCAACGGTGAGCAATGAGGGTTAAGTGTCTTGCTCAAGGACACATCGACATGGACTAGTGGAGCCAGGGATCGAACCACCGATCGTGTGATTGAAAGACGGACCTGCTAACCACCGGATAATGCCACGATTGTTTTTATCAATATTAATACACTTTTATATTTTCTGATCATAGTGTTTTAATACAAATGACAACTTTAGAGCATTGGCATTCTGCTGTAGGCTTGTATACCAGCTGTTTTAACCAAACAAGGCACCGATCCTCTGATTGAAAGACGGACCTGCTAACCACTGAGCCACATTCCCCACCAATGCAGATGCGACCGGGGCAGGGTCCGCCATGGTCAGCATGCACATTATCTTATGGTGCACAGCACTCCTGACCCGCTGCTGCTGCATCCATCAGGTTGCAGCGCCGCTTCCTTCCCGCGGCTCGTGGGCCGCTCGGCGCTGAATGGGAGGCGGAAATTCAAAGAGGAGGCCTTGACGTCTCATGTGGAGAACAGGAAGCAGCTGAAGAGTGAGACACCTCCATCGTGTGTGTGAAGCTTTTGATTCTAAGGTTCTTTTTTTTTTTTTTTTACTGGTGCTTTTTCTTCGCTGCACTGGAACATTAAATACTTATTTTTTTTTTTTTTTACTGTCAAATACATCAAATTTATCAACAATATCTTGAGATAAAGATAGATTGATCACCCTTTTCACAGCCGAGAACCCATCAGCAGATAAAAGACTCTATGCAGCTGTCCAAAGAAAGCAGTGAAGCAAGGCTGAGTTTAAATATTATTCATTGGTTCAAGAGCGAACACGTCTCCGTGCCCCATAAAGCAGGAATGTAGGCCGTGGAAGAAGATAGATCACGGCCATGACGGCTTTCCTGGGCTCCAATTTCTAAGAAAAGCACACAGACATCACAATGTTGCGAGGATAAAGCAACAGACACTGTTCAATAAACACATAATATAACAAATATTTAAAATACGATTGTTCCTCTTCCTCAGGGGATGGGGGGAGGGGCTAAAAAACCTTTTGTTTCTCTGTCTGACTGGACCAGCAGATGATTGGAGTAAAAGTTACTTGGACGAAAAGCATAACACAAATATCTTTGAATTCTTCTTCTTGCATGATTATTAAATGGCTCCATCAAAGGTTTCGGTTGTTTGATTATTAACTCATTCACTAAACAGTTCACATTGTTATGAATACTTTCTGCAGCTCGTAAGTATTGATGGAATATTTATAATAAACCACGACTGAAGAAAAGCTTCTTGTTCAAGCTCTCAGAAACAACTCTGTTTCAGACGACGAAGATGAGGAGCGGAGGCTGAGAGTCGGGTTGTGTTTTATTGTGTAGTATTGTGTTGTGTAGTATTGCGTTGAGTCGTGTTGTGAAGTATTGTGTTGGGTCGTGTTGTGTAGTATTGTGTTGTGTAGTATCGTGTTGTGTGTGATGCCGTGTAACCGCTTCCTGTCACGTGACCCGCTCAGCTGATGCTCTTCCTGGCCGTCTTGGTGCTGCTTCCTCCTTGAGGGTTCTGCTTGTCTCCAGCCAGCACACACACACACACACACACACACACACACACACACACACACACACACACACACACACACACACACACACACACACACACACACACCACAGTCAGTGGGTTCAGACCACCAGACCTGCCCCCCCCCCCCCCCCACCACTACATGCAGCAGGCCTCACCATCTCCAGATGCTTAATAGATAGATTTACCAAACTTTCCATCTTTACTGAGATGATGCTGGTTCAAGATTTGCATTAGTAAAAAAAAACAAAAACAAAAAAAAAAAAAAAAGGTGAGTCATTCCTTTCCGGCCGTGGGAGTCAGAAGGAGGCTGCAGACGTGACTTTTGCTTTTGCTCGACGAAATGACAACTATTGCTGACAAATTAAATCTGTTGTTGCGAGCAGGCTGATTAACCTCACGTTAGCTCCACGAGTTAATTAAAAACGCTATCTCCAGGTGATTCTTTTTAATATTTCCTGCTGACTCTGTTAACAGGGAGGTTATTGTAAAATATGTGGATTCGGGTGCAGAACGCCTTTTGGAGCATTTTGGAGATGAGAAAAACAACAACATTGTTTTGATGCATTTCTTATATCACAGCATCTAACATGCCCATTTCCCACATGATAAGTTTGCACTTAAGTAAAAGTACAATGCATCAGCATCAAAAAGTACCAAAGGTATACTCATGATGCAGGACTGCACATTTCCAATTATATTTATTTTGTATTATTGGACTATAATGAATGCATTGATTGTGTCATGTATTGATTGTGTCATGCACAGTGATGCCTCTGTGCCTCTGTGTAATTTCTGGTGTTTTCAGAAGCCGGGCATATTCCAACCCATCCTCTGTGTTTCGTTATTGCAGTGATCTGTTACTTAAATCATCTAATCTAACATCGGAAGATATCCTGTCAGCAGACACGCCTATCTCCACCCCCGCCCCCTATTGGTGTGTAGGCCCGGCGAGGGCTTCAGAGCATCAATAAACCCTCCTAATCTCTATTTTCATGGCGGCAATTATTTTTTGCGACTGGGTGTCAGGATTTTCAAGTGGTGTATTTTCTCATTTTGCAATGTAACTCTTCAATTCACCTCATGTCGGCCTCACCTATCTTTATTATTACACACAGTTTGACAGACGTGGTGGCAAGAGCCTCCTTTGCTTATCAGTATGTTCACTGGAGTCAATTGAAACCAGCTCAGACTGCCTCGGCACCTTCGGATGGTTCATTGAATCCATTGTCAAAATTGCAAAGCAGTGGAAATACGGTTTCTCTCTAAATTGGGAAATTCACCTATTAGAATTTTCTTTTTAATATATTTTTTTATGTATTTAATATAAATCATTTCCATTGTTTCCATCCTACTTTTATATACTGTGATCCAATAGAGATTTTTACGCTGTATTAAATAAAACATAAAAATAAAACAAAATAGATAATAAAAACAACGTTTTGGAAGTAAAGAACAAAATTAAAGGTTTTAAAGGGTTTGAGGAATGATTTTCCTTTTGTTTCGTTTGCAGGCCGATATCTCAACAGGCTTGCAAAATAATTTCAGAATAGTGATATTTCCTTTTAGGTATTTGAGTACTGTAAGGGAATCTCCTCAATTTGAAAACAAAGTCTTGACTGCAGACTTTCTTCAGCACCATTCGTTTAACTCTCTAGATGGAAGTGCCACTTCGGATCTCTTTCTCTGAACACTTCTGTCCATTGAGAGAAAACTGAAACTGAAATCTGCTTGAACAGCAGCGTCCTGTGCGTTTTATTTTTCACTGTATTTATCAGCATAAATCCTATATTATTCCTTGTCAAGTGGTGGAAATACGCGTTATCATCCTTTTACAAGTCCAGTCACTATCTAGCGACATTGTACTGATTGGAGGCTAATGTTTCTGTTGAATCTATTGAATGTGTATTCTTTTGTCTTCTACTTTTATATTTTGTGTGTGCATTACATGCAAGAGGCACATATTCTATTGCACTCTGTAAATAAACAGAAATATGCCGTAAAATCAATATAAATCCCACAGTTATCCTACTTTCACATACTGTAATCCAATTAACAATAATACACTTTGAAAGTAAATGACAGTAAAGTAACAGTGGGATTACAACAAAAATACACTTTGGAAATAAATGACAGTATCAGTGGGATTATGTTGTCTTTGTAAAATAATAGTACAATACTGGCAAAAGGGAAATTCTTGACAGTGAATGCTAAAATACGAGTCTGAAGTTTCCAATGGGGTACTTTCTTTTCAGCAAATTAAGTGAATACTGTGTTTCATGAGGGGAGCATGAGTCTCTGCAGCCCCAGGCTGGTGGCCTGAGGGTGATAAGGTGAGTGCATTTCATGCCTAAGGCCAAAGGTCCACCAGCCACAGCATATGCACCAGGAGACATGCTGTATCATAGTTCCCAACCATAGCTGCGTTATTCAGGTGTGCAAAGGTGAGTCAATGGGTCAATGTAGCACACGAAGAACACTGCCGAAAATACAAAGCTTTTCTGACAGTGATTCGAATTCAACAAACAAGGTCAGGAGCGAGGGAGGTAGACTTAATGGGGTCGGGCTCATCGCCTCTCACAGCAGCGGATGACGAGGCTTCTCATATACTGCAGATATGTGGATTCTTTGTAAATTCATCTGCGAGTCCAATCACCTAATGAGGGCTTGATTTGGCAATCTAAAGGCAATTGCTGTCCATTAAATGCACAGGGATACACTCCCGTACACACTCTGGAGTGTAAAGTGAGGATTTTTGGCAAAAAAAAACCCATCGCTCTTCACTCCAGACATTCGATGTTGCAATGCTGAGCGTGTTTGCTGTGATATAGTGCTGCAGTCAGCAACTACAGACATCTGAGAAACAAGGAGGTTGCTTCTGGACTCAGGATTTAGACAGGTTTCATGCAATTTTACACATTTCATGCATTGGTAATGTATCTGTTCCAGGGAAACTTTTAGGGGGCATTTTTATTAACCGTTACTGAATGTATGGTGTTCATGTTGAACCCTAAAATCCCTGGAGCTGGCATGGACATATAAAAGATCCAGTTGGGTAGCTTTGACAAGAGTGCACGATTCCAATTTTCTGGATCAACACCCGATTTGTTTAATTCCGCCAGCTCAATATGTTTATACTGGCCCTGCTGCAAAGTTATTTAACTTAAACTCTCCCACTTGTCAATCTACACATGATGTCAAACTAAAAGGAAAGTATTTTTTATAAGAGGTGCATGTGCAAAGTCAATGTGGTAGTGGTAATGTGATTGGCGTCATTGGGGATCAGTGGTTGAGCAGGGTCCTCCTTCAATCAGAGGATCGCAGGTTCAATCCCTGGCTCCATGTTGATGTGTCCCTGGGTAAGAAACTTAACCCCCAAATTTCTCCCATAGGCTGTGCTGGGGGTGTGTAAATATTAGTTATTTCTAATGGTCAGGTTGTACCGTGCATGGTAGTCCCTGCTATAGGGGTATGAATGGGTGCATGACATGTAGTGTTAGAGCACTTTGAGAACCACTGATTTTCTGATTGAAAGACGGACCTGCTAACCACTGGATAGTGCCAAGCTTGTTTTTATCAATAAAAATATACTTTTATATCTTCTGATCATAGTGTTTTAATGCAAATAACGACTTCAGAGCATTGCCATTCTGTTGTAGGCTTGTATACCAGCTGTTTTAACCTAACAAGGCGACAACACAAACAGTCTGTATTGGCCGATACGGCTCAATGCCAATCGGTAACCAGTATTTGCAGCACAAACAGTGTAATCAGGGCAAAAAGGCACATTGTTTTTGCTGACTCAATTCATGTTCTCCAAAACCATGATGAGCCCAAACCATGAGCTTTGTGATCAGCTGCACACCGGACGCTATAGAGTAGGTCCTTGCAACCACTAAGACTCTCATCATGGAGCTTATCAAACATTCATGCTCTATTTTTCCTGGCCAAGGTCCCCCGGCACAAAGAGTCTAGACAACACACTTCATCTGGAGCTTAGCTTTGTGATTAATTATTACATAGATTTGTGTGGATGCTCTGCAGTGTTTCTGCCATATCACATTGTTCAATCTCCGGCACTCAACTTGAGATATTACATCTTTTAAAAATGGTATTTCTCCGTTATTTTTCAAAATGTTTCTTTTTAATGCAATGGCTTTTATGTTTTGCTTCGCAAAGCCACATATTATTGGCTATAGAAGAGCACTATCTATCCAATCAACCTCAGCTACGGGTCTCTGTCAAGGAAGTCCACGCTCTATTCTCTTCAAGAGGAAGGAGAGTGCTTTAATTTCAAAGGAGTTGTTATTTGCCCTCTATCGGTGATTGTCCTTGAACCAAAACATCTTTCCTCAAAAGCTGTGTACCTATGTGGGTCAGTGGCTTCTTTGTAACCAGATTTTGGCCAAACACAAACATGGCCAAAAAAGATGTTTGGGCTGTGTTTGAAGACATCCTTTTTTTAAGAGTTACAGGATGTGTATCTCAGAAAGGGCCCAAACACTTCACATCTGTATGAATGAGTGATAGAAAGCGATCAAAACAGGAAATGTTTTTCTAACGTGTTCCAATATTTATACATGCCGACACATGTTGCCCTCGTCTGTACACCTTTTGGGGATTTCAACACAAAAAGAAAGCAGATAAACAAACCGGCAGCCAGAGATGGACACATGGATATGACAGACTCACTATTGCCCCTTTATTAACTTTTTCTCTCCTTTTGTTCTACCAAAAATCATTTCCCGGTAAATGAGCTAAAATCTCCTCAATCATCGGATGACTCCATTATAGACCTTTCTATCAGTGGGTTTTCACTTGAAGGGGGACAAATTACTTAAGTGAAGATAAAAGTCAACGAGCTTGAAGGACCAGCTGAAGATAATGAGTTGTGTCGAGGGGAACATATTGTTTCACCGCAGCCTCGGCAATGACTTCGCTCACCAGGTAGGCGGACACAAACTAATAAAAGAACAAAAGTGGAGCCCACAACTCTTTACCTGTAAAGCATCTCATTAATGCATTACCGCCATCTCGGTTCAGACCCCAACTCTTAATCAAAATTCACCCGTTAATATTCATGGCAGCATGAGCAAACACGAGGTCTTGATTACTCCAACATGAGCGTGACCTCTATCAATATGCAAATCATCTAAATGAAGGAATTTGCCATGCAGTAGTTTCAGGACTCGTGTCTCGTAGGCCGGGTGATCCTGTTTGGCGAAGCCTGGAGTCCCCTCCGTCTCCCCCACTACAACGAGCCCTTTCAGCCAGAGTGCCTTGCATTATTTACATGTTTATGATTAGTTAAGCCGCCATCTGATGGAAAGTGGCATGTAGCATTGGAGTGCCATTAGGCCTATTTATTTTTACTGAAGAAGAGAGAAAAATAAAGAAGGGCGGGAGAACCACGTGCCCCCCAATACACACTCGCACTCAGGTCCACGGCCATGAGTGTCCCAAAGTCCTAAAATGTGGTATTTATGGCTCATTAAATGTTCTACTGCTCAACATTAGTGTTTCTAAATTAACCCCAAACTAGAATAAACTGCACAGATGGCGCTCGGCAACCAGGGGCCCATCCACATCCATTCAACACTGCAATACCTACTCGGCACTGGCCAATTAGATTTAAAACATATAAATATTAGGAACAATATGTTGAGTTAAAGTGGCCATCCGGTTACACCTAGTGTTTGCAAGTTTGAACTCCACAGCTGTTATCTGTATACTTTACATGTTTTGCTTTCTATAACTGAATACAATGTAATGGGGATGATGTATAAAGCAGCATCAGCATGAACCATACAGTAGAGTCTTACATTGTGTCATCAATCACAGTGAAAATATATATTATTATTAGTACATTATTACGGTGTGGTAATGCAGTTTAATACCATTTGCACACTTACGAGGAGGAAGAAGGCCACATGGTCTCAATCAATTGAGCACTCTGCATAAGTGTTTGTCAAATATACCTTATTAAAAAAAAACATTTGAACAATTCACAAGTTACAAACATGACTTTAGAGTATTACTGTATTTATATTCATAGACATGAGTCTGTACTGTTCTTTCTCTGCCATTGTTATTTTCTGGCATAAATAGATGGCTGAACAACAGGGTGACTTTGGCTATAAAACGCTTGCCTCGGGGTGTCACGTCCACTTTATCAGATTTGAGAAGTCCATTGTAGAGCGAACAAGCCAATGCACACAAGAGGCATGCATACTTTATATTTTTGTAAAATGTTTTCTGATTTGTATTGACTGGAGACCCCGGCTGAAGAACAGAGAGGGAGATAGTGCTGAAATTCTTTTATCATATATTTATTGAAGTGAAACTTTACCACCAGGTTTAAGCATATGTCCAACAATTTTTTTTTTTATATGTAAAAAAGTGTGCAAGGGGTTGAGATAAGAGACCACTCTGCATTATATAACTGACAAAAGCCTCGACGCTGATAAACTCCTTGGCTTTACAGTCCCTCCTTGAAGGGACTGTAGTAGCTCAAACTCAGCCAGCACTAACCCTCCACAAGTGTTTCCTCCCAGCCAAGTAGTCTTTAATCAGCTGTTCTGCAAATTTTCTGGAGCCAATGTAGCGTGAAAACCTGGTGGGATTAGCACGCTAACATTAGCTTGCTGCTACATGAGTAACATTTAATAACGCAACGCTTCATCCACACACTCTTGTCCCAGGAAAGCCAATTTCTGTCTACAGATGTGCCGATGAGGACTGGGAACTACAAGCTTGTGTGTGTTCTGATTGTAAAGCTACATGGTGATGACACAAAACATGAAAACGATAGACTCTAAGAGGCGACTCCGTCTCCGAATCCGGCCAATTTCCAAAAAATGTTTAAGAAATGTAAACGTTAACAGAGGCGTTGATGCGTTTCTTCACAGAACAGTTCTATAATTTAGTTAACAGGAACATTTCAATATGCACTGCCTCTTTAATTGGCAGTCATTCCCTCCTCATGCACTCATCAATGTTAACTGACAAAGCTGTGGCTGTGTTAGCGTCGCTGCCTGGCTCATTGCTTCCGTTTAATGACCTGCAACTTTCCTGTTGTGGTTGTTCACTCTCATGGCTCTCATCCAGCTCTCATCCAGAGTCTCCAGCTGCAGCAGGCATCTGTTTTCCTCTAATAAGCTCTAATACACCCACTGTACTGCAAGCAGATAGCCAAAGTTAGCAACTAGCGAGGGTGAACATAGTGGAGCATTTAGCAGCAAAACAGCCATATCCTTCCCTCAGGAGTTGGTGGAAACCAATGCAGAGCGAATATTGGACTGGGGTGGAAAGAAACATGACCCTAAATGAATAATAATATTGCTGTGTGCTGGACGTGTATGCAACAACTTTATGGAGGTGATACTATGTGGGATTTAATATTATCAGCTGGTCTGCTATGTCTTTAGAGGCAGTTACGGGCCCAAGGGAAAAGATTTAACCCTTAAACACTAACGTCGGGTGATTTTCACCCGATATAAAGTACCTGATAAAAAAATACTTCTCATCAAAATACGTTAAAATACAACTATAAAAGGCAAATTGAAGTCCTCTATTATTTTAACCTATATAATGTATCATAAAACTAAAAACAGGTATCATGGGGGGACCCTGAAAAAAGGCTCAAAATCAGGTGAAAAATGAGGAAATCGTCAATAAAACCTGATTAAAAACATAAATAATGGAGCTATGAACTTGTTCTCTGGTCCACATGTTCCTGGGACATGTGAGCCTTGTCCTGTGAAGGAAAAGTCTCCTTCAATGGGAAAACCATCCGGAATGTTTTCACCCTCTATCACTAACGTAACAAGTGAAGGTTGAAACAACCAGGGATTGGAGCAGAGAGACACGCCCACCTTGGATAAAGACACGCCCACTTACAATAACGTCAGTGAGAAGCAGGAAGCTACACAAGGACCCACGCAACTCAGAAAAAAAGCAACACAATGAAAATAACGTAAACACAATCGCTCAACATTAGTGTTCTAGGGTTAATTGTGTGTATGTGATGTTTTATTTCAACTCCTACTGCACCATATTTAGACTGGGGCAGCTACGACAGTGTCAGGCTCCAGCATGTCATCCTGTCAGATAAGGGCTCTCAAAGATGATTGGTCGCCATCGGTGTCTGACTGTATGATATCGCATTTTGAGGCATGTCAGATTGTGGATTGCGTGTGTGTGGAGAATCCCAGCAGGATGATTTATTGTGCACAGAAAAAGGTCCGGGCAGAGCAGAGTCACGGAGGGCAGGTCATCAGCTCTCGTCATCCATCTTGCGTTTCGAAAAAGTGCAGCCGCGATCGTTTTGGTTTTTGTGTTTGAGAAGAGAAAAAAATTTAATAAATCCACACGGATGAACTTTTTCAACTTTATCCATTTACGGCTCTTACAAAACGTTGCATCAGCCCGTGTATTGAGTGTGTTTTCACATTGTATTCTGAACTGCACGGTGTAACAGGGCCTCGAGTCGCAGGTCACAGCCGAGTCGAGGTCCCCGTTAACCAAACATCTCGTCTTTGACGGCCCTTCTGGGAGGTGGAAGGCAGCGACAGACGGGCCTGCGACAGGCTCGACTGAGAGCGGTTGTCAGCGCATGGTGATGGCAGCGTGCCGCCAGTAAAGTGAATCAGATCCGATTGCTCCGGCACTTTGTCTCCTCGTTGCGGGAGGCGGAGCTCCTCCTGTCAGACACAGGTGCGCCAACAGAATGATGCAATCAGCCGTAGACGATGCGCTTCACTCGCCCACCGAGGTAGATAACCCCAATAATGCATTTGTTCGTTCCTCGTGTTTTGACTAGGGGGAGTAATTCAGCCAAAATGAAAGAGTTGACGGAAACCGAGAGGAGACAGATTGCGCTTCCACACAATCTTGAAGAGGGATGTGTTCTGTTGTCAAGCGATGTTTCTTCTTTCACAGCAGGTACAAGTGACGACTATACAGTTAGGTCCATAAATATTTGGACATTGACACATTTTTCATTATTTTGGCTCTGTACACCACAACAATGGAGTTGAAATGAAAAAATCAAGATGTGCTTTAAGTGCAGACTTTCAGCTTTAATTTGAGGGTATTTACATCCAAATCAGGTGAACGGTGTAGGAATTACAACAAATTCAAATGTGGCCACCCTCTTTTTAAGGGACCAAAAGTAATTGGACAAATTAATATAATCATAAATCTAATTGTCACTTTTAATACTTTGTTGAAAATCCTTTGCAGTCAATGACAGCCTGAAGTCTGGATTCCATAGACATCACCAGACGCTGGGTTTCGTCCCTGGTGATGCTCTGCCAGGCCTCTACTGCAACCGTCTTCAGTTCCTGCTGGTTCTTGGGGCATTTTCCCTTCAGTTTTGTCTTCAGCAAGTGAAATGCATGCTCAATTGGATTCAGGTCAGGTGATTGACTTGGCCATTGCAGAACATTCCACTTCCAAATTTTTTCATTTCAACTCCATTGTTGTGGTGTACAGAGCCAAAATAATGAAAAATGTGTCAATGTCCAAATATTTATGGACCTAACTGTATGTGACTGACTTTTAGTGGGAGCATTTGAAAGCAGCATAACATCTCACAGTTGCACACAACAGCCCATTTAGTACGTCGGAAATGAAGAAATTTAATGTAAGTTCTTAATTATTTCAGTCCCCAGCCCCAAATTATCTTCTTTTTTTTTTCTTTATACAACTTTAATTGATCTGCTTATCAAAGTTGTTATGTATTGCATGTTTTCTTTTTCTCAATATCACAAGCTATTTGAAAATGAAGAAACGTTTGATGTGAATGATTGCTTTAAAGTTGCATGATGAATCATAAAATGGGAATAAATTAGGCTCAAGTGGGGTGGAAAAAATTGAGTCGAATAATGTCAGACGCATAAACTGTGGGCTTTCGGCAGCACCAAAACTAATTAATTACACAAATATATACAGCGCACATAACAAATATGTAAAAAAAAGAAAAAAGTGTGGAGCTAAAAAAATAGAAAATAGGTTCCCGTCAGCCCTGTTTGTTGGTGAGACGTTGTGGTCAGTGACAGACGAGCCATTAAAAGTCAAACATCCGCTCCACCGCTCAGACGGAGGCCGACTCCTGCAGAAAGCAGTGGGGGTGAAATGCGACGAGGCCTCCGTCACGCTCCTTCGGGTGTCATCGGGGAGCTGTACGCATTGATTAGTAATCGTCCTTCCTCCTTCCCTGAGAGGCTGTTTGTCCCACAGGGAGGCGGATATTACACCGCAGCCGGCATCAGGGACCATTCAAGGGCAATCAGAGCAAAGAGACTCGGGATAACCACTTAGTTGGGAGTGCATTGGCCCGGGTTAGTAACAACGAGTTAAAAGCGAGAAAGCCCAGAGATGGAGTTTGATCGGTGGGGTGGGTGGAGGGGGGCTTTCTAAAAGCTCTCTGGTAAGTAACAGGGTTTCGGTTGCTTCTAGTCAGGGATGTGCAGAGTGCAGCAGTAGTGGCTCAAGCCGCTGCCGCTGACTTTTTTTTTTTTAAAACAAAAAAAAAAATACTAACGGGTCTCTGTAGCCAAATATATGACTTATTCTTCTTTGCCCCTGATCATTCAAAGCTATTGCAATATATAAATGAGCCACACGGTTGAAAATAACCCTCCACCGTTAGCTAAAAACTACAGTAGCAGCGGTTTGCAGGAAAATGATTTAGCATCGTCTATATGGGACGTTTTAAATGTTTATTTCTTTTTACTATAAATGCACTTTATTGCTTTACAATTGCTCTTTCCATCTCTGCGCATAATTTACCATAATTTCTTTGTAGCTTTTTCAGCAGTTATGGTATATCCTTCGTGAAACCAATGTAATACGACAATTTTCATTGTTCTCAATGATCACTTAATTAGCATTTATTTATTTAATTGTTCCTATATTTCTTGTGCATTTACATTGAAAATGAGTGTTTGTATAGAAAATGATTGACTGTATTGTGTTATTATTTACTGATATGAATACCGTGCATGTGCAGTGTGTGTCTGGTGGCAATTTTAGGTAACAGCAGAAGAGAGAGTGATTCCCCTGCTTGCTTTTACGCTGCCGTCCTGCATTTATACGGCACTACACTGCTGCAGGGAATTCTTTCTGGGATGTTACGGCACGATTACACTGAAACATAAAACTCACTTTGTGATCGCTCCTCACAAGGGATAAAGAGAGCGGCACATGATATAACTCATTTAGGGATGGAACCAAAGTACAGAGCGAGTAGTAAAATATTTGAACAATCTGCGCCTACATGTGTAGTTTCAGAATACTGTATTTGCATGTATACTATTTCATGGTCCATGGCATGAGAACAGAAGTCTTCGGTGACTCTGGGATTGTCAGGATTGAATCATTGAATGTTGTGTTTTACAATCAACCATTTCTTTAACGTCCCAGCATCTAAGGGATTTGGTTTTAGTGCACATTTCTTTTTCTGTTCACCTTCCCCGTTGTAAAAAATAACAGCATTAGGAGCCTTTTTGTGGATTCCCCAGCCTGTATTTTGAGCGCTGTATAGCATTACTGGTGATAATTTACACACAACACAAAGTTGCATTAATTAATATCTATATTTCCACATAACTAATCATTGTGTAGCATATACACACAAAAAAACTCAAGAAAAAACAACAAAACAAAGAGTTGCAGCTGTTTAATGCATTCGCTCAGCCAGCAAGAGGACATTGCATATTAAACGCCTTTTTGCAACAATAAGCCATGATGCATCTATGGAAATACATAACACTAACTGACAACCATATCTCCGTCTATCAGGGAAAGTCAGTTTTACCAGAAGAGGACCGCAGAACATTTGGGCCAGCAGTGTGAAGGTGACCGGCTCTCCCTGGAGGAGGGCAATGAGCTGAAAACGTCCCCGCACAATGAGTCAAGTGTGATATTAACATTAGAAGGCAGGGTCAGGACCAGGTGCAGTTGAGTTGGATGCTAATGTGAGTATGATATTTCCCACACATCCACTTACTCTCACCCCTGCATTTAATGTCATCTCATATCTCTTTTATTATTATTATTTTTAGCTATCTAAATGAGATATTATAAGTGCATGCTTGGCGTCTCCCTCTTTAATTGCCACGGTCCTTCGCACCGGTCTTGACTGCCAGCGTTGACTCGTTCCCGTGCACGGTTTTTGGACCGCGCCGCAGGAAAAGCTAATTTTTGCTGCTGCAGAGAGAGAGAGAAAATCTCAGAAGTCGTGTCGTGACTCAGACTTTAAAAAAACGTTGAAAAAAGCCGCCGCCGCCGCTCTGTGGAGTTGTGGGAAAGCAGCCGTGCTCGAGCACCATATTGATCATCTCTCTGCAAAGTGTTGACACGCTATGTAACTCCACGGAGCGGCTTCACCTGCTCCGCACCAAACCAAATCATCGGAGACTCTTCATGTTTTTCTGCCCCTCGGCAAACACAACAACGGCTACGTGAGCGAGGAAAGATGGCGGATGTGTGGAGGCACCGGGAGAATATTTTTTAAATGAAGTACAATGGCTTAATTTCCCTTCACTCGCAGCCGGAAAAACTGACACATCCAGCCCAGTAGATTTTCTCCTCTGTGCTGCTGCAGATGAAAGCAGGGCAGGATTCACGCGGCTTCAACATTCTCACTTGCAAATTCAGGGATGACAGGGTTCCTCCGCCAGCTTCAATTATGAATGACAGCCTTTTATCTCTGGCTTGCTAATTAGGTGAGATGACGCTGTATGCTCACTTCACACTCGCTTCCCTTTTTTTTTGTTTGTTCTCCGAGATACCTGGATCCCAGACTATTCTAGTGATACAGATAAGTGGGGGAGAGAAATGGGTCAGGGAGTATTATCTTGGAATTGAAAAGAGGGAAGTTTAAAAGTCAGACGGGGGAAGAACCACAAGAAGGAGGAACTATTTCACTGTTTATCGCTCTCGGTGGTTTATCAAAGATGGAGTGAAATATTTGAACTGCAGCTTCTATGGATGCTGTTGGAACATCTAAGGGCAAGTTGATAGCAGCATTTTAATAATGTGGCTTTATGGGGAATATATTCATACGGACCAATGCTCAGCCTTGATCCTTCCTTCGACATCTTTTCTTTTTTGTGGGCGCTGAACTGAAAGGGACATCCTTCCTTTAACGTCACAGGGACTGATTTGGAAACGGGTAACAAGTAATTTCCAGAGTTATACGGAAGCGCAGCATTTAAATGCATGTCAAAAGGAACCACTCGGAGGGATTAGGGGTCACAGTTGAGAGAGGGGAAGGGATCCGGGGTCAATCCGACTGGATCCAATTAGCTGCCTCCGACGGCCGGCCGTGACGAGCCTCACGCTGCGGCGACATCTCATTCTCCGAGCGGCGCAGGGATAGAGGACTCGGGGAATAATAGAAGAACAAACAAGTCACGACTCCAGGAGAACACCCACAAGATACTCATTAGGAGAGAATCTGTGCCCCCCATGCCCCCCCCTCCATCTCGGCTCCCCATCCCCTCCTTCTGAGTGTGTGCTTTTCAGATGAGACGAATATTCTTTCTTTTTTTTTTGTTTTCGGGCTCTTGGACAGTTGACAGCCATTTTTTTCTTCTTCCACTTTGCAGAATATACAGTGAGCAGTATTGACAGCACTTTTGATAGCATTCAATTAAAGTTTTTTTCTGCCTGAGGTGACAGCATTTCCTCTTTCAAAGGAGAGCTATAAGGCTTTTACATTTTTTTTTTCGTTCTGTAAATGAATCACTGCAATGGAGTTTTCCTTTTTTTGCTTTCCTTTTTTTTTTTTTAAATTAAGTCAATTATTCATTCTTAAACTTTAAAAAGTGTCTATTTGATGTGGGTCTTTAAAAAGGAAAACAGTGTGAATGCTGAATGAGTGGTGTCAGAGCTGAGATACAAAACTCAGTGAGTAAGACACTGGATCCTGAAGGAGCTAACACATGAGATAAGTTGTGTTATTTTACAACAGATCATCATACATTTATACATATTAAGCAGTTGCTTAATGAAGGGTTGTTTGCCCAAAAATGCACATAGTAATCCACGGCCCCCTGAAGACCCAAAATGTTCATCTTCAATTCATGAGTCTAACACCTCAGAGAAAAGCAAGGTGATCAAAATGCAATCTTTTCGATATGGCGTGTTCATTAAGGAGTAAAAAAACAGAAATAAAGACGTAAACCATTTTCAACAGATACAAGTAATTACTCACACTGAACACCGCTCCCGGGGACTAAACTCTTTTCAGTTGTCAAGACAGTAAACAAGTGGTGGAAAGGGGGCTGAGGGGATCAGTGGTCCTTTGAAGTGCTCGCTCCTTGTGTAGGGAAGCAGCACAGTGGCTCGTCTGTTCCCCTTCACCGCAGTAGAAAGAAGCTCAGACAGGAAGCTCTGTGGCCTTGGCTCCCCATTTCAGGGAACCCCGGGCGGCAGCCTTGAAGCAGGAAGCGCCGGGCAACGGACCAATCGTTATTCAGGTCCCTGAACAAGCGCCTTCTAGGCTGACCCCCGCACAGCTGTGTGTGCCTCCCAACCATCACCAGCTGGGCTGAACAGGCCATCCAGCGAAGGTTATGCAAAGGGCAGGAGAGGAGTGGCGAGGGCTGGGCTTGGATTTAAGGTGTTTTACGAAGAGAGGATCTCTAACCATCAACATCTCAATAAATACCTCGGTTTAACCCGAGAACGCTAACGTCGAGCAATTGTTTTTACTTTGTTTTCATTGTGTTGCTTTTTTCTGAGTTGCGTGGGTCCTTGTGTAGCTTCATGCTGCTCACTGACGTTATTGAAAGTGGGCGTGTCTCTATTGTAGGTGGGCGTGTCTTTGTTGGAGGTGGGCGTGTCTCTCTGCTCCAATCCCTGGTCGTTTCAACCTTCACGTGTAACAAGTTCATAGCTCCATTATTTATGTTTTTAATCATGTTTTATTGACGATTTCCTCATTTATCACCTGATTTTGAGCCTTTTTTCAGGGTCCCCCCATGATACCTGTTTTTAGTTTTATGAGAAGTTTTATAGGTAAAAATAAAAGTAGAGGACTTCAATTTGCCTTGTATTGTTGTATTTTAACATATTCTGATGAGAAGTATTTTTTATCAGGTACTTTATATCGGGTGAAAATCACCCGACCTTAGTGTTAGTGTGACTATTTTTAACGTTAGTGTTGGAGGGTTAAAGGATGCAAAGCTGTCGGACGGCAGCTGGTGTAAACATCAAGCGTACAGTCAATCACGTGTACGTTATGCCTACGTTAGCTATTTGTGGGCGAGGCCGTGCAAAGTGAGACCCAAGCGCATTCACTTTGCAATACTTCATACACCACATGCAACATCCTGTATATATGAAAAGGTCATGCACATTTCTTTGCGAATAAGGATTTGCCTTTCAGAGGCACCGCCATGGGCAGATTAGTCTTAAAGCAGAGGCGCATCATTTCTGCTTGTAATTAGAGTTTAAAAGGGCTATTAGCTCACACGGCGCTCTTCTCGAGTGCTTATTATGTGACACAGCCTGATTTGAAGGCAATTCTTTATAAATAAAACAGAAATTACACTTTCCCGTTTAGCAGTTGATGCTTAGAAATACTCAGGCGCCCTCGGAAAGCCATGCAGGGAAACTGAATCAGATTTTTTTTAAAGAAATGACGGATAAACAGCCACATAATGGTCTGTGCATGTTGACTCTAAGACTATTTCTATATTGTCGAGCAATCTGAGGATATCTGTCTCTATTACAGTATCTCCAGACTCCTCTGTATGAATTCAGTTCCTCTCACAAGGTCTTCAGCTTCACCAAAACAAATAGTCTCAGATGAAAACTACTGGACATAAGAGCTTAGACAAATAAAGAAAAAGCTGCCTGATATCTTTTTCTTTTTAAGAAATACAAAAAAAAGAACCTACTGCAATGTAACGCAGGGATCTTATAAACTATAAAGATTATTTAGCCAACCTCATGATTGATTTCCAGGAGACATTACGCATATTCAGAATTCAACCTTTCCTCACATTGTAAACCTTATTAGCCTTCAGCAAAAACAAACTGCATTACACGTCCGTGTCGTTCCATGACATTTACTTGGAGACACTTGCAATTAGCCTCAAAGTCTGGATTAAAAAAAAAAATGTTTACTTAATGATCACTGGCCATCCACTGCATTGCCATGTTTTATTCAGATTTTGTGCATGTATCACACATTTATTTTCTATATTACCTTTACATGCACTTTGCTAAGTCTGATTAAGGAAGATTTGTGTATTTATTACGCAAACAAACACAAAATGTTTTGAGAGCAAATGTCTTGTTTTTAAGTAAATTATGTGTTAGTTTTGCTTATGAAACTAAAAATGTTGGCTGCAAATAAAAAATTGTTCAAAAAAAAATGTGCTATAAAAGAAAAAAAGCTGAGTTGAGTTTTGGACATAGTGGGCGGGGCATACTCTGCTGAATGAGCCAGGAGTTTCTATTGGTGGGTTTGACTTGGCTCTTTGCACACTAACGGTGAGAAGGACATGGAGGTAAGTTGACATATTGCTCTGTTTAGTCAAAATCATTTTAAATGTAGCAGCATGTGGCCTAACCTTACATGCACGCAGAAAGTGGGGCTGCATGTCCCCATGTCATTCATTAAAAAAACATGAAAACTAAGTTCTAAGTGATGCTACATTTAAAAACATTTTGACAAAACAGAGCAATATAATGGCAGAAATTCTAGTTTTATAAGCAAAACTAACAAATAATTGACTTACAAATGAGAAATTTGCTCCCAAAACATTGGTTTTGCTTTCGTAATAAAGATACAAACCTTCATAAGCCCCGCCCCCACTGTTGTCTCTCACTCATGATCATGGAGCCCACACTGTCACTAACTACTCCCTTCAAAGGTTTTTACGCAGCAACATAAAGTGGTGCGGGTTAAAAAAAAAGGATGTGTTTCATGCATCAAGTCAGTATTAAATCACGATCATGATCATCAATTGAACATGTTCAATTATTTCCTTCAAAATGTATGTTCTGCTGTAAGTGGTATTAACATAATTTCTACAAGGCCATGGTGATAACACACTAAAGGGGAGTTTGGCTACCTTTGGTCAAGTCACATTTTATTCAGGGGTTTACGAGTTTGGCTTTATGAGCGTATGGCTGATAAGTTATAGCAACGTATGCTTTGCTGGGCTGGATCCTCCAGCATTATACTAGTTTGCTTTTTAAATGTGCCCCTTCATGAAGGGAGTTGATTGGGGAAAACCCCACGATTAACTGCTGGACCAGTTACATTATGGTAAAGAGATGCAGACTACCCGAAGCATAATCCATTTCATGGATCGAAGACTTTATGACTTTTTAGAAACATTGCCCTATATTAATGTCTCACTAACATTTGTAACTGCGTATGTGATGGTGCAGTAGAGGATTTCATTTAATTATGCATGACAAAAGTACATATTGACTACAATGAGACTGCTATGGGTGTTAACATTATCACAGTCGGCAAAAAACAAAAAAAAACATGACTTTTATAACAATACATTTACTCGCACTCCTCTACAGGATATGTAGGATATATAGGAAACTAGAAAGGAATATTTACCTGAAACCAATTCAGTTACCATAATTACACCTTTAATGAGATGAACTCCAGAGTAACAGACGGAGGCAGCGATGCTTACATGAAAGGAATGAGGGGAAAACATTGAGGATTGGAAGTGAGCTGTAACCTGCCTACAGCTCCCACTGACAGCCCGGCTTCTCCCCATAACTACACTGAGGCTTGTTATGCTAATTGCGGTGTATATATCCAAGTAGGAAACCGTGAGCTGGAGTCAAAGCCGGAGTTTGTCGATTTAAATCTTCATTATGCTGCTTGTCACATTTTTGGGGGGGGAATTACAAGACTGAATGAAATGAAAGGAAAACTGATATTTTCAGTTCATTTCCAGATTGCTGGATCTGGCCATCTGACCAATTTACGGCTTTCGGAGGTCTGAAATCGTGAACTTTAATTTGCGGCGGTGGACGGATTGAGGAGGGGCATTGCTGATGGACATCATTTTCAGTGTCCCACGCCGAGGATTGCAGGGCCTTCAGACGAGGGGGAGATTGAAACAGTGTTCTCATCATCCCTGAGCCACTGGGTCATGGTTTAAACACTAATCCTGAAGGATGAGCGAGGTAGAAACATCTACCACAGCACAGCTCCAAAGATTGCACCCCTTCAGTCCGATGGCATGCTCGCAAACAAAAGTACCCGCGGGAAGAGAAAAGGGCAGCTGCAGCTGTCGGGCACTCTCGCTCCGCCACCGTTTATCCGACCGCTCTGACAAATAATCTGACAGAGGTGGTGGGTGAACGTTGGTTAAAGCTCGCCGAGTTGGGTGGGTGGGATCAGCTCGGTCTGACATTAAGTTGCGAACCAAAACAGATTCCCGCCACAATGTTCCATTACAGCAATAAATAAAACACTTGTCGGCTAACCATGGGCGTTCGCTTGACATTCACCGAGCAGCGGTACTGTTTTGCGACACTTCGGGAAAAAAACGTAAACCAACAGGTGTAGTTGTCAATAGGAATTGAGAGGCACGACAAAGGCCCGGCCGTGCCTGCCTGGAGGCATCGCTGCCAGTTTTAATTATTGTTTTCCCCGTCACGGAGATAATTCATAGAAATTACAGCGGCGTTGTGAAACTTTGGTACGCTCGCCAGCTCGTCGAACTGGGCACCGCACACAGGTAAGGGTGCTGCTGTGATTAGAAGTGCACGCTGTTGTTTGCTGAACCTTTTTGCTTCTGAATCAGAGCTGCCATTATAACTTGGAGTTGCTCTTAACGGTTCAATTACGGAACAGCTGCTGTCGTTGTGTGTAATTGCCGAGGAATCAATTAAGGTATATTTTTTGTCCACGCTAAGAAAGAGATCCTTGATAAAAAAACAAGTGTGGCCAATCCGGGATTCAGTTACTGGAGTATTGAGCAGACAATCACCATAAAACTTCAAGACATGGTGAGAGAATTTCGACCCGGGAGAAAAGCGTACAAAAGGCAATTATAAAAGGCAAACCATGAAGCATACCAAACTCAATGTCTCTCGTTATTGTGAGCGGTTTGGTATTGTTAAATAAATGACGCTGACAGTACAAATACCAGTCCACTTAAAGTGATATCGAAACCACCCATTGAAGCTGTGAGTGTGTGTCCCACTGGCTTGTGTGGCGGTAAGGAATTAAGAACATATGTATTTACCATTTAAATATATATACGCTACCATTTTCTTTTTGTGTAGCTTTTGCTGACAAGATGGTTTAGTCCTGCAACAATAAAAACATCTGTTGGAATCCAAAGATTGTCATTATTTAGAGTGTTTGTCCTGAAAAAAGTGAGTGTAGGACTCAAATTGATCTTTTTCCTTCCTACCTTACTGCGTTTTCACAGGAAAAAGGGCATGACACAGCTGTGAGCACGGCATCGGTGATGCATTGTGGGAGATATTCCCAACCCTGACGCACCTTGGACCTGTGAGAATGCCGTGAATCACTGGCTGGCATTCTGTTGGCGGTCCCTGGAGGACCACTTACTATGTATATTTGGCCTAAAGTCTTATCATTAAACACATAGAATGTTTGAATAAAATATGATTCACCCTCGAGATGGCCTTACAGCTGCATCAAGCTGTCGGCCAACTGATTGGGCAACAGTGTTGTTTGTTGATGCAAACACACACTAGAATGGGACCATTTAAGTAAATAAAACTGATTAAAAAAGGATAAAGGCTGAAGACTGTCTATATATTGTCAACAAAATCTCATAAAACCAACACATTCATGGATCACAAACACTACAAGGAAATTATATTCATAACCTGTGGCTCCACTATTTTTATAGCCCAGAAATTCTGGCTCGTTCCATGAATCCGCCGCATGGACAGATGGCAAACAAACTCGAATTCCTATCAAGTTAAGTCAGGTGTGCATTTGCTCAAGTTAAAATGCTGCGGCAATCCTCCGGAGTCGGAGCTGTCTGGCCCTTGGCAACCTCACAGTCTTGAAGGTCAGCTTCTCAAAGGCAACTGATACCCCTGACTGCAGCGCTTTCAGCTCGCCATCCATTCTGGCAAATGGCAAGACCAGGCTGATCAATCAAGTGCCGTCAAAAGGCCAAATAGAAAAAAAAAAGACCAAACCGTAGCCCTGATCCTCCGTATCGACTGCTTGGATTATAAAGGATCACCCTCCCGGCTCTCTACATGATTTGGCCATAACTCCAATACTATCTTGTGATGATAACTTCGAACTCCAGAAATCAAGCTGTGTGCATCGGTTCTCGAGCTCGTCTGCCAAAAGGATTGATTTGTTTGAATGAAAGAATGCA
The DNA here is from genome assembly GCA_023566465.1 of Cottus gobio. NCBI lineage: Eukaryota > Metazoa > Chordata > Actinopteri > Perciformes > Cottidae > Cottus > Cottus gobio. Next base: position 6,268,710 of record CM042218.1, read on the forward strand.
TCTGTTTTGCATTATAGCAGCAGGACCTTTTTTTTTGTGGTAAAAGTTGAAAGTTGTAGTCGTGGAGCAAAATCGATATTTTCCAACATCAAACACCATTTATATTCCAAGAATTTCCTCCGGCAGACGGAGACATAGCAGGAGTACTTAAACATGCATTCAATAATGGATGATCTGTAACCGCTAAAGTTTTCTAAATCAAATAGCTAACTTCTGTCTGCTAATCTATTCACCCTTTTTTACCCCAAGGAGGTACAAAGATGTTGATGCACTGAACAGATATCACGAAATCAATCTTTCAGTATAACAACGCTGTCAATATTAACAGTAATTTGTCACCGATTGTTGTGCCAGATGCTAAAATCTGTACACTTCAAAATGAATTGGAATGCGCCCTTTGTTAAGCCCCTCCCCCTGCTGTTGCTCCTTAGAGCTGTCAGAGTTACTGAAGCAACACAATGATTGGCCAGTCTGTGTTTGGGGGGGCGGGGCTTGTTGACGAGTATCTACACTCCCAACATTTTACTGATTTTAAATAGTGTTGATTCAGAATTAATTTGAATTCCTTCCATAACATTGTTTGATTTAGCTAGATGTAGCCCTTATTACTATACACCTTATGTTTTCATGAGCTATTTACTCTAAAACTTAAAGATTCCGATGCCATATTATTAAGTGAAGCAAAAACCATTGAAATTATACAAAAAGTTTAGCTCAGCTTGATCCGGTCTCTAGAGGAGTCATCAATCTGTTGGTCCTGTCAAAATCGCACAGAAAGCATATTTGACTGAATAGACTCTGGCTGGCATAAAAAAGTCAAATTTTGCTTTAGCTGTCACATAAATTATGAAAAATACTAACAGTTTGTATTTAACCATGCAAAAGCAACGACACGTGGCAGCAAGAGATGCGAAGCATGACGAGATAGAACAGGTTTGATAAGAAATTAGTTAACGAGGCAAATGTAGGCATTTTGCCGAGCAGGAACCAGATACAGAATTTAACTTGAGACCATCCTGCGATGACATCACAATGTTCGCAACGCCAAACGCTACTTCCTACTTCCTGTTTATGGTACCCTTAAATCACATGCATCTATGAACTCTGCTTTCTGTTAATCTAAACATCTAAACACCTGACAAAGTACTCCTAACCCCCTCCAATACAGTGGGTATTGTACATTGATGACTCAAAAAACAATGATGAGAACCATGCCAGTATTGGGAGCAACCCAACACAACCCTAACGAGCATCGTGGGTGATGCAACACACACTCCTTTCCACTGGTTGAAATACAAATGAAGTGCACACAAGCCATGAAACACAAAGAAGAAAATGAGGACAGATGAAGTCACTGTAATGCTATTTCACCGACTGAAGGTTGCAGGCAGAAATGCCGTCCGTATGTTTCTAAGGACTCAAGGCCGTGCACAACCTACAGGGGGCCTTTAATGTTCCATATCATCACTTCAAGTATCTACAGAATCCATACGGCCGCATGGGTTTCAGCAGCATTTGAACAAAGGCTCATATAGATTGGTGAGTATGAATAATATCAGCCTATTGTCCAAACCAGTCGAGCTTTTCATTCGTCTTTCAGGGCAGTTCAAACCTCTCTCAGCCCTGTTTTGTCGAAAATTGCGACTGTTACAGCCGATACTAAATTGTGATTATCTCCACAAGTCCACGCCACAAGAAAACCCTTGAGAAAATAGACAATATGGTCATATATGTGTTAGTGGTATATTAGGTTATGATACTACACAGAAAAGAAAAGGGAAAAAAATGGCATCAATTTCATCAATATCTTAACGATATTGATATGTTTCTTTATCCACACCTTGTATGCTTTTGACTATGAAGTTCAGACTTTGCTGAATCTTTTGTATATTGACATCAAATGGGTCTGATACTGATTATGGGTTCATATAATCACCTGAACACATGACTAGGGCTCAGTTTTAGGGGTTCTGCCCCCCATATGGGGCTTTTTGGGTCCAAAAGGTTTAAAGGATCCGTCATCAGAAAGTACAATCGTCTACCCGGTGGCTAATCAGTTGAGGCATTTCATTTTCTAATGATAATTTCACTCCAGTGCTCGACATCAACAATTCATAATCTGCAGTAGGAATTCTGGGTGTGCTGAATATGAATGCATGGAGGATTCGTGCAATAGTTGCCACTGCACTTCTACATTTTGGAAATGGTCAAGATCAAACGTGGCGCTAACTCTTCAGTGTCAGTCCTCACCGCATCTTTCAGCCGTTGTCGCGTTGGAGCTTTTGTGATCAATACAGTTAAGAATTCTCCTTGAAACAAAAAGAAAAGAAAAATCTGTTTTAGCGAATATGTTTCACAACATTTCATCATGGATCAGACTGTACACGGGGAGAAACATCTTCTCAGTAAATCAATGCATTCATTCTGAAGGTATTTAATACAGCTGATGCATTTTCCTATTACGCTTCAGTGTCAGGCAGCTGAATTGTAAATGCATAGTTAGTAGTCATCCATTTAGATTCTCGAAGGTTTAATGAAGTAATGAATCAACATGGAACTTCATTATTTCTTGGCTTACACTGAATCTAGGAAGTACTACCTGCTGTGAGCTTTTGGCCCAAGTTAAATTATGGAAGATTAGAGGGCCAATGATTGTATTCCATAACAATTCCTCCAAGGTGGATATGCAATATTAATTTAAACAGCTAGACATGACAAACATATTTATAGGGGAAAGTCAGTGCGAAAGTTACACGGCGATGCTCTCCAAGCCCACACTGGTCTGATATGCCCGATTACGTCAGCATGTCCTGTACGCAGCATATTCAAGAACCTAAAATAAAGCGGTTTTGATCTCCACAAGTAAATTTACTGTTGCTGTCATTTTAAGAAATACAGATTAGACTATTAATAAAGGAATAGAGGTATCTTTTGTCCCTCTACAGTAACAAAATGTTGAATTGTATGATCAATATACTGAATTTGAATCAATGTTATTCTGTTAAATTACCTTTAACTGTTACTACTGATACTTTTGTTGTAATTAAGTTGATGAAAATAAATTAAATTAAATGAACGCGTGCAAACACTTATGAACAAGGATGTTGTCCGACATATTTGGTGAGAATAATGTGAACATTTCAAGTTCATACTGTTTTACAGTGTTGCTTTTGACCCTCCCACACGATACCTTCGTCCAGTCCAATGTGCTCAAAAGTAACAAACATAGTTCATGCAAGTTGTTAGCGACTGCGGCGCAATGGTTAGCAGGTCCGTCTTTCAATCAGAGGGTCGGTGGTTCGATCCCCGGCTCCGCTAGTCCGTTGCTGTGTCTACGGTCTACTGTATAGCATGTAAGTCACTTTGGAGTCAGCTAAATGAAATGTAATGTCAAAAACGAAATTATAAAAGCAGTCGGTGCACGTTTGTATAAAATAACACCGAATATTGATCGAACAGATAAAGACAAAAATGTGTTTTGGTCTTTAATTAAAGTTATCTTTTAAAATGAAGTGTTCGTGGTCACACTAGTTAATGTGAAATGTATTGCTAGACATAAACATCAAGTGAACGACAACTACTTAGAAATATATATGAAATATATAACTATTTCTATGTTATTATTGTATTATTATTATTTTGTATAATATATATAATATAAGTTTCAACTAATCTAATAAATATATATATATTTTTTTAATTAGTTAAATCTATGTTTGAAATGTATTGCTAGACATAAACAATCAAGTGAACAACAACTACTTAGACATATATATGAAATATATAACTATTTCTATATAATTATTGCATTATTATTATTTTGTATAATATAGGTTTCAACTAATCTAATAAAAAAATCTATTTTTAGATTAGTTAAATCTATGTTTAATATTATTGGGTTTATGATTAAAAAAAAGACAGTAGAGCAGGATGTACACCCTCTTTGTGTTGCAGTATTAGGTTGCTTGCTAAGAGCCTTCTGGATACGCTTGCAGTCTCTTTGGGCAACTTGGGGTTTGCATAAAATATTAAGCATTGTACCCAGACATGTACAGCACAAGAAACGCCTAAATGTGCTTCCATGCATGCATGTATTGATGGGAACATAAAAGCAACATATATAATATGCATGATGGCAAAAAGGCAGTTGCTGCGCTTCAAGCACTGTCGTCACGTGTTCGGCCGGTGGTTCTCAATTAAAATTCAGCGAGGTCCAGTCAGAGAGAATTTCTTCATGCAAAGGAACATCACAATAATGATGCGTTATGATTTAGTGCATTATGTATTGAAGTAGCCAACACTTGTAATAACGTCTGTATGTTGACAACAGCTGACAAAAAATGACAAATGTATTGTCGAATTTCAAATTAAAATGGATAAATTATAAATAATACATATGCGTATAATACATACATGTTCTCTCATTTCAAGTAAAATAAAGGCCGGATAAAGTTTTTGATTTTACAAGGAGGAATTTACATTTATGTATGAATTTACATGAATTTACATAAACAATATGTATTGTCAAATTTCAAATTAAAATGGATTCATTATAAATAATACATACGCGTATAACACATACATGTTCTCTCATTTCAAGTAAAATAAAGGCTGGATAAAGTACTTGATTTTAGAAAGATGAATTTAATTGAATTCTGCAGATTTAAATTAATTTACTTTAGGAGTTAAGTGTCAATCAAAAAGCCAAGATATCCATATTATTCCCATCTTCTAAAAAGAGAATATTGTGTGCAGGGACTTTATCTGTGGTTATGGAAACCTATTCTCCTCTCTGTTAACATCATTGTTGGTCATTGTGTTAATGTGTTAGGATTCTTATCATTTTGGGCTCTTAGGCGTATTTTTCGTGTACTGTGGATTGGAATCGGTACGTTCGTTCAAAGGATTTGTCTCGTAGTGGCGCTTCACATTTCCACTTTTAATAATGTCCACGGCCTCTGAACATGAGGCTGGATTTAAAGTGCCCGTGGGAATAAGAAAACAAAAGAGTCTGTCCACGTTTTCCTTTTTGTGACATAACTTTTCGTAAGATAACTCCTCAATAAGAAAAGTAATTTTGGCTGTCCTAAAAGTTGCTATATGACGTCATCATCTAACGTGTATAATTGTAATGGAAGCTGTATGAGAGAGGAATATAAGTGCATAGTAATAATATACAACCCTTTTTTGCAAGGGCGACGCTTATCGGAATACACACATTTGATTGGCCGAGTATCATCACATGAGATGGTTTACAACGTGTGTGATTGGTCGGTGTGCTTGATGGACGAGCGCCTTAAAGGCTAGAAAAGCTGCGCCTTTTGAAATAGATACGCACCATAAATATGTAACAATTCTCAATTATCTATTGGTTATAGTTCCGGAGACCTTTTAGTGACCCCTGTGTTAGACGGTTAATTTCCCCATACAGATACATTTCCTTAAAAAGCTCCTCACCATACCACCCATGTTCGGCATGCACATAGTTAAAATTTGAAAGCAGCGTGGCCTCATAATCACGAGCGATCCGACGACGCATTGGTATTGACGCCGTAAAATCCGAAAAATAAAGCCGAAAATCCGAAAAAGCCTCTGTGCTCGATCCAGAAAACACGTGCACTTCCTGAGAATGAGGCCGCGTCGCAGTATTGATCCAAAATGTCGGATAACTTGGCAATTTGTGTAATGAAGAACTCCTCCGTAGTGCGATAATCATCACGACTCCGTTCCCCGACGAGCCTTTTTTTTTCCTGCATCAGCCGAGCCCACCCCATTGCGATTTCTTGGCATTTGCCGAAGCTTTGGGGCCCTGCCTCGTCTCAGCAAATGCACAATCAATTTCTACCTTCTTGTCTCCTGTTTCTAATCCCCCAACTACCTTCGCTCTTTGCTCGATACAGTTCGGGTTCGGTACACTCACTCTGCTCGATGTGTTTTTTTGCCCTATCAGGTGCGCTGGGGATCGAATGTCGGCTCTGTCAGGCAGCTTGTCTCGGTGCCTGGAGATGAATACCAGACAGTTACTACTTCTCCTCGTTCTGTCTTATTATCCTTCACCTTGTCTCACATTTCGCCGCCTTACCTTTAAAGCTGCGCTCTGAAATTAATAGAAATCAGAGCCATTTCCATAAGGATTAATCATGCATAAAAGGCCCCATTACATTATTTTATACTCATTATCAGCTGAACACAAAGGCATATACTGTAAGAGGCCTAAGCCCCTTTGTGATTAATCAGAAGCACTTGAGGGTAAAATCTTTATATCTGATACCTTTGAACAAATGTGTCCATTTCAACAGAGATTAGAGTTATTAATTCTGATGGGTACAGTGGAATATCTGTCTTTATCTCTCCTCCAGACTCACAATGTCTCCTCCACATACACTGTATTGCTTCAACCTAGTCTGAGAGTCTCCATCTGTGATAAAGGCATCACGGTTGGGAGTCTGGATCTCGGAAATCAAACCGTATAGTCTGAATAAATAAAGCCTCGTCAATCATCCACCAAGCTGACGCGTTGTAAAAGGCCTCATTAATAGTTTAATGAATCAGAATATAAAAGGTGTTGCCATCCCTCCCGCCTGGCTATATATGTGCATGTCACTTTTATTGATCTAACCTGCATGTGTTGATATATAGTCTCAATCTAATTGCACTCAGTGAAGGTTTTTATGGCTGTTTGTAGGGGAGGGCTGCTTGAGCTCACCTCCAGTCATGTGATTTTGCCATCAGGCTTCCTGGGACAAAACTGCCCCTCTGTCATTAAAAATAATCACTGGTTAGGGAGAAAGATAGAAAAATGAAAGGGCACTGTATGTTTTATTAATAAATCCTGCAACAATCACTCCGTGGCTGCAAGAGGTAACGATGAGCAACGCTTTGAAGCTGGAATACTGATGAGACAATTCATGAGTTTGTACTGATGGCTGCAGACAAAAACCCCCGTTATGAGCATGATATATAACTTCTCACGTGCAGAAAGGGCTAATTCATTTTTTTTCCTTAATTTTTCTGTTCGTTTACCTTGTGTGACTTTGCTGTAATTTAAAAAAAAAAAGATCAATACTTCAATCCCAGAGGGGAAAATACCAAGAAAATGGATGTTACAATATTCTGTATGTGAAATAGTCTCCTACAGCAAACAGCTGGGGTGGAAAACATTCCCTTAAGTGGTGGAGGCAAAGCGTTCCCATCCCAAGGTCGTCCGTCCGATAACAGGATGCCGTTCTCAGGCCGCAGGGCAGATCGTTGTGGGCTGAAGGACCGGGCCCCATCAGTCGGGCTCCCCACAGAAATTGAAGACAATAATGTCTTTACATCTGATAACGGTTGTTGAACCGCCAGCGATATGAATGCATTCAATTGTTCCGCAGAACACCAAAGCACTTACATATTCGGTTATCAGAGATCTCATTAGACCAATGAATGCGGCTATTGTAGCAGAAATTAAATGTGACTGGCGCTAATGTGCACATACGAAGAGTGTTTGGAACATTTATATGCCGATGTCTCAGGTATAAATTAGCGAGCTATTATGAATTTCATAAAATTAGCACGTAAAATGTGATGGACAATGTACCCTTTTCATGGCTTTGTAATTAGTCCAGAGTGATTGTTTTTTTTTTTAATGCATCCGTTTTAAATGTGTAGATCACATCCCCTTTATGTTCACCTTTTATCACTGAAAAGGAAAAGAAACGCACAACTGATGTCTGAACTTTATGCACTATGATGTAGCAATTTGAAGGATTAATTGACTAATTACTTATAGGGAATTATGATATAAAAAAAGTTCCATCATCCCTTTTTCTATCGCCATGGTTGGAAAGTTTACCGGTAATCAACTCTATTTATATTTTACATTACATTTCATTTAGCTGAGGCTTTTATCCATCGACATGGACTGGCGGAGCCGGGGATCGAACCACCGATCCTCTGATTGAAAGACGGACCTGCTAACCACTGATCCACAGTCGCCCCTTATTTATATTGTTGGCAAAATTCAAAGACCGAACTTTAAGCTCGTCATAGATGTGAAGTCCCAAAATGCAAATCAGACGCATTAAAAAACAGATTCTTTGTTATATCTATATTATATTGAAAGGATTTAAATACATGATTTGTTTAAACTGATAAGACATCTCAGTAGCATAGCCTGTTATTGTACAGACTAGTTTTGTGACATCTTTGTTTTAAATAATTTTTAGTCTTACTGGAATTATGTCAAATAAACAATTATTTTGTGAAAACTGCCATAAAATCAAGTGAATTGTTGCATATGGTGTTTTTAGATAATAATCTTAATTCAAAGGCCTTCCAATAGACCGCAGACTTTGTTTGAGCAACCAGAGGAACATGCACAAAGCTACTGAGTCTACACATTGTGTAGTTACATAACCAACGACAAGCACCGACCAGACTTTAACTGTTCCTAAAGAAATAAACACCATTTAGCAAACTAATGTAAATTGGAGTTGCAGCAGCACACTGTGCAACCAGCTCCAGCTGTGTCTAGCTGTGCCTGCATAGAGTTGCTGCCAATGAACCACTAAATCATTCAGCAATCGGGCGTCACACCGGAAATGTGGCTAAAATCACTCCATAAATGGGTTTCCTCCAGTAGCATACATTAGATTGTAGTAGGAGGAAATACAGTACACTTAAAAATAGATCACAACGTTTTACCCGGTTTCAAGCATCCTCTCTCCCCGTCTCGGCCCAGCTCTGGCTCCTCCAGGGATGAGTAGGAGGCTGCCTCTGCCCAACACATAATGCACTCTTCTTAAATGTATTTCCATCATTCCGTAACCATGCGCGGAGTTTGCGGGGGGCAGGAGGAGCATTGCCCCCCCTGGCGGCTGAAACGGGTAATTGCATTGTTTCAACAAAAAAATAATTGCATTCTTTAAAAAAATTATATATTATAAATATCTTAAATAAAACAAAACAACTAAATGGTGGTAGGTAATACATCTGATTTCATATACTCCTTTAGTAAAAAAAAAATTCAGGGCTCTGGGTCATGTGACAAGTAACGTAAGTCCAGCGATTCTCAGCTAGCTAGCATGTAATACCGTTGTAGTTACCTGGTCGGACTCGTTACACAAAAATATGGACATAAGGAGATTTTTAAAACGTCGAGCTCCAATTGACACAGATATTCAGTCTTCTGGATCTAACAAAGATACAACACAAACAACAGTAACCGATGATGACGACAGGCAAACAGACACCGCTGTGAACTTGGAGGGAACACCGAGCAGCTCTGGATCAGCAGCAACCGCTAGCAGTCCTGACGTTCACCCCACGGCCACAGATGCACTAGCTGCACTAGGTAACACCAACACAGATGATCTTGGAGAAAAACACGGCTGTCCCAAGCAACCTGCTCTGCCCCAATTCCCCTCAAAATGTTTTGGAAGTACAAAACGATCGTTTTCCACTTACTTCTACAAGAATTACCCTTGGCTTGAGTATTCCGTTAGAAATGATTCAGTCTACTGTTTTGCTTGTCGCCATTTCCAGACTGAAAGCTGCGTTGAGGACACATTTAGAAAGGGCATGAGTGACTGGAAAAAACTGAGCAGTAAACTAGAGAAACATGGAAAAAGCCAGGCCCATCTGAACTGTATGATTAAGTGGAATAACTTCCAAGCAGCCAGCTCATCCTCAAAAGGATCTATTGCAGCTAAACTTTCTGAAAGCCATAAAACTACAGTAGAAAAGAACACAGGTTATCTCTGCAAAGTAGTTGATGTTGTGAGGCTGCTGTCTAAACTTGGATTGCCCTTTCGTGGACACAAGGAGGGAGAAGAGTCAGAATCGCGTGGCAATTTCCTCGAGGTTTGCAGTTTGTTATCGAAATATGATGCTGATTTTGAAAACATGCAATCCAATTATTTTAATGCCACAAGCCCAGATTTTCAAAATGAAATAATTGACATCTGCGCACACATGCTTTACAACAACATTGCTGATAAGGTACAGGAAACTGGATTTTTCTCCATAATTGCGGACGAGGCTAGGTCCTCCAAAACGGAGCAGCTGTCAGTGTGCATACGATATGCCGAGGAATTGGAAATCAAGGAGCGTTTTTTGTGTTTCATGGACTGTTCTGCATCTCGCAACGCGGCTGGGATTGTGGAGGCCATCTACAAAGGGCTTGAAATGTGTGGTCTTAAAAACATCCCAATTGTGGCACAGAGTTATGACGGTGCGTCTGTCATGTCAGGTCATGTGTCTGGTGTGCAGCAGCGCATCAAAGAGACTCACCCCTACGCAGCCTACATACACTGCTTAGCGCACAAATTAAATTTAGTGCTTGTGGAGTGCTGTTCCGTGAACCGATGTGTGAAATCATTCCTGAGCATTATTGACAATGTGTATTCACTGTTTTTGGAACCGTCAAACCACCAGAGATTTATTGAACTCCAAAAATCCTTGAATGTGAAAGTAACTGAAGTAGTTCAGCCCAGTGACACGAGATGGGCATGCAAGTGGAGATGTGTGAAATCAGTGAAAAGTCACTACTCTGCGATTACGGAGTGTTTGAGAGAAATTAGTGAAGAGGGAGAGAAGTGGTCAGCGCAAGCCAGTGGTATCCATGACTTCATGTCGAGAATGTCATTCATTACAAGCCTTGTTGTGTTTGAGGAGCTACTGCGTATGATCCACGTTACGCACAAGGCCCTACAGTCATCCAACTGCACACTGTCCGAAGCTGCGGCCCTTACTGACAGCCTGAAAGCACACTTCGTGTCAAAAAGGCAGGCAGACTCCTGGAGCGATGTGTGGAAGTCAGACAACAACATTGCCGTGCCCAAAGAAAACACTGATCGTCAGATTCACGTCTCCGCATGCCCCGCCGCACCCAAAATGAAACGTGTTTCAAATCCGCCCACCTCCCTTGATGGTTTCTTGATTACCAGTACTTTAGGGCAAAGGGAAACAACCCACGAAGAAACAGCAGAGAGTCCTGGCTATCAGCAGAAACCATATTTCCCTGTGCTGGACACTCTCATCAATGAGCTGGAAAGGAGGTTCTCTGGAGAGTCCATGGAGCTTGCACGCGCGTGTGCCGCAGTTTTGACATGCGCGGAAATTGATCCACTACTACAAAAATACACTCGGGCACTAAAAGTTAACCCCCTTCTTGTTGCAGCCGAGATGAAGCTTGTAAAAGCATCTGTTAACGCACCAATTTCAATGGAGCATCTTAAAAAAGCTGTAAAAAAAACAACCTACCCAAATCTCTATAAACTTTTACAGTTAGCTCTCACTCTGCCGATTGGGTCATCTACCTCTGAGAGAAGCTTCTCTGCGATGAGGAGGATAAGGAACTGTCTGCGGTTGACGATGGGAGCAGCCAGGTTTTCCTCTCTTGCGATCCTTCACATCGAAAGCGACATTACGGCCAAGCTCTCACCTGAGAGCATTATCGACGCATATGCTGGACGCAAAAAACGAAAATTACTGTTGCACTAGTCTGGACAATGTCTAGGTCTGTAAGTTTGATTTTCTAATAGAATACTAATAGAATATGATTGTATTGTTGTACTGTTTTTTCTTCTTCTTTGGGTTAAAAATAAATCTATGTGTTTATTTAGCATGTTTGTTGTGTCCATATGTGTTAGTGCTGTGTTCCCCAATTGATAGCCCAGGTCCCAGCTGCTACAATGATTTTTTTTTTTTTGCCCCCCCTGGCTCGAATGTCAAACTCCGCCTATGTCCGTAACATGTGAAAGCGGAAGATGATGGATACCAAG